>CM076082.1:35505000-35925000 GCA_038088235.1 Zacco platypus | reverse complement strand
TCTGATCATCCTTGAGATGGTTCTACATCTTCATTTGAGTCCAGCTGTGTTTGATTATACTGATTGGACTTGATTAGGAAAGCCACACACCTGTCTATATATGACCTTACAGCTCACAGTGCATGTCAGAGCAAATGAGAATCATGAGGTCAAAGGAACTGTCTGAAGAGCTCAGAGACAGAATTGTGGTAAGGCACAGATCTGGCCATGGTTACAAAAAAAATTCTGCTGCACTTAAGGTTCCTAAGAGCACAGTGGCCTCCATAATCCTTAAATGGAAGGCGCTTGGGACAACCAGAACCCTTCTTAGAGCTGGCCATCTGGCCAAACTGAGCTATTCGGGGAGAAGAGCCTTGGTGAGAGAGGTAAAGAAGAACCAAAGATCACTGTGGCTGAGCTCCAGAGATGCAGTCGGGAGATGGGAGAAAGTTGTAGAAAGTCAACCATCACTGCAGCCCTCCACCAGTCGGGGCTTTATGGCAGAGTGGCCTGACGGAAGCCTCTCCTCAGTGCAAGACACATGAAAGCCTGCATGGAGTTTGCTAAAAAAACACCTGAAGGACTCCAAGATGGTGAGAAATAAGATTCTCTGGTCTGATGAGACCAAGATAGAACTTTTTGGCCTTAATTCTAAGCGGTATGTGTGGAGAAAACCAGGCACTGCTCATCACCTGTCCAATACAGTCCCAACAGTGAAGCATGGTGATGGCAGCATCATGCTGTGGGGGTGTTTTTCAGCTGCAGGGGCAGGACAACTGGTTGCAATCGAGGGAAAGATGCACAGCTACAGCTACAATAATGAAGGAGTGGCTTCACAACAACTCCGTGACTGTTCTTGAATGGCCCAGCCAGAGCCCTGACTTAAACCCAATTGGGCATCTCTGGAGAGACCTAAAAAAGGCTGTCCATCAACATTTACCATCCAACCTGACAGAACTGGAGAGGATCTGCAAAGAGGAATGGCAGAGGATCCCCAAATCCAGGTGTGAAAAACTTGTTGCATCTTACCCAAAAAGACTCATGACTGTATTAGATCAAAAGGTGCTTCTACTAAATACTGAGCAAAGGGTCTGAAAACTTAGGACCATGTGATATTTCAGTTTTTCTTTTTTAATAAATCTGCAAAAATGTCAAGAATTCTGTGTTTTTCTGTCAATATGGGGTGCTGTGTGTACATTAATTATGGGAAAAAATGAACTTAAATGATTTTAGCAAATGGCTGCAATATAATAAAGAGTTAAAAATTGAAGGGGGTCTGAATACTTTCCGTATCCACTATACATATAAATATTATACACACTATTGTTCAAAGATTAGATTAATAAGATCTTGTTTAATGTTTTGAGGTCTCTTATGCTCACCAAGGCTGAATATATTTGATTAAAAATGTAAGAAAACTAATATTTTAATATATATTTTAAAATGTAATCAGTGTCATATGATCAGTCAGGAATCATTTTAATATGCTGATTTGCTGCTTAAGAAACTTTTATCATCATCAATGCTGAAAACAGTTGCTTAATATTTTTGTGGAAAACGCTACTTTTTTTTTTTTTTAGGATTCTCTGATGAATAGAAAGTTCAAAAGATCAGCACCTTTTTTAGTATGTTAATGTCTTTACTGTGACTATTGATATATTTAATTCATCCTTGCTGAATGGAAGTAATTTCTTTAAAAAAAAAAAAACAACAAAAAAGTTACTGACCCAAACTATATACACTGTATAAACGAAACCTTCAAAACCAAAACTCAATGTTTTTTTTGTGTTTTTTTAAACTTGTAAAACTTGTGCAGTGCTTTGTCAAGCCAGGATAGAAAAACTTTTTTTCTACAATGGTGGCTAATACCAACTTACCACAGCTTTATTTTTATATGCACAGTACTTGAGGAGAAACAACATTTTTTGTAAAGGTTCTCGAACCTTTAATTTTGGATTTTTTTCAGCTCCGGTCCTGTTCCGTGTTGATTAGTGAATTACTTAAACAGTCTCCATTCAGTTATGTGTGTGTCTCTGAGATAAATGTATTATCCTTTCTGCCATTAGCTGCCTCTAAATGAACAGAGAGGTCTGCATCATTATTACACGACTCTCATTATAAAATGAGTTTCAGTAATTAAATTTAACCATGAACCATTCTAGACTGTGTGCTCTGAAACATCTTTTTAAATTGGTCTAAGATCCGCATTGCCCATCCAAATCTATTTTCTTTTTTTTTTTAGGAACAAAGCAAACTAAAGCACAGAGTCATGGATCACTGTAAAGGTCAGCAAGTTATTAATATCTGCAGAGCTGATTTAAAGACATTTTTGGATGCCCAAGGCTTTCAGGCGCTTGTAAACCTTCTGCTAGGGAATGTGATCGATTATGTATTTTATAGACACATGCAGAGGATACTGTATGATTTTTAATATATTAAAAAAAAATATATATATAAAAATCCTTTAAAAAGATTGAAATATGGCACCAGAAATTATATAGATTAGACTGAAAATGGTACAAATTAGGTAATTCAGAATTTTATGACCCTAAAGTGATTTGTTTGTCAAATGTTTCGTATTTTAAACATTTATATTTTTAAAATCGAAGCATTTTTTATACACTCTAAAGCAGTTGGGTTTGCCCATTTTTGACCCAAATTTGGGTTGCATCAACCCAACATTTTACAGAGTGTATAAAAAAAATACTTAATCTACCATATAAATCTTTAAAATTCAAAACTTTGTTTTAAAAGGCTTATTCAAGTCAGCTTTCCTAGTTAAAAACTACAGTGCATCGTTCAAATTTAATTTTAATTCTACTTTCTTACAGCTCTGTCCTACTTCAGACAGTTTTCATCACTGCTGCTCAACCTCGCTCCTGTTTAAGGATGATCATGGTCGTGTAAGGAAGTTAGGAAAAGATAAAAAAAAAAAAAAAAAAAATAGTAATTAATATAAAAATCCTTTAAAAAGATTGAAATATGGCACCAGAAATTATATAGATTAGACTGAAAATGGTACAAATTAGGTAATTCAGAATTTTATGACCCTAAAGTGATTTGTTTGTCAAATGTTTCGTATTTTAA
Source organism: Zacco platypus (assembly GCA_038088235.1). NCBI lineage: Eukaryota > Metazoa > Chordata > Actinopteri > Cypriniformes > Xenocyprididae > Zacco > Zacco platypus. The sequence goes on along the minus strand of CM076082.1, from coordinate 35,921,934 downwards.
ATATTTATATTTTTAAAATCAAAGCATTTTTTATACACTCTAAAGCGGTTGGGTTTGCCCATTTTTGACCCAAATTTGGGTTCCATCAACCCAACATTTTACAGAGTGTATAAAAAAATACTTAATCTACCATATAAATCTTTAAAATTCAAAACTTTGTTTTAAAAGGCTTATTCAAGTCAGCTTTCCTAGTTAAAAACTACAGTGCATCGTTCAAATTTAATTTTAATTCTACTTTCTTACAGTTCTGTCCTACTTCACACAGTTTTCATCACTGCTGCTCAACCTCGCTCCTGTATAATGATGATCATGGTGGTGTAAGGAAGTTAGGCAAAGATGAAAAGCAATTACAATATGGTGAGCTACTGAGTCTGTTACTCGGTTACTAGGATTAAGTATTCATGAGAAATTACAAGTGCACTAATGGACATGGACATAACTGAAAAGTACAAGATTTTAAAAATAACAATTCAGAAAGACTTCTCTGCGTATTTGAGTTTATATAAATATTTTCAAAACCTCTGCACCAGTCCTGCTGTGCTAAATACCAGGCTGCATATTAAATCTCATTTGCCTCATGAAATTCTCATGAATTAATTTTCCATGCTGATAAACTGACAGATCGACAGAAGTTACAGTCGATTTTACTGGGATTTTCTTATATGCGACAGTTCAGAGCTTAGCAAAAGAGCCTGCGTGGACCACGTATGAGTTTGATTGACGGTCTGGAATGCAAAACGGTGGGCTAAAAATGGACCGATTGGCCGCCCTGCTGTGATTGGACAGGCTAATGAGTGCAGAGTGATTTTGCTCAGGTGATACTTCCCCCCCGTCCACCACCCATCAGCGGACAGACACTGCGCTGGAAAGACACGCGGATGGGGAAGATGATAAAATACGAGAGGGGAACAAAAAGACAGTTATAAAATGCTCCACTTGAGTCACCGCATGAATCATTTGATGCTGTCATTGTTTCAAGTACTCACTAATTCACTCTTATACTCATTTAAACACACAGCAGTCCTGGCTTGGATCCAATTTAAATTTGGAGTTCATTTTTAGAGAGTTCATTTTTATCTTACAAGATTCGAGTGTGTGCAGTTTTCTATTAAAATCTGAAAGTCCAGTATAAACACTGCAACCAAATATGGCTGTCAATTCTTTTCCGAGTGCTTAAAAACAAGCGACCTTGTTTATTGAAAAATGAAGCTAATCTGTGACAATCTCCAAAACGTTTCAATGAACGATTTATTAAACACAAAAAAGAATTCTCATATTTTCCCAGAATGCACCATTAAAACTAGTAAGCATCAGTGCCCCAACATTAGTTGTGTCCCCAAATAACAGGTACTCAACTCTCCAGTCTATTAATTTAATAAGGTTACTTTGTCATTCAAAAGTCTGATAGCCCCTCCCCCTCTGAGCGTCCAACATTCCACACTTCATTTTTTTCCCAGTTAATTAAGTGCATCATCTGGATATTTGAAGTGCACTTTTTCTCCAATTTTCAGTGTGAACACACCACTGACACGATTTAAATTACAAAACAGAACAGAATAGCGCATAAGTACGCAAACTGGGCTGCACCTTTAGTCTGATAGTAGATATTTATACTTACAAACCATTCAAAAGCTTTTTACGTTAAATTAAAAAAGTCTCTTATGCTCACCAAGGCTGAATTTGTTTGCCCAATAAGTAAAAACAGTAATACTGTGAAATATTATTAAAATTTATACTAACTTTTTCCTTTTTAACATATTTTAAAATATAAGTTTCAGTGTCAAATGATCCTTCAGAAATCATTCTAATATGCCGATTTGCTGCTCAAGAAACATTTCTTATGATTATCAATGTTGAAAACAGTTGAAAAGCTGCTTAACTCTTTTGTGGAAATCATAATTTCAGTATTTTCCAGGATTCATTGATGAATAGACAATGTAAACATTCAGGATTTACTTGAAATAGAAACCCTTCGTAATATTATAAACATCTTCTTTACTGTCACTATTGATCAATTTAATATGCCCCTGCGGAAAAAAATTAAACAAACAAAAAAAAAAAATCATACTGAACCCAAACTTATGCTGGTTTAAAAACAACCCAAGTTGGGTTTATAATGGACAAACCCAGCAATTGGGTTGTTTTAACCCAATGGTTGGGTTAAATGTTTACCCAAGGTGCTGGGCAATTTCATTTAACTCAACTAGTGTTTAAAAATTACTGTATTGCGTGCTTAACATGAACCCAAAGTATGTTGAAAATGGACATTTATTAATAATTATAATGAATAACAGGTAAAGAAACATTTATTAAATTGCTTATTAATAAATGTTCACCTTTGTTTATTATTGTTTAGTAATGGGTTCATTTTAAGACAGCCTTATAGTAATTTTTAAACAAAAGTTAGATTAAATAAACTGCCCATCATGTCATCAAGAGTGTTTCAAACAATTGTTGCAAAATGCCTGCTTAGAAACAGCCCAAGTTGCTGTTATTAGTTTGAAGCAGTCGCTTGGATTTTAACTTCAAGGGATTGTTCACCTCAAACGTTTAAAGGGTTAGTTCAACCCAAAATGATAATTCTGTTTTTAATAGCTAACTCTCGTGTCGTTCCAAACCTGTAAGACTTTCGTTCATCTTCAGAACACAAATAAGGATCTTTTTGATGAAATCTGAGAGCTTTCTGTGTCTTTAGCAACTTTTTTCAGTTGTGTAGGCTGTCAATAGAGCGACAGAAAGCTCTCAAATTTCATCAAATAGATCCTCGTTTGTGAAGTGAAGATGAACGGAAGTCTTGCGGGATTAGAACGACATGAGGGTGAACAATTGACCTTTCGTAAACAGTTTGATTGACAGGCGATCTGACCAATCGTAACACCGAAATCCGCCATTTTATCCGACAAAGCAGTCAGGGGAGTTAGTAGATTAACATTGGTGAACTTCTGATGTTCATTCATGTTTATTTGATGCTATAAATGAACTAGTATGAAGAGATGATCGGTTCACGAGCCGCTTGAAGGAGCTACAGCGATCTGTCACCACACATTAAAGAGACTCTATACGCTATTTATTGTTTAAACTTCTTTAAAAAATTACAATATTTTAAATATGAAACTGTTTCATGCGTTGTCAGTGTCCTCTTTGCTCCGCAATGTACTTTTCACCGTGTGAGAACATGATGTGTGGCGTGAGAGTGCATGGCTTGTCGGACATAGCAACAGTAACTAAAGGGGGCGGGTCTTTGCAAATGGTCAATTAATGACAGAATTTTCATTTTTGGGTGAACTAACCCTTTAAAACAAACAAGGGTCCAAACAACATTGGACCACTAACTTTCATTGCATGGACAAAAAACAAACCGAAACAGTTTCACAGCAAGTCAGTTATAACAGTTAGGAATGCTCATTTCTGAGAAAAGAACCACACTGATTTAACTCTTATTTATTCAAACCATGCAACAATTTGCAAAGAATTCAAAGACGTGACCTAGAACCATAATGTGGTCAACCAATTCATAGCTGTGCACTTACAGAACAACAATCAAGACTACTGTCAGCCAATCAGAATCAAGCCTTCAACCAAAGTGTGGCATAAATGGTACAATAAACAGGACGGGAGCGAGGACAAAAGAGCTAAACTGATTATACACCCCTTGACATTTCAACACATGCCGCATTCAAACATTCTGTCACATGGATATAATCTGCATAAATTTATGGAGTGTGTGAGTATGCGCCCAAGCTTGATGCTCCCCACCGATCATCGTCTAAAAGGCTCGTAGTGATTTTTGCAGGCAGTGCTTTGAGATAACGGTTATGTCCTACTGTTATATCCAATGACGCACATACAAAACAAAGCAGGCGTTGCATGGACGTGAGGGCAAAGCATAATTACACACACACACTCACACAAACTCTCCCACTGCTTTCTTCTGTCCTGTCAAGGGGTATTTGTAAGTCACCTGAAGCCTATTAAAGCAATTTAAGCACAGAAATGAATCGCTGAACTCAGTGTCATTTATTAGCGTCTCAGGTGACGTGGAGAACCAGCTCCGTGAAAAACAAGCGCTGACATCCAATCAGCAGTCCAGTCAGCCCACAGTATCTCAATGACGAAGGGTGAACTATATTTTATATAACGTTTTATTAAGATTAAAGGTAAAGTGTGTAAGTTCTGCACCTCTAGCAGCACAAAAAAGAATTATTAGAAGTTGGAGTGTTCCTGAAGTTTAAAATCTTTTGTATAGAGATTTGAAGTTTCAAGGTTAAGCTTTGAGTTGCTGTAGTATATGCCTTTCTGCCGTTTAGGTGGTTAAACTCTGCAACTCTGCGGGGACCCACCCGTTGGTGAAATATTGCATCATCATAATCATTTTTAAAAATCTATGAGTTATGCAGCACAGAACTAGACAAATATGGTATCATTTGAAAGCTTAGAACCTCAGGTTTCATGACAACCCCCATCACTATTGCATTTATGTAATAGTGAATTCGACAACCAGATTCTCAGCTCTCTATAGACACGTCGATCATACTTGTAAGCCAATCACAGCCAGAGATACACCTTTGCAAATTTGAGGAAACAGGTCCAAAATTACTTATTTTCAAAAAACACTTTTTATAAAAAAAAATATATAAAATTATGAATTTTGATATGTGTTTATCATAAAATTGTGAACAAATACAATACAATATATGCAATATTCCACCAATGTGTTAAAATATAGAGTGTTGTCTGTAAAATGAGACCATTTTTATCCATATACTCTGATGTATGTGGGCAGGACGCTCTTTTAAAAGTAGATATGCCTTTTTCTCTAAAAAAAAATCCAAAATATGTTGCAGAGTAAAAGTGTTAACTTGAACTTGCAGTTCGTGCTTTATTAAGCTCAATCAACAGCTATTTGCATAATTGCATTATTGAATGGGGCCGATTTGTAAACATCGCTACTTTTTCAACAGTACAGTCACAAGACATGAAACAAACAGTGTTAACATGATTTGACTAGACTTTACTGCTCAACTAATCATACAGATAAACAGAAGAATTATAAATGTTTTATAATAAAATGTTATAATATTAAAGCTGTTGTTTAAAAAACAACTACTAAAAGACATTCATTGAATTAAAGAAAAATAATATATTCATATTATGTGGAATATTTAAACTTAAATGAAAATAAGAAATATTGCTTTGGCAACTAACTGAAATAACCTTAAGTTGAAGTATTAAAATGTGAAAAATGAAATAAAAAATAAAGAATTAAACAGAAATATATTAAAAAAAAACTAATGACAAAAGCAGGTATAGTTACTAAAACTAAAATGAAAGCTTTTATTTTTTAATTTCAGTTAACTCAAAATATCAACTTTTATTACTTGTATTAAAGGTGCAATATGTAGTTTTTCATCCACTAGAGGTCGCCTATTCAAAACAAAGGCGTAGCTTGTTGACGCCAAGTTTGAGCGAGGAATCTAGGGACATGCGGTCTTCACCTCACAGCCGGTGGAAAAGAATCGGGATAGGACTCGGGCAGAAATCACGTTCATGGATGCGATTATTAACGTTACTGTAGTATGAAGCAGAGCAGGAGCGAGTGTTGTGGAGCTGAACGAGACGCTGGAGCGATTGTTGAGATGAATGCGATACACGCCTCGGGACTTTTATTATGCCACAGTCGCCGGAGCCGCTTCCATTTTTCCCGGTTGTGAGTCTGAGGTAACGCAGCTGTGTTTATCATATTAGATACATTTACGTGTGTTGAAAATTATGTAATTACATTACTCTGTGCACTCGCTCGCCAGCTGCCGCTTTAAACCCAGATTTAAGAATTAGTCAAAGAAGATTGAAAATGCCAATAAAACAACAAAAGATGAATGCGGAAACTACAATAACAGATGTGCATGGAGGTCTGACGATACCGGCTGTATCCGAAATTGCATACTTCCCTACTATATAGTAGGTGAAAAACAGTATGTGACAAAAGTAGTATATCGGTCAAATCAGCAAATATCAGCAAAAAGTACCCGGATGACCTACTACTTCCGGCGATGTACACTTTGGAATGGTGGTGAAGCGAAGCAACTAATGCTGGTAGGTCACATGGTAATGACAACATGGTGATTGTATATGTCCGAATTACGGTCATACGACACACATTCATAATACCAGTAGCAAAATAATTACTTATTCAATAAATTACTTTCTCAAGAGCAATTTCAGATGTAGGTACCTGCATTTGTAGGCTTGGTGCTGTCCTCTGCAGGTCAGGTGGAGTGTTGTCAACTGGTTTATTAATGTTTCTGCATGAAAAACTGCAATAGGAGAAAGCATTTTAATATATATAAAAGGATACATTTCACCTTTAAAGCCCGAGTTCCAGAGATCAGAAACGAAGCTCGCCCTCAGAGGACAGCCAATCAAATTGCATGTGAGCTGTGTAATCCAAGTAAGCTGCACTCAAAACTATAATAAATTCCCAAGGCAAAAAGTTCTTATTGATTATCACTGCCTCTGATTTTCTCACCCTCAGTAAAGTAGCTATTCTTCTTTTCACCTTGGTACCACCTACAGACCTCCATCTGCCACCCCAAGGACTGATGGGACACATAGTGACATGGTCACCTTCTAAGGCTCATCCCTCTCTCAACTGCGACAGCCTGTCAATATTCCTCGAACAAGCTGTCAATCAAGCTGTCATCTGTCCAGACATGCAGACAATGTGTTGAGGAAGGGCAGAAACTGATGAGTGATGGTGGGTAGGTGTCTCAGGCTGGGATAATGATAATGAGGATTATGGCAAGTATGAATCATGAAGCAAAACGCTTAGACTTCTGCCCAGTCTTTTACCGTCTTGATTGCAAGAAATGCACAGTTTGGGCCGTTTTTGCCCTAAAACTCTGAAGTGGCCTTTTTTTTTTTTGAAGCAAGCACAATAAACCTCACAAGAATCGAAAAATGGGCTAATCTCCCATAGACTAGAGCGAAACCATAGACGTCTTTTCAGCTGCAGACATTTCTTTTCTGCAGATGTTCTTTGCGCGTGCGTGCCTCCAGGGTGATTTCAGTTCTAATGAAGCGGCAGCCTGGAATGCACGTGAACCGATCGTCTCTTCCATCATCATGTCATATGTATTCTCTCAGTGTTTGAACCACGGAAAGATGTTCAATATTCCATGTTCCCAATTCTAAGATATTCTAAAATAAAATATGCTAAAACCGCTTGTAAACTATGTCATTTGACCCTTCGCAAACAGTTTGATTGACAGGCGATCTGACCAATCATAACCCCGAATCCGCCATTTTGTCTGACAAAGCAGTCAGGAGAGTTAGTAGATTAATGTTGGTGAACTTAAATTGTGTGTACTCACGTCTTTCTGCGCTTGAAACAACATTCCTTCTGATGTCCAGAACTTTTAGCATTTTCTAAATTTAATTTACTTAACCTTTTCTTCAATACTGTTTAATGTTTGAATAAGTCTGTGTTGACCATTTAAATGGTTATATTAAAAAAATGTGTAGAAACATAATTATGTCATTAAAAAATTATTAGTATACGTTATAATTATGCATCACCTGCATGGGATTGTATATAGTTTACAGCATTAGTTGAGAGATTTCTTGTCTTTGAGGAAAGTTGAAATGTACTGTATCTGATAGGATACAGTTATTTAATCATTAATCAAATTAATCATTATTGAATCAAAGTTAACCTAATCGAAAATCGAATCACATGCATGTGAATAGAAAATGAATCCAATTGTGAAATTTGTCAATGCCTAGCCTATGGTGTCAATTTTTTTTTTGTTTGTTTTGAAGCAAATGTTGCTTTTTCCCCATTAATTTTTTTTTCAGAGTGCACCAGAATGCTTTGTTTACATGCTAAAATCATAAAAATGTTCAGCACATGCCCCTCAGAAGGTCAGTGCACAGCTCTGCTTGATTGGTAACAAAAACAACAGTAGCTTAAAATGCACTGATTTAAACGACAAAGTGTTTATTGCAAAGTGCTTTGAGTTTAATGAGCTATTAAAGTAATGAATTAATCGCAATACTGAATTCTAATTCACTGACTAATCCTTCATGCTATAAATGAGATGGTTGCAGCTTTCATGTAACAAATACAAATTGTTCATTTTAGGCTGATTAAATTGATTTACCTTGTGCAACATTGTACAGGAAGATGAAAATCCAACAGACTGCTATGTTGCTGTTCTCAATAAATCCCTGTCCTTTCAAACATACACACATCAACACAAAACATTCCAAAACACAATGGAGCTTAACAGTCAGGCTCTGGGAGTAAAAATCTCATTCACTTTCTCCATAGAGAAATTGATTTTTAACAATAACTTATATAAGCACTTCAAGAATGACCTACCATGCAGTCTGAAGTTGTTAAATGATGATACTGAAGCCACTTCAGATTTCAATTTCATTTTTAAAAGAGCTGAATAGCTCAAATTCTGAAGTCTATATATTCGTATATATATTATAATTCGTAGGCTACCTTAAAATAACACACTGTGTTGTTTGTACTTAGATCTTTCTCAATGCTTCATGTACTGTGCCATTCATTTCATCAAGAAAATAAGTACACTTGTCATTTTCTCAGATCTTCAAAGTTGTTTTTCCTTCAAAATTGTTCAATATTTGTAATATTTAATATTTATATATATATAATGGTGAAAATTGTACATCTGATCACTTTATAAAAAAAAAAAAAAAATATATATATATATATATATATATATATATATATATATATATATCTAAAATGCTGCACACATGATTTCAATCAAGCCTGTGGCACAATCAGTGTGGGTCAAGTTGCACACTAAAGCGTAATACTTAGGGCTAGGGGGACGTTCAAATCAAAGTAATTCAGTAATTCATCAAAAAATAATAAAAGACCTGCCAAAGAATATTTAAGATAATTTCTATTCATTTTTTTATTTACACAAAAACATTTTTAAAAATATATTCATTTTTTTTTAAAACATTTCAAGCCAAGTAAACAGTTAAAAAAAAAAAAAATCACCATATATTTCATATGTAATATTAGTTTTCCACATGGTGTTTTCACATTTTTCCCCCCTTACAATATCCTGTACTAAGAAAGTAAACCCTTTTAAACTGTAACACAATTAGGTTTAATTCATCCTTTATGAATGACCAGACAGCTCCATATTGGACCAAAAAAGTCTAAGTCTAACCTAATACGGCACATGGGTGCAATACCACTGCTTTAGCCAATTATTTTGACACATATTGATCGAAAGACAGACATATCTGCTGTGCAACTGGAGAGATGAATTTGAGATGCACTGCAGAGATATATGTAGTCAGTGTGTTACTGCTAATCGTGGTGTCTTCATAATGGGTTTTTGACCTCCTGCAGACAGAGGGATATTGGAAAATAATGTGTAGTGTGACTCTGTATGTGAATGAATTTATGTTAGTGTGTCCCTTTAAAAACATGCTCTCCCTCTGTAGTTCTGTTTACTTGAGGTCCTGGTCCTCTTAGTGTAATGTAAACTTTACCCACATATACATTCTTCATCAACGGAGTGTGCTAGGATCATATAGGAATGTGACAAAGACAAAATGAGACACTATAGTCCAGTCCGTCTGGATGGCTATAACTCCTGGAAGAAGGCCACTCTGGATTTGGTGCTCTGGAGTGTGAGCTGTGGAGACAGATTGAAGAAGATTGAGAGGTGTAAAGAATTGTGCTAAGCTCCAAACTGATGCTCTACAGTTCTTATTAAGTGACAATTAAGATGAATATATATATATATATATATATATATATATATATATATATATATATATATATATTTCATCTTAATTGTCATATATATAAAATACACACATTACTGTTCAAAAGTTTGGGGTCAGTAAGATGTTTTTTGTTTTTGTTGAAATGAATATTTTTATTCTGCATTGATTTGATCCAAAGGCATTTGTAATGTTAGAAAAGTTTTCAATTTCAAATAAATTAACTTTCTATTCATCAAAAGAAATGCATCAGTTTCAACAAACATATTAAGCAGCACAACTGTTTTCAACATTGATAATAATAAAAGATAAGCAGCAGCACTAAATCAGCATATTATTTATGTGTACAATTTGAACTTTTTTCCTCGCAATTATGAGTTTATAACTAGCAATGTCACCCTTTTTCCCTAAATGTGAGATATAAACTTGCAATTGCAAGTCAAAAAGTTTAGTTTTTACAAAAACAAGCTATAACAAACATGGATTAACTATAAAAATAGTATACATATTAATACATTTATTAATAAATTAAGAACATTAACAAATAAAAGTTGTTTAGTGTTAGTTTGTGATACCTAATGCATTAACATAACTAATGTGTGTGTAAGGTTTGGGCATGTTAAATTTAATGAGCTCTATTCTATAAATTATTGTTATAACTTTGGCAGGCATAATTTTTTTAATTATTAATGCTCATGCCATGAGAAATATTAGACATGTATGACGTTGAATACCTCAGAGTCATGCAGAATTCATAGCGAGAGAGAGTGAAAGAGAGAGCAGAGCGTGTCTCTGATCAGCTGTCACTAGTCTGTGTGAGCCCACTGACGGTGATGTTTAAAGACACTTTAAGACAGAAACCGGCACAAACAAACAAGAAGAGATGGAAGAGAGACACGGAGATGGGAAAATTAATGCTATATGAAGATTGCACATTTCTGGTTCATTAATGAATCATTTTGCAGGGATTTAAGGCACAAGAAAAACTCTGAAAATACCCAAATCTGTTCAGTGGTTACCACACGTTTCAGACATCTTGAGATATAAATGTCATCATAAATACACTAAAAAGCATCCACTAAATATCACCTTGAAACCATTTGGTTGGAACTTGGAAGTAATTGCAAAAATGACTCAGAAAAGTGCAATAGGAGTTCAGACAGTGAAATTCACATAATCCGCCACTGATAACCAGATGCTGCAGTCGAGTAGGAACGTCTACTGGCGAGCGAAGGTACAGAAACTTTGTGGCCTCCAGCAATTTAATCACTGTCAGTAAGAACACAGTGATGACTTTGGATAAAAAAAGTGTCTCCTAAATGCCAAATATAAAATGTAATTCCTCAAAGCAACAACCAGCACTCTATCTACAGGAACAATCAGCTCGGTCACTGGTCGAGAAACTGGGAAACTCTCCAATTCATAGAGCTTCTCGACCAGAGTTTAAATCTAAGACTTTTGGGTTAACTTATCAGCAGAGATCAGAAAAGTAAAGTTAGTTTTCAGAGAGAGTTTTAGTATAATTTTTTGCAGATTATTGCCATTTGGTTTGACATTTTGTAAATCTAATGTAATGACATTCAGAGATTTAAGTACAGCTTATATATGTACAATACTTTTTGGAGCACAAGTTCACTCACTATCTGTCAAAAGTTTGGATTGTTTTTTTGTGTGTGTGTTTTTGAAAGATGTCTCTTATTAAAGACTTATTGTCTTTATTTAATAAAAAATAAATAAAATTGAAATATCATTGCAATTTTAAAACATTTTAAACAATTTATTATTTCGAATGGCAAAGCTGAATTTTCAGTATCATTACTCATTCTGATATGATGAACTGAAGCTCAAGAAACAATTTCTTATTATTATCAATGTTAAAAACAGTTGCGCTGCTTAACATTTTTGTGGAAACTGATGCATTTTTTTTTATTCAAGATCAAAAGAAAAGCAATTATTTGAAATATAAATCTTTGTAACATTATACATGTATTTACTGTCACTTTTAATCACCTTAATGCATCTTTGCTAAACAAAAGTATTAATTTCTAAAAAAAAAAAAAGATACTGCCACCAAACTTTTGAATGGTTGTGTATGATTGGAAATTTTGTAACATTCATATGAGTAAATGTATCTAAAATATCAATGGTTTCCTAAAAAACACAAGGAGAAAAAAAATACATCAACATCAATGCTTGGGGTCTCTGCAAGTTCAAGGGGACCTATAATGCACCCCTTTTCATAAGATGTTGTATAAGTCTCTGGTGTCCACAGAATGGGTCTGTGAAGTTTCAGTTCAAAATACCCCACAGATCATTTATTATAGCTTGTCAAATTTGTTTCAAACAAGTTTTAACAGCTTGAGCTTCGGCTGCTCAACAACAACAAAGCTGGAGAATCTCACGCAGCCAAAATTACAATTGTCAGTAACGTTGTTCAGCCTTACATTGTTCAAACCGGAGTCGAACACTGAAGTTACAAATTTTAAAATGAAACTGGACGTTTCTGAATGGTTAGTGGATAAATTTATGTAGTTGCTGTGGAGCTGATTCAACTAATCGACTAGCATGACTAGCTTGTGCCGTCATGTTAATCTTTTGTGCAAATCCAGTGTTGAATTGACCCTCGTTGGAGAAGCAGTCCGGCCTAAAATGACAGCATGGTAACAACACTCTACTACAACAACTCCTCCTCTTCTATAAAACAGCCCAACATCGCCTCACCCTCTTTGTTGTGTGTTCTCAGGGACAGGGTTTATGTAAATTTTAGGGTTTGTGATGTCACCACGTTTCAGATCACGTTTTAGATCCGCACTAGCCATTTGTTGTAGTTATTAAAAAGCGATTTCTGTAAAAGAAAATATCTCCCTTTGCATTAAACTTTGAGTGTGAACTCTGCAAATGTTGTTTATACTAAAACAGCAACATTACACACTAACTAAAGTTAAAAAAGTGAAATCATAATTATGGACCCCTTTAAATAGACTTAATTGTACTGAATTGTGGATAAGTTAACAAAGGAATGCTTGGACACTCATGTGCCACCACTTCAATGGGGATTTTGATAGATTACCGCATAAACGCATTTAGGGAACAGGTGAGACTGTCAGTGCATTAAGACACTCTCACTACATCTCTGTCCCTCAGGCTATAGCTAGCAGCAGGACACACCGGGCTACGGAGAAAGCACAGCCACGGCCATTAATCATTCCACCAGTGTGACCTGGAAAGCCAGCGACCCTTGTCACTTGCTCCAAGATCCAGTGCTCAAACTACTGAGAAACAGTGATTTACAATGAGTTGGACAGTGTCCCGGTACAGGCTTCCAATGCGAGCCTAACATCGGCTAAGAAAACAACAGCTGTCAACGGGTGTAAAAAAGAGTTGGATTTTCTAGTTGCCGTTTGTGTGAGAGCTGTAAAGCCGTTCCCCCAAAGTGTCTGGCTCGATTTGCTCAAGCTCCGCTTCAATTAGACAATCACATCAAGGCAGAATGACTGAACACACGGAGGGCACTCCATCCGTCCAAACAACCGATCACAACACAGGAATCAATTAGCGTAGGGCTAACGAGACAATTTCACACACTGCAGGAAAGGGTTCTATGGCTAAAATGGAGCTTTTAATCTACCGTTTCATAAGGCTTGATGAAAACGTAGCTGAACCTTTCAGAAAGATGATGAATAAATTAATTTTGGATTACCGGTGCTTGGTGGCATGACTAAAAGTATGATTAGGATCACATTTCATAGGAACTAGCCTTTCTGAGAAATGGTACTAGTGAGCCTGCATTTCTATTTTCAAAATTATTCCCATATCAGACACAAATTCCAATGTTTCAACATGAAGAACATGGACTAATTCAAACATTATAGAGCTGCTTGCTGCAACAAGCACTTCTGTAGATTGTAAGAAGTAGAACTTGAAGTTATTCAAGTGTTGGATTACAATTTTTTTAAGAATTAAAATCCGAAGAAGAGGGAATACTTTGTGTCTTTGCTGCTATATGATTTTAAGAAACTATATTTCATTTTTAAGTGACATCTTTTACTCCAAAGCAACCGACAAACGGTTTAACTCTCCAGTTCACAGAGTTTCTCTTCCACAGTTTGAAATCAATGCATTTCAGTTACCAGTCCAGGGTCAAATTCATGACATATTCTAGAATAAAAGGCGTATTAACTGCAATTTTAGTTTTATTTTACAATTTATGAATAATGCTAAGATTATTTACACTCCCAAAAACATTCAAAAATTCAAAATCTTTTTTTCTCAAGTGTTCCTGATAATAATGTTCTTAAAATCATTGTAACTAACCTCTTATAAACATGCATTTGTTACATTTCATGTCTTTATTGCATGACAGTATAGAGCAGGGGTATTCAGTTAAAGTTTCAAGAGGTCCAGTCTCTATATTTCCTTCCCAGTTGAGGTTCAGACGATACTTTTTTGGAACAGTTATACATTTCCATCGGTGCTCTTAATAAATAAGTAATGAAGTACTAAAAAATTTACATAATCTAATACTCAAATCTCTCATCATGAGCACAAAAAGTTGACTAGCAATTTAAAAAAAATTTTGTCATCTGTATAACAGAAATGAAATGACTATTTTGCTGCATTCTTGTTTTCTACAGCATCTATTTTACTGCTCACTGTGTTTCTGCTATTGTTGTTAAAATAATGGTCATCTGCAGCTCTTAAAGTGGCACTTTATGTCTTTAGAGGGAGAGAGAAGCAACACGTAGGGAACGGAAATGGCTTGACTGAAGCGTCTTTGGCTCTAGATAAAAAAATATTAGGGATGTAGCGCTGAAATATCATTACAGTAAACAACAATGAGCACTTGTGTAAATTTGTTTTATAAGACCGACTCTTAGCAGCCATATCACCCTGTAGCCCAAGACTGGTTGCCCACTGAAGCAAAGCAGAGCTGAGCCTGGTTAGTATCTTGAAGGGAGACCTCCTGGGAAAACTAGGTTGCTGCTGGAAGAGGTGTCAGTGGTCACCCTGTGGTCTGTGGTCCTAACGCACCAGTATAGTGATGGGTACACTATACTGTCAAAAAGCATCGTTCTTTGTATGAGACGTTAAAACGAGGACCTGACTCTCTGTGGTCGTTAAAAAATCCCAGGATGTCCCTCGAAAAGATTAGGGGTGTAACCCCGACATCCAGGCCAAATTTGCCCATAGGTTTCTGTCAATCATGGCCTCCTAATCACGCCCATATACTGATCACTCTGTCTCCTCTGGCGCTCTGGCGCAATATGGCTGCCGTCGCATCATGCAGGTGGACGCTGCACATTGGTGGTGGTGATTATTACAGTAATCTGAACTGCACTTCAGAACATTGATACGAGCTTCTTAGTTTTTAACTTCTGGGCCCAGATGTGTAACCACTACCCCTACCATACATGCAGATACCAAATATGAAAAAAATATATGTCTTAATACAGCTGAGGGACTTTGGAGCCAGCAGCTGTAGTCAAGCGAACGAAGAAGGTTCGAATACAGTTTGTAACATTTCCCAATCCTATTTCCCACGACTTTTCTGTCATCTCTCAACTATTATTTAATAATATAAAAAAAAGTGATGAAAGGCAAAGAGACAGAACTCATTTGCATTTTTAACAGTCTCAAACAGTGGTGTCCAAACCTGCTCCTGGAGGGCTGCTGGCCAGCAGAGTTTAAAATCTGCAGGATCCGCTGGTCTAAAACCTTGTACCACATGTCTGGCTTTGTGAAGTACGCATTTAACCCACCTTTTTAAAGTTGCTCTGCTTGCTGGTGCCTTTCTCAGCATTCTCATTATGTAGGATGTCTAGAGGCGTTTCTCGGTCCTTTAGCTTTAATGACTCAATCTCGGTCTTCAGTTCATTCAGCTGCTCCTGAAGGTGTTTGCTCTTCTCCAAATACTCGACCCTGCCAAAGAAGACAGACACATCCTGTAACAAAGCTGCTCCCCTGGTTTCCATCTGTTTTAAGGCCTGTTAACACCAAATTAAGCATGAAAAACTCCTCCACACGAGTGAAATATCATACTGAGACGATGTGCATTTGGAGGCTATTTAGTGGAAACAGGATACGTTTTTACAAGATTCTTTACAATAACAGCATTCATTTAAATAGAAATCTTTTGTAACATTGTAAATGTCTTTATTGTGCATCCTTGAAGGATAAAAGTATTAATTTACTGCCCCTACTTATTTCATGCACTGAGAACAGGCATAGATTTTAAGAAAACGATCTTTAAGATCATGATTAATTAGACAACCAATATTTTCTAAGAACCACAGTACCATATTCTCATAAATCACCTTCTTATTGACTGTCAAACTGAAAGTCATTGGTCATTCTTGTTGAATTGTGTAAAAGAAACAAGGCAGTAGGGAATTTTATCACTTAAAAACTAATCCACTACTCAGTTCAGCATCAGCAGAAAGGACAACTCCGGTTGATGTAACTGGCTGAAAAGGTGTGGACAGATGTGACACCAGCAGAGAGACTGTGATCAGGATGGAGTGATGCCTGAAATGGGCTGCACTCACTTCTCTTTTTCAATCTCCATGGACAGATGTTTCATGTCAGTGTCTTTGAAGTCAAAACTCAGGTTCTCCATGCTGAAGTTGAAGTTAGTGCCATCAGGAGGAAGAGCGTTGGCAGACGACGGCACAGGCTGATCAGTGAATGAGAGAAAGTGGAAGAAAATGAGCTAAGTGGGCTATACAAAAGAACAAATGCACACATAATAATCACACAAGCAGGAGTGCATTAAAATACTGATGTTTCTTCAACATGAAAAAAAATACTGGTATATATGGGCCATTCTACAGAATTGATTCAAATAAATCTTTTTCCACAAATTTTGTATGTATGCAAATTGTGTAATAATATCCAAGGTACACAATTCTAGTAATTGTGCAGTTAATTCTCATATCGTATTTTTAGAAAGCTTTAGAATTTTTTCCTCTCCCCAAATTGGTCACTACCGAAACACAATAATTAATAATTTAATAAGGCGGCATATATTGACCTATTAAGATTTTGTTTACATCTACCATGTAATATATGTTTTGCTATGTTATTAAAAAGTTTTCACAGGTAAATCAAGAACAATTTACATTACAATTTTAACAATATTCCAAATATAATTTATAAGACTTGTTTTATGTATTTTGAATCCAATTTTTCTTTGTAAAAGTCAAAATTTACCATACTGATTTCAAAATTAAGGATTCATTAGTTTGAACCAAAAACTATAGTAACATCTTAGTTGACAATTCAATATACTTTATTTTTGACAAAGCATCTCATGTTTCAGTCATGGCGGCATGTGTTTTGGTAGTGACCACTCACATTACAGAATTTTATTTCGCATTCTAAAACACTAATAATTTGCATAACTTTACTAAAATTTTGTATCTTTCACCCAAATAAATGATTATTTGTTCCCTTTTGTCACTACCAAAACAATGATGTCACTGAAACAGGCTGTGATCATTTTAGATCATTTTGAGCCTACCTCAAAGATGCTAATCAGCACATGGTTAGCTAGCACAGTTCTGAACAGTTGTACTAAAAACTAAATTTTATGGAATAACACAAAAAAAAGTTTGCTTAAATGCAGAAAAAAAAGATGTTTGGTAGACTTTTGAACAGGAATATTTCTTGATCAAAAACGTAGAAGTGTGGTTAAAATCGATGACATGGAAATGCGGGACATTTGTTTTTGATTTACAAAAAATATATTTTTTTAACTTCACTTTAAAAAAAAAAAAAATGATTTTCATTTATAAGTTAGGAACACCTCCAAATTTTAATTACCAAATAGATTATGATTTTTTATATTATATTATATTATATATATATATATATATATATATATATATATATATATATATATATATATATAAAATGCTTACAGATTTTAAATATTATTGTAGGATTCAATAGATAATAGAAGGATCTTAGTTAATATCTATTTAACTAATTTTTTTCTTTTTGGTTGTGGGACAGTAGTTTGTGCCAATTCTGTAGAACGGCCCATATAGGCCCTGCAGTGTATGAAAGACAGTAGTTTCGTATCGAAATAAGACTGGGTCAAATTTTTTGCCTGATCAATTAAATGATCAGTGTGGCAACTAGGAATTCAAACACCCTAGTATGAACTTCAAAAAACTGCTTTCATTTGCCTCAGGCAGGATAACTTGCCTAAAACAAAGTCTTGCCTTTGCTAACTATAGTTGGATTTTGTCAAAAGACCAAAGAAAGCTTCAGGGTAAAAGAAAAATACACATCAAAATTCTCGGTAAGACATCAATACCCGGAGACAGAGGCAATGCTCTAAAATGCCTCCTGGACTTTTAAGTGGTCGAACGGATCTAACATTAGCCACCCATAGAGAAAGCTAATGTTTTAAATGATGCGCTGACCTCCAGTCACCCCTTAACTCACCGTGCATGTAAAATACGCAGATATGAGCCGCCCGTGGGATTTTCGAGAGTATCCACAAAGCATTAAAAGAGCAGAAGCGCTCAGTTCCCAAGTGCTTAGGCCAATAATTAGGAACCTCATTGTAATAGCCCTGAAATGCAGTTTCCAGGTAGAAAAACATCCTCTCTGGGGAACATTTATGGAGAAAAAACTAATTTTCTGGCCTCAATTATATCCATTATCCACATAAAGGCTTAGGACAATCCCTCAATAGCCGTGCATTTGAATCAGATATGAAGTGCACTCAGTCATCATGTGTATTCAAACCGGGTGGATATTCACAATGCATTTAATGGAGGTATTCAGGTTAACTGCAGTCTCTTGCTATCAGTTCCCCTTTAAATAGCCAGACTTTTGAACTCATTTGTAATCCAATTCTGAAAAGCATTACAACCATGCCAAGCAATTCTCGGACCCCAATAGGGCTACCTAACCATTTTTTAAGTTGGACAGCTTAATATGAATATTCCTTCTTGATTGCATTAGGGTGGTTATTGCTCGGCTAAAACACTCTCGAAGGTTTCCCTGGATGCGAAGGGAAAGTTTTCTTGCGAGTAATGGAATGGTTGTCTGATGCAACTTTTATTTAAATAAATTATCTTGACATTGACAAATGACCAAGAGGCTAAATCAGACTAGCGTAAAAACTGTGCAGAGTTTAAACCCTTTTTCTCTTAGAGATAAAATTGGACTGCCTCTGGACTCCAGGCTGATTTAGAATGACAAGCGTTGATGTAACGTCATCGGTGGAGATGTTGGAGAACGCCGGAGAACGCCGCGGGGGAGCGTTTTGGTAAGGGATGGGTGATTACCGAATACGGCGATTTGCTGGTGATCTCCAGTAGTTTGTTTTTGGCTTTGCGCTCTGATTCTCTTGCCTCCTGCAGGTCCTGTTTCAGCTGGTTGGCCTCCTTCGCCCTGTGGAGAATAGATGCATGGGGTAACTCACTCAAGGTTTGAACCCTTTGAAGTGGACACAGTACTGGGATAGCCAAAGCACAAATTCAGCTGGAAATGGAAAAATGGATGCTCACATCAGCAGAAAATTGAGACTTTCAGAGGCACCGAATCAAACCGCTATCACATCATGCACACCAACAGTGCCACATACTAAGTAAAGGCCCAGTAGATGGGTTTGAGAAGGGCCATCAGCACAGATCCAGCTGTGAGAGGAAGATCTGGGACGTCTCTAATAGTGCATTGTTCACAAACCGTGTTCTGAGTGACTATATAACAGCAGATGATAAACTATAGGTGTAACTTGCTTTTAGCCATTTCTTTTAATCCAAACTGATTTTTAATAGACTTTAGTGTAAGAATAAACAGACTTTAGGTAAATATATATATATTAAATAAAATAAAAATATGTGAATGGTGAGTGTTGAAGGATTTAATGCTAGGATGTTGCTATGCGGTTACTAGGGTCTTCTGGGTGGTTGCTTAGGTGCTCTTTCTGGCCAGTATTTTTTAAGTAATATTTATATAGTATTTTAGCACTTATTAACTCTTTCCTGCCGGCATTGCCAGTCAGTGCCAACATGTTTGATCATATTCAGAAACTTTCACCACCAGCCACTATTTTGTTTTATGAACATGTAAACAGTGAAAAAAAAAATATTCTAGCTTCTTTTTCTTTATTTGTTCACAGATTCTTTTTATCCGGAGTTTCTGTACTCTTTCAGATGATCCGTAATAGCACCACCTAAAAACTCTTCAATGGCAGGGAAGAGTTCGGTCATAAATAACAGAAAATCTTGTCAATAGCGGGGAATTGTTCATATTTTGAATTGGCTTTTATTTTCACTTTTTTTTTTTTTTTTCATTTTTTAGTTTAAGTTTAAGTTATTTTGTTTTGTGCTTTTGTTATTTTCATTAGTTTTGTATTTGATTTATAAAATGTTTCATTCATTTCAGTTTAGTAATTTTTGCACTTCAGCTTAAACTTATTTCAGTGAGTTGCCAAAACAACATTTCTCATTTTAGTCTAATTATTTCATCTAACATTTATGTTATTTTATTTCAGCTTTATTTCAATTAACTAAAACAGCTTGATTAAATAAAATCTTAGAAATTTTTATATAATTTTATATTATCAGAAAAGAATGCTTGGAATGACAAGAAAAATAGTATCCACTTGGCTATTCAAAATATGGCAAAAGCGTTTAAAAAGCATGACAAACAAAATAAATAGAACAAAAAAACAAATATCGTCATTTAACCATTGGTACAGCACTAAATATTAAGTTATTTAAATAACACCATGACAAGCAGCCATCTGATGAAAGAATATGCAAACATAGCCTGAATATGTATGCGAGATATTACCTCCTTTCGGACTCTTCTGCCATCTTGAGTGCAAGCATCTCAGCTTCTAGCATCTTCTGTTCCATGAGTCTCTTCTCCTCCTCAGTGCGAATAGCTGTTACCTTTAAAGAGAATAATTCAGAGCATGATCATTGCTCATTGGTTCTAAATGATCAGCAGCTGATGTGGGTAAATGCTCACTAACCTTAATGCGCTGCATCTCCTGTTCAGCCTCGGCCGCTTTCTGAGCCAACAGCTTGGCCTCCTCCTCAGCAATCTGTGCCTTCTCCGCCAACAGATCTGCCGTTTCCTCTGAACGTAACTGAGAACAGAGAGACCGCACATTTTGCAAAGATGCACATCGGTAATTTTGCTTCTTTTGATTCCCTTGACTGCATTCGATGGTAAAAGTTCAGCATATTGCACCAACTTTCCACACCATTTGTGTACCAGTTTACAAAAAAAAAACTGTTACATAAAGCTCAGACTAACACATTTATGTCATTTGTATCACAGAAATCGTGTCACTGGGTCAGTCTTTTCTTCCCTAAATATATCTTTCAGAACATTTCTACTTTTGGCATGGAAAGTAAAAAAACCTCAAATATTTGAGAGAGCGAGAGAAAGACAACACAACTCAGAACTGGCAAGTATATAACTTACTGATAAAAAATAATAAGACCTGTGCTATTATGAGCTCTTCAAGAAAATTATTTGAATAAGCGGTCTGCTGAGCACAGAGGGTGAACTACTGAAACGTATCACTGGTATTCACACTTATATCAGTTCAAAAGCAACGAACATAAATTTCTTTTGTTTGCAAGAGCCGAAAAACCCTCAGAATGGTCACTGAACATTGAGTCTTCAAATGCCATGTGAAAGTGAAGATATTAAATATAGCCTTGGAAATATTATTATATACAATATTAAAGGAAATGTATCATCGCTTCATAAAATTAAGGTTGAAGCACTATAGTCACATCGACTTTTTTAACAATGTCTTTAATACTTCAGTACTTTCTGGACCTTGAAAGTGGTGGTTAAATTGCGGTTTATGATCAGAGTCATATACCTCTTGGATTTCATCAGAAATATCTTAATTTGTGTTCTGAAGATGAAAGAACGACATGAGGGCGAGTAATTAATGACAGAATTTTTATTTTTGGGTGAACTAACCCTTTAATATTTAGGTGGGATGGGTCCCAAAAAACTAAAGTGCATGCAAATTGGACTTAGACCTTAAAGTGTCCAAAAAAAAAGGTAAACATCTGTAAATGTTCAGATTTTTGTTTAGAATATTATTTGTTACTGATCATTATGAATTTTGTTAAACATTTTATAGTAATCATACTAATGTTTTTTTTATTGTTAAAGGGATCCTTGATTATGATTTCACTTTTTTAACTTTAGCTAGTGTGTAATGTTGCTGTTTGAGCACAAACAACATCTGCGAAGTTAAAACGCTCAAAGTTCAATGCAAAGGGAGATATTTACTTTTAAAGAATTCTCTCTATAAGGACTACGACAAACGGCTGGTATGGACTACAACAAGCTTCTTCCTGGCTTGGTGACATCACTAACACTAAAATTTACATTAACCCTGCTGCCAGGAACACGCAACAAAGGGGGTGCGGTACATTGATGAGTTGAATCAACTTCAAAGCAACTACATAAATTTATCCGGAAAAATTAAACAATGTCCAAATTCATTCTAAAAGTTGTAACTCGAATAAATTCTCCACCAGAGACTTCTATTACAAGAAAAGGGGCATTATAGTACCCCTTTAATAAGAATAATGATTAGTAATTTTATTGAAAAATTATTAATATTTTGTTTAATAATAACAATAATTAATATTACTATAAAATAAAAAAAACAGTATGAGTCTCATGCACGTGGGTTGAGAACAAGCATAGATACCGAAGTGCTCTGGCAAGCACTGAAGCGATTAGGTAAAGTATATTTAGTGTGGGTGATGTTTTAGTTTCTCACCAGTGCTTCGTTGGCCATGTGAGCTTCGTCCTGTAACTGAATCAGTCTCCTCTCCAGTTCATCACGAGCTCTTTCTGCCTCCTCACGCAATTGTTTCTCCCTCTCCAGCCTCTGTCGTTCCATCTACAGAGAGGTGCAAAAAGCTCATCCATATTTCACCAGGATTGCAGCACTGCTAAATGGGTTTAGTGGATCACAAATCCAGCACCTGGTTAAAGGTGCCTGAAGGTGCAAAAGGAAAATCAATCCATATGACCATGAAGTCTTAAGATTTACTAGCGAGAGAAGGAGGGAGAATTTGGCTGATACTTCCCAAGCTCTCTAAAGTAAGATGAATGTTTTCCAAAACAGTGATCATTTATAGGAATATATATATATATATATATTGATCATCAACAATATATATATATATATATATATATATATATTTTTTTTTTTATGTATATATATATATATATATATATATATATATATATATATATATATATATATATATTTTTATGTATGTATGTATATATATATATATATATATATATATATATATATATATTTATTTATGTATGTGTATATATATATATATATATATATATATATATATATATATATATATATATATATTTTTTTTTTTTTTTTATGTATATATATATATATATACACACACTGCTGTTCAAAAGTTTGGGGTCAGTAACACCATGCTCTAACCAGATGAGAGGCAATAAGATTCTAGCGTCAAGCAATTTGTCTGTCCAAACCAGATGTGAAGAGACTACAAGACAAGACAAAATCAATTAAAAATCAAAACCTATCAGAATAGCGTATGGGTGGGCTCTCTCTCTGTAAGCGCATTGCACTCGCAATAAAATGGATAGGTCATGTAAATTATATTAAAGGCGACAAGAACATTCAAACTGTCAACTCAGTGTGAACAAGTGATTTCTATGACAAAAACTGTTTCAGTCATTCAGTATGTATTTTTAATAATGTAAAAGTGGTGCAATATTCATGAATTTGATCATGTCGCCACTTATTTCGTTGCGAGAGTCATGTTGTGTCTGGCGTGGACAGAAATATTGCTTGTTGCTGGAATGTTATCACCTTCTTCCAACCCCAAACTTTTGAATGGCAGTAACGTAGGTTATACTTAAATTACAAAAAAGGCCAACATCAAAGCTATGAAAAATTTTTATGTATGCAATATTTGGCATCTACAACTAACTACAGCTGCTGAAGAAGAAAAAAAAAAATCAGTTATGTACACATTAATTCTCTATTACTATTTTATACTTCATATTTTTTTTTATATATTCTTCTCTATTTGTTTTTTTATTTTATTTTCTTTCAACTTTCTTTGCTTTTCTCTTTGTATCCTGTCAGACACGAACTCATTAAAAATCAGAGCCCAGAAAACAGTTTGCATTCATTAATTTCTTAGCATAAAAATGAACAATATTCTCTGTGTTGCTGATAATCACGCAATCATTCACTTTTTCCCAACCTGTTTGCGAGCTCTCTCTTCTCTAGCCTGCATCTTCATCTGCTGGACTTCCAAAGAATCAACTCTGCGTCTCCTCATGAAGAGATCATGGTTTCCGATGCACAGCTGAAGAATCTTTAAAACACACAAAAATTGCCTTATTAAAAACTTAGTATACCCTTTCAAAAAAACTCATATCACTCCAAACCTGTACGACTTTCTTTAACGAATGACATTTCAGTCCAAGTCTCACAAATGCCATCACATACATTCCAAGTCTTCTGAAGTCACATCAGTTATAAGTGGTAAAGACCATTTGTGACCCGTGCTGGCAAAATGAGTCGCAATGACCAAACTTTCACAATCTCTATCAAAACATTTCACAATGATGTATGATTTGTTGGAATCGGAGAAGAAATGACTGAGCTACACGTGTTTGAAGTTGATAGAGTCAGCAAAATCGAGTTGAAGTTTTCTGAAGTTTATAAAACAAAATCACCTAGCAACCAGACCTTAAAATCCCGGTTAATAACTCTAATTTGGCAGCCACCTCGTCAAAACCAAACATCTATAGGAAAAACATCTATTCAACTTTTTTTTCTTTTCAATATTTTGAAGAACTGTAATTCTGTACATGTGTATATCGGGATCGTGCGCTGTCTGAGGTGCCTTGAGCGCAAGCTTCGGATCTGTCAGTCAGCGAGAGGAAAATCGATTTGTTTACAAGAGCATGAGTTTGAAAATCACATTTCATTGGTTGAGACTCCAACAAAAAATCACTATGAATAATCGCAAAGTTGAAATGCTGCGCTTTAAAACCATACCAAAGCAGAGAAAAACAGCATTTTTTATGGAAATAGGAAAGGTAGTTCTCAGAAAATATACAAATATAAATACTTTCAGATGTTTAATTGCTTTGAAGCATTTGGATCACAAAACGAGGGCTTAATGAACTCATTGTGTCAAAAATCAACATTTTTGACTCATTTTGCCAGCACGGATCAAATTTTATGCTGTTTTTATTGTTTCATAAGGTCATAGACATTCAGCTAAATTTCTCCTTTTGTTCTCAACAGCGGAAATAAAATCCTATTGGTTTGGCTCAACATCAGAGTGAGTAAATGTTGACAGAATTTTCAATTCTGGGTGAACTATCCCTTTAAATAACAGACGATTAACGGCATATAGATTTATTAAACCTACAATCTTTTGGCTTCCAGCCCAGATCTTCAACCACCATGCCACACTACAGTGGATTTGAGAAGATCAAACAATTAATCTCTGCATTACATCACATCATCGAATACTCACCAGTTTATTGACTTTGAGTTTTGAGGAGTTGAATTTGAAGACATCTGCCCTCTTATCCAAAGGCTTAATGGCAAACTGAAGAGACAGTTACAGAAATGAGCGCACCAACAACATTAAACCACTCTTAGCATAGAGCAGGTTAGTTAAAGTATGAATTGTTCATAAAATGAGTACCTCTTTGTCGCTGTAGGAGATGTTTCTGATCTCATTCCAGGGAAAAGAAATTTTAGGCGTCAATCTGTTATCCGGGTCATAGATGTGGAGGCCCAAAGCGTCAACACCCAGCAGTAAACTGGTTCCCTTTTTATTCTAAAAAAACAAAACAAAAAAAACAAGACATTAAAAAGACATTCAGTCCAGCATTTCAGAGCTAGCAAAAGTAATATTTCAAACAAAAAGGCAGAAATTATTCTTCTAAGTTTCAAGCAGCATAGACACCAAAGGAAGAGTGAGATTATGGAAGTTAAAGGTGAGTAAGTCAACAATAATAAAAGGTTTGTTTATTACATAAAAGAATAAAGGTATACAATAATAAAAGCATTTGGATGTAAAGGCTTTAGCCGTTGGAAATCAGCTCAGACTGTTACTGCCGTACAGCATCGGAGGCTTTTCTTACCCTAATGGAAAAGTAATTGACCCCATACATCTCCAGATCCTGAGCTATTTTTAAATACTCCATCTCGGCTTCATCTCTGCAGCACACAATAACAAACAAAAATGTGGGAGGGAGAGAGAAAGAAAAGGAGAAAGAGAGAGAGGATAAATTAGACACAAAATAAAATCTATTCCACCGCAGGGCTTTAATGAGTCTCAACTAACTTGCAGTGCAGAAGTTAGAGGTCACGCAGTATGTCTTACAGTAACTGATTATGGCAATGAACACAAAAACACACACATACTCACCATAAACACACCAATTAAAAATATTATACTAAAAATAACTAGATTTTTAGTACCACCTTCATGTTCCTGTGATTCGGCAGGAAACGCCTCATCAAACCGCACTTACTGAGAGCAGGCGGCACAGAATGAGTGAGGAGCCGCTCGCACAGAATGTGTTTGTGCGTTCAAAAACAGACAGACAAAGTGCAACTGAATGCAAAGGTCTGAAAATGATCTACTTTTAAACTTGTTTTTAAGAGATGCTGTCTTATAAAAAAGCCAAAGACATCAGTCTGAATGTGTACATAGACCAACAAAATAACTAAACATAATAAACAAATAAATATAAACAAATTAAAAATACAGTTAGTAAATTAATAAAATAAAAAAAAGTAATAAATAAAAATAAATGACTAAAATACAAAGTAAAATAAAATAAATTAAAATAAATAAACAAATGAAGTATAACATTATAAGAACAGAATAAGAACTTAAGACTACCTTGGACAGACTTATTAAAAAAAAAAAAAAAGCATTGATGAATAAAAGATTAAAAATAAAAACAATCAATACACTGACTTCTAAATCCATGTCTATTCAGCACTTTACTACAACAATCTAGGTTAATGCATTTGAATTATTTTAATTTGGGGCCTTTTCTCAGTACAGACCAGCAATATGCAATTAATTCAAATAATTACTTAAAATATGTCATTAATTCAATTAAAATGTATAGTCCTGATTTGTACATTTCCTAAAGACAATTTGGAAGAATTCTCTGCCAAAATTCTAGAGTTCTATAAGAGGTTGTCAGGGTGTTGCTAGGTAGCTGTAGGAAACTGACATGGAAGAAGAAATTGTTGAATAAAGTCATTATTTTCGCTCACACAAAAGTACTCGTCGCTTCATAACATTAAGGTTGAACCACTGTAGTCACATGGACTATTTTAACAATGTCTTTACTACCTTTCTGGGCCTTGAAAGCAGGAATTGTGTTTCAGTCTATCGGAGGTCAGAAAGCTCTCAGATTTAATCAAAAATATCTTAATTTGTGTTCTGAAGATGAACGAAGGACTTACGGGTTCTTACGGCACGAGAAATTAATGACAATTTTCATTTTTGGGTGAACTAGCCCTTTAAGCTGGGTATATGTGAGAACGAGAGAGACAAAAAGAAGTGCAGTATTTGTGAGTGTGTTCTAAGAATGCACAGCTGAGCCTGCTCTCACATGCAAGGAGAAGGTTTGGAATAAGAAAGTGCCCTACATGCATCTAAATGTGCTCCAAAGCAACACGGGAAGTCGGTTTCATCATCACAGTAGACCAATTAGGGTTTTTTTTTTGCAGAGCAAGGCTATACCTAGTCCTGGAAAAAAAGCAGGCCAGTTTGTCATCTAGTGAGTGTCTTGACTTCCCAAAGCGCACAACATAGCGAGTCAAGCTACACCTGTGTGCGTTTATAGTATCGCAGAGCCAGACTGTTGGCTATTACCAAAGTCTGGTCGATTGCAACCATCACAGTTTGCTTGTTGCACTTGAAGACTGCAATTTTAAAAGGCTTTTGCCATTTCTGTGTGCAATATGCATCAGGTGGTCCATAAACAATCTGTGGGCAAGCTGTGCGAGACTGAGAATGTGTGTACAATACCTGGTTCTGCCCCTGTGCTCAGCGTAGCAGACCGTGATTCTCTCCTCCCACATCTCTGCAGTCATCTGATACAGATTAATAACCTGCACAAAAGAAAGACACACAAAGATCAGTCATCAACTTGAACAAAGACTTTAACTCTCTCATAATGGGATTTTCACAAGAGAGCTCTTGGTGCGCATCAGACTCTGCTTGACATCAGTATTCATTTTGTTTGTTGGAATGAAAGCAGTTTTCCTTTTGAAAACAAGGAATTCAACTATTGATGACTACTGAGCTTCTTGAGCAGCAAGTCATCATATTAGAATGATTTCTGAAGGATCATGTGACACTGAAGACTGGAGTAATGATGCTGAAGATTCAGCTTTGTCATCACATGAATAAACTATTTTTAAAAATATATTTAAAAAGATTTATTTTTAAATTGTAATAATATTTCACAATATTACGGATTTGAATGTATTTATGATCAAATAAATGCCACCAGACTTCTTTCAAAAACATTTTTTTAAACTCTTACCAGCCCCAAGTTTTGAACAGTCGTGTATGCTTTGCATATTTTTGGCATATAATTATAAAGTATTTTTCAACTGCTAGTCTCCACAGAAATCACCTTTGTAAAATAGCTCACATTCTTTGCATCATTTGCAATGTTTCTAGGGCAGATAGCATGGTGTCAAGTTTTGGAATGGTTGTGAAAACAACAAGACTAAAACAAGTTTTTCTCCTCCCGAGTCAATCTAGCTACAGTGGTAAAAGGCTGGCACTAGTATTTATGAACGTCAAAAAGTCGACTCATTATTGGCCGGCTCCTGCATCAGCATCACACGCATGTGTCGTGGCGCTCACGTAAACAGCGTCGGCCAATACAGAGTCGGCGATCTGACCTGGAAGTGCTGCACTGTCTGTACAATGTAAACAGCATAGGAGAATGACAAGGAAGAGAAGAAATTGTTGAATAAAGTGGTTATTTTTGTAAAAAGTATTCTCGTTGTTTCATGACATTAAAGGTGGAACCGCTGTAGTCACGTTGACTATTTTAACGACGTCTTTAATACTTTTCTGGACCTAGAATGTGGTAATTACATTGCTTTCTATGGGGAATCAGAAACTTTTCGGATTTCAGCAAAAATATATTAATTTGTGTTCCAAAGATGAACGAAGGTCTTACGGGTGTGGAACGACATGAGGGTGAGTAATTGAAGGATTAGTTCACTTCAGAATTAAAATTTCCTGATAATTTATTCACCCCATGTCATCCAAGATTTTTGTCTTTTCTCTCTGAGTCACGTGTGACCTTTCCAACGTTATTACGTTATGCGTGGGGCATTGCAGAGCTAGCACAAGACGAGCATTCGTGGTTAAAATGTATATAATTTTAAATATTTTTAGAAAATGACCGATTGTTTTGCTAGATAAGACCATTATTCCTCCTCTGGGATCATGTAGAGCCCTTTGAAGCTGCACTGAAATTGCAATTTGGACCTTCAACGATTTGGAAGCTGTTGAAGTCCACTATATGGAGAAAAATGTTTTCTGAAATGTTTCCCTCAAAAACCATAATTTCTTTTCGACTGATGAAAGGAAGACATAAACATCTTGGATGACATGGGGGTGAGCAAATTATCAGGTAATTTTCATTCTTAAGTGAACTTATCCTTTAATGACAGATACCTCATTTTTGGGTGAACAAACCTTTTAAATAGTGTAAAGAGAGTTAACAGAGCCAAACACAATGGCTAATAGAGCTGAAGGACGTTTTCTAATTAAGTGTGACTATTTAAATCCTTCAGACGATTTTGAATGCCAGTGGAGTAAACAAACGCTCTTTCTCAGTACTTACTGACATACGAGCGGATGCTTCCAGCCGAGAGCTTTCACTACATCTAACGCCCTACGGGAAGCCCGTTGAAGCCTTACAGGCTCGTTACTGAGCTCTGCGAACATAATCAGCATAATTAGCATGGAGTGACGCCCATCTCAACATCACACTCACTCTCTTTGGTAGCAGCTCCTCTCGGGACAGGAATCCTGGTTTGTGGACATTAGGGTCGTAATCACTGTACTGGAGAAGCAAGACAACAAATCAAAATGAGCTCAATTATGAATATTGAGAAGATGAAAAACAAGAACTCACAGAGTCACAAAAACAGCTATATCCACCTGGTCTCGCTTAAAGTGAATTGAGTAAAACATAGTTGCCTAAAACATAAAAGCACTTTCAAATCAAAATAAGATTATATTCAGCTGTGGATTTCCATGAGGTATTATGGGGAAGATCAGTAGAGGTACTGCTGAGAGAGAAAGATAATTGCTCAATCACATTTTACACA
The DNA here is from genome assembly GCA_038088235.1 of Zacco platypus. Lineage (NCBI taxonomy): Eukaryota > Metazoa > Chordata > Actinopteri > Cypriniformes > Xenocyprididae > Zacco > Zacco platypus. The sequence goes on along the minus strand of CM076082.1, from coordinate 35,891,720 downwards.
GATGTTACAACTGCATCGTTTGTTGGCTGAAGTACCCGGATTTTGCCGCATTCGCACCACAGGAACTAAGAACGATTTTCGTTCTAGGAACTCCTTTTGGGGGAACTAAATTAGCTCCTACTTCAGAGTAGGGTCTAAACCAATACTGTAGGAACTATCAGTGACATAAGTGTACGTTGATTGGCCAAACGTGTCAAACACCAACCCCCCGGCATTTTTTAAAAAGCTGTGTAAACATATTTACTTCACGAACATGAAAAAAACGATAATGGCATTTACCTGCTGTCTGCAGGGTTGTGTTCTTTTCTCCGCCTTAATGATATGCAAAAATGAAAGTTGTAATAGGGGATTTCATCTCATAGCCAATTTTTGCTCTTTCACTATGCGTTTACATTCCATCTCCATTATCATGAAACCCACGACACACAACAAACAGCTCCAATCACGGCATCCTCCATTCACTGGTTTTTAGCGTGTGTAAATGCCGTAGAGACGCCACTGTCAGCCGATTCAGAGTTCCTACTCCCAGTACGAATGCAACCAGGAACATGGCCTGTGGGAGAAATGAGTTCCCGAGGAACTATCCTAGTGGCTAGTTCCTATAACTGAGTTCCTAGAACTATTAGGTGCGAAAGCCCCTTAGTGGACTTGACAGCAAATATTTTTAAAATAGAGATTGATTACACTAAGATTATTGAGAATACAATAAAACAATAAATGTAGGGTTTGTAAATATTGTGCATTTCACAGTTATATTGTGAAATATTACCATTCATATTATTATATTACATTCACACTTGTTTATTATATTCAATATTTTGTGGAAATAATTTTTTTTCAGGTTTCTTAGATGAATAGAAAGTTCAAAAGAATAGCATTTGTTTAATATTGTGTAACAGCTCTGCAAACACCTTTACTGTCACTTTTGATCAATTTAATGCATACTTGCTTAATAAAAGTATTTATTTATTTAAAAATAAATAAAATCTTACTAATCACAGACTTTGAAGTGTACATCAATATTCCTTTCTGTTACACTCACAAACTTTTTTTTTGCTGGTCCAGCGGTCTTATGCAAACACTGATTGTTATGTATATATTTTTGAAACCGTGTGAAAGTGTTATATATTTATTTACTGTCTATATTTGTTTATAAACACTGAGGAAACTGTCTGTGGTAATCAACACTACGGCACAGATGCAGAACATAAAAATATTCCAGAATACTCCTGTATGACAAGGCATATTAAACTCATTATCTTCCAAATTAAACAGCAAGGACACAACATTACAGATTGTGGACTGCTATGCAGGAACTGAGGAACATCCAGATCTGCAGAATCAGAAAAAGGCAAGACAATAATGCTCCATCAGTGTCACACTGGCTTGTCATTTTGAGCACTACGGACAGATTCATGCTGCTCAGGTGTGCTGAGACTGGCATGTGAAAGCATCCTCATTTTAAGTGTCTATGTGAATGGTTCCTGTCTAAAGCTTCACTCCTGCATTAAGAGCAAGCTTTCTCAGTAAGGGAGAAACTGCTTCCATCTCAGCCTCTCTGTACAATCTCCTCTTCCACTTTTTTATATCTTACTTTTCTGCCTATGCCTCTTTTTTTATTCTTACTCTCTTTACACCTCCTCTTTCTCTCTGCTCTTGCCTTCTTTAACTTCCTGTCTCTTTGAATAACTCCAAACCTGCACCTGGTGGTTTAAAAACAGAGAAAGAAATCTGTCATGCAGCTTCTTACATTTGTAAAACAGATCTGTTTGGCTGAGCCACATTCAAAGCTGATGAATGCACATCTGTGACTGCACATCAATTAAAATTATAATAATGCAGCAAGTAGCAGTTAGCAGAATTAACAAAATCTAAAACTGCAGTACAAGTAATTGTATGTTATGGTATAGGTAAATGCTGAAACAGATTCCATAACAGAGTTAAAAAACTGATCACAACTCATATACATGACAAACTTGAAATAAAAAAGGCAAATTTCACCAAAGCTTGTGAGTCTGCAGCACTGTAAAAAGCCTTGAAAAACCATCAAAAGACTTAAACAAATCAGCACAAGGCTGAAAAATCAGCTTAACAAACACTGTCTTATCATGTGAAGCTAACAAATGGCTTTAACAATGCAAACAAAAAGATTTAGCCGATTCCCATCCAGTTTTTAGAGCCATCTAGCGTTCCTGTGTGTCTGACATGAGTCAGAGAGAAACAGAGTGTGCTTTCTAAATTGGCACAAGGTGAGCTGTGTGCAGTTGGCCAAGGCTTTTGGATAAATCGCATGTTCTTGTTGCCCCTGAGCTGTCCATCAAACTGACACCTGCTTAATAAAATGCACTTCTTTCTGTGGGAAGAGTGTAATGGGATAGATGCTGACCTTGAAGTGACGTCCACAGGAGGTTACAGTTTAGCTCTGACACCTTTCTGGGTGTCTATCTAAGAAAGGTAGGTTTTTTTTATTTTATTTTTTAAAAAAACTGTTAGAAAGAGCACTGACCTTAGCATGGACGGCATAAGAGGCTAACAGCACCGAAGCCTCAGGAGGACAGTATATCTCCTCCTCTAAAATATTCTTCTTCACCTGTGGGAATTCAGAACAGAAGCAAGAAAAAAAAAAGAACTTTATTATTTATCTACACATTTTGAGGAATTAGATACCAAGAATTTCATGCAATGCCATCATGATAAATTACAGTGACAATCGCCTTGGAGCAACTTGGCGTTAAGGATCTTGCTAAAGGGCAACATCACGGGTGGGTGACATCACAAACCCTAAAGTTCAGTAGCCCCGCCCTCTGATTCGAGCTTGGCAAGTAAATAACAGACATGATGCTAACAGTGGATCGAGCAACTAAGTAATAAACATTCCTTTGAAGAGTGCCAGGTTGTGGAAAAACACAGTAGCTACATTAGATTTGCAGAGAGCCTGAAATTAAAAAACGATGCCGTGCCTTCTATATTGGATCTGACAGGAATCAACACATGTTTTTACTGTGTCTCTATTGCTTTGTTACAGTTTGTTTGACATGTATGGTTTATGTGTACATGTCTAACCAAAATCAACAGTGACCAGTGATTTCTGATATGTAATGATTCATGAACGCCTACAGTCAGATGTTTTTGTCTCAAAATCGGTTATTTAAACTGTGGTTAAATTATAGAAAGCGATCAAAGAACGCTCTCTTAACAATCACTGGAACTGTCAATCAAACAGTGGAAGTGTTTTTGTTTTGTTTTTTTGGACTCTCGCCAAAACTCCCCATAGACTCAACAAATCTCTTATTTGCACTGTGTTTGCACCGTTTGTTATGATGAAAGATTTGTTAGCGTGCAGAAATCGATCATGAGATCACTGCATTCATGCACTCAACATGATGGCTATATGCTCATCACTGCAACCTTTCATGCCAAAATATCATTATAATGCTATAATCAACACTTCACGATTAGTAAAGCCTGAGAGCTGTAGTAGTAAAAAAGTACTAAAAGTCTGAGAGAATTCATTGTAATACTTGGCTATTTCCATATGCAAAAATGTTAGCCAATCACAGCAGTGGGTGTTCAAGTCTCACAGTAGACACGCCCCTTCAAAGAGAGCGTTCATATCAGACGGCTAAAATCAGGGTATTACCTTTTATTACAACTAAATTGCCTTTTATTTCTAAATGTAGACAATTTTCGATGTAAAAATCATACTAACATTATAAGTGCGCCCTATGAAACATTATAAAATAATGCAGTTCATGACCCCTTTAATGTTTTTAAAGAAGTCTATGCTCACCAAAATTGCATTTATTTGACAGTAATAGTGAAAGAATGTGTTAAAATCACTTTTATATTTTAATATATTTAAAATGTCATTTACTCCTGATGCGAAGCTGAATTTTCAGCATTATTACTGCAGTCTTCAGTGTCACACGATCCTTCAGGAATCATTTTAATACGCTGATTTGGTACTGGAGAAACATTTCTTATTATTAAAGTTGTGCTGCCTAATATTTTTTGTGGATATTGTTATATATTATTTTTTTTTTCAGGATTCTTTGATAAATTGAAAGATTAAAAGAACAGCATTTACTTTAAAATAGAATTCTTCTGTAACATTATAAATATCTTTGTCACCTTGAACAATATAATACATCCTTGCTGAATAAACGTTTTTAAAAAAACTAAAAACACAAAACGAACAGTTTGGAAGTTTTATGTTGAATACAGCAAAGGATAGTGGTGGATTTTCTTAGTATGTATCCAAGTATAAAATTTCTTATGAATTTAAAATAATACTAACAAACTTGAAAAGGTAAATAATTTAGATGGATGCTAACTATTACATGGAAACAGAAATGACATGAGACCAAGTTGTCTGTGTAATGTCTTACTTACTAAAGTAACTACAAACTGTGACCAAACAACAATGTCAGAAACAGATCCCCAAATAGTTAAACATCCATAGTCTAAGCCTATAGACCTTTCATGCTTTATAGAAAACTAGATATTTTGGAAAGTACTTTGTGAATATACTGAACAAACAACACCATTTTTAGCTATCCTAGTCACGAGTATACATTAGAAAACCAGCAGAGGTTGTCTCCTTCCAGCTCTATGGACTGTAAAGCCCATATGTCATTTAAAGCTGCAAATACAAAGCAAAGGCAGAATATTTCAGGGTCAGTTTTAAGAACTCTAGAAGCGGCAGATGGCTCACAGGTTACACATTCACTGCCGCAAGGCTGCTGAGTAGAATTCCAAGTGGGGCTGTAGGGAAAAAACAAGCACCCTTGGATAGGACTGCTCAGACTCCAACTGCAGACTCCTAAATTAGGTTGAAATCACAGTTTTTTTTTATATCTGAGTGTATTTTTAAAATAAAAAATAAAATACTGAAACATTGAAATAAATAAATTAAAAAAATAAATATTAAACTATATATAAAAAAATATAATAATAATATATATATATATATATATATATATATATATATATAAACAAAATAAGTATTTAATAAGTACATGGAATTACATGCTGAACTAATCCCAAAAACCTGTGGAAAAAAAAAGATTTTTTTAATGCAGTGCTGCCTGCCTAACGAGTAATTGATAAAGTAAATGAATGAATCAAAGAATTAAATTAATTCCTGAGTTCATGGTTCATTAAAAGAGAAAATTAATAAAGGATGGAGGAATAGACCCTGGACATTTATGAACAAAAGAAGTGGGTAACAGAATGTTCATTTTCACAGTTTATAAATGCATAAATGTGTGTTCACACAAAAACGTTAGTATTTAATTTTCAACAATGAACCAGTGCCAAATTCAGAGTAAAATACTGCAGCTTTGCCAAATGAGCTGTTGCTAAAAGCATAACCGCACGGGAGACGGCTGGTCACTGTGCCGACCATTAGCTGCTTGGCAAAACGAAAAAGGATCTCATTTAATCATAACGAGAAAACGGAATCCAAAAAACTAACAACTTTAACAACAGGGCCACAATTAGCACAAGGTCAAACTCATTAAAAAGCAACAATAAAACAACCAAATGCCCATCTATAAATGAACAGTTTGCTCGAAAATAAATACTGTCATTATTTAGATCATTTAAACCTGTATGACGATCATTACAATAATATCCTGGTTGCTGTTTTGCGGCTGGAAAGTGTGCAAAAGTATCCATAAAAGTATCATAACAGTGATTCATAGGACTCTTTATTAAGTGTTATGAAGTCGTATATTGTGTGAGGAAATCATGTTGCGGGAGGAAGTCATATGTTGTGTCATTGTCATTCACTACCAATTACTTGCTGCCTTTTTAAAAGCTTAACACACACACTTACTGATTAAAAGTTTAGGGTCAAAAGATTATTTTTTTTTTAAAAAAAGAAATGAATACTTTTTTGATCAGTTGAACGTGTCTTTGCTGAATAAGTGACAGTGAAGACATTTATAATGTTACAAAAAAATTCAAATAAATGCTGTTCTTTCAAACATTCTATTCCTCAAAAAATCCTGAAAAAAAATGTATCATGGGTTCAGCAAAAATATTAAGTAGTAGTACAACTATTTTCAACAGTGATAATAACAGGAAAAGTTTCTAGAGCATCAAATCAGCATATTAGAATGACATATGAAATATGACACTGAAGATTGGTATAATTATGTTGAATATTAATTGTGATAAAATTTCACAATATTGCTGTTTTTACTGCATTTTTGATCAAATAAATCCAGCCTTGGTGAACATAAGAAAGATAGAGATTCTGATTTTTTTGTAAGTGTGACCTGCCGATACCGATTTATAATTATAATTTATAATTAGAACTATAATTGAAAACATATACAAACAAAAAAGTACTTTTCCTTCACAAATAAATGCATTATTCAGATAGGAAATATTACAGAAATAAAAGCAATCAAATGTAAAATAACACTGGATACTGAATAAAATACAGATTAATGCTTATAAAAAAGTAAAAGTTATTCAGTCAAGAGCAGTAAGTGATTCTCTTTGTCTTTTGTTCTTTGATTAACATGACAGACAGCAGCAGGAATATTAGACTACTGTCACTTTAAGAGTTTATACACGGACCCAAAATACTGTTACACAACTTGCGTTATCTTTCTCAACTATTTAACGTTCCTAAACTGACTGTTTTTAACTGAATACTCGCCAAGACGAGCATATTTACATGATTTTGTATGTATTTGACCATTTAAGTGAAGTAAGCCACTCATTTTGGTACTTGTGACTCACAAGCTGTTTGAGACCGAGAAGCGGCTTGTGAACTCCATTTATATAGATCAGCGGTGCGTGCGCTTATGGTGTGAGCGCGAAACCTGTGGAAATTAAAAAAATTATGTGCAATGAAAGCCCTATTTAACCAGAGCGAATGAAACGAGTGAGAGGAGGTTGGTGGGTGTCACTTCACCGTCGGAAAGAAGAGAGCGAGAACACGCAGCTGACGTTATTGACGTCGCCGCTGCCAACAAAACCGGCTTGGAATCGGAAAGCCGTGAGACTGACCGGCCGGTAACCGATCCGAGCCAATCATGCAGGAAATCGAGCGATTGCGGTCCCTGGCCGTTCGATCTGCGCACTTCTAGAAAAAAAAAATCTTCATTACTAAGATTGTAGTAACATTTTATAATTCATAATATAATTAAGTATTCTTGTCATTTAGTAGTTTTACAGCCCCAATCCTCATTCAACTTTATTGTATTGAAAAAGCGAGCTAGGATTTTCTTCAAAAAAATCATTTGTGCTCCAAAGAAGCAAGAAACTCATACGGGGGTTGAACGATATGAGTAAATACTGACAGAATTTTCATTTCCTCAGAAACTATCAATTTAAGATTTGCCTCCAAGTCTCCTTGAATGCTCTTTTATCCGTCACCTGACTATCAGTCTGAAAACAGTCACAAAAGTAGCATGCAATGTGTCAGTGACTGGTCAAAAAGGTTCTAGCTATTATGGTCATCTTTTCAATCTGCTTTACAAATGTGACAGCTCTTTAAGAGTGCAGTCTGGGAAGGGTGGCCGTTTCTGATAAGAGCCCATCCAGGAGAGCGGTTTTAAAAAGGATCTGCACATTCAAACACGCAGCTCTATCCCAGCCTACATATGAGCGAAGGGCAGAGGCTAAAAGAGAACAGAATCACCATTCTCCAATCTCTTCCCAGAATTCATTAGCATCTTTTGAGAATTCATTACATTCGTTTTCAGAATGCATTGCCATCCTGAAGCGGTGTGGCTCTACCTCCCATTACGGCTGACGATAAGCTACTTACGTTTTCTTAGAATGTTCATATCTTAGTGCTGTGCCCTTTGCTACGCATTAAATCCATCGGATTGATACAAGCACTGTAATTTGAAGGGCAAATTGCCACGAATTAACATTAGATCACAACTGCAGTCGGAATACTGTTGGTAAAAATGAATAGAGCTTAATGCATGCAAAACAGGTGCTTATTTACCTCCCATGCCGAGCAACCAACTTGCTCAATGAAATGATTGATAATGTGCTCATAATCAAGGTGTTATTGCTTAATGGTTTCTGATCGCCGAGAACGAATCTTGGCAGGAACTTATTACGGTGGGAGGTGTTCCCCTGGGGTTATAGAATCAGAGACAGGAGCCCTGATGTGAAGCACACTGATTCCACATGGCTGAACACAATCACACCAAACAATGAAAGAGCGCACTGAACCCGCAGACAGCAGCCCACAAACCTCTCTCACAGAGAACTGCACAGAGAAACCAAATACAGGAGCTCATTCTGCTGCCAAGTGTATTGAAATGAAATGGCTTTTGAGTTTGGGTCAATGGCACATCATCACCTGCTGTTGTGTACAAACAATACACTTAGAGTCCAACTAGATTAATTATGCACGACACTATGCAGAAATCAAATTACCGATAAATTTTCTGCTCTTGCATTTGGAGAGCATGATGGTAACCTAAGTTTTAGGAGTTAAGGCCCATTCACACAGAGGACGATAACTATAATGATAACAATAAAGAGATGGTTCTAAAAATCATTCTAAATATAAAAGAATAGCAGAGTCCACACCACAACTATAACGATAACGGCAGAGAGAAACATTATGATTGTATGACTCTTTATTAAGGAAAACAAAAACAGAATCTAAATGAAAACCTTGTGGAACAAATTTAAACTAAACTAAAATACATTTTTCTAACTCCAAAACGGACTTAAAATAAAAATGCCCACAAATTAATTTTATGAAACTTGAAACCTATACAGCTTATATTAAACATAAAAATGCCACTAAAGAGCAATAACAATGGATTGTGTTTAAATTAATTTAAAATAAAAACTAGAAATTTCACTGCTAAAAATAAACTAAAATGATAAAGGGAAAATAATGAAAACTAAACCAATTTAAAAACAAAAACAAAAAAACAACAAATTTAAAAACAATAATAACCCTGGTCCACATACACACTGAATTTAAATCCTTGTTTGTGAAGGCATATGTGAATGCAGCAAAAGGTCCATTTTCAATAAAAATTCATGAAATGAAATGAAAAAACTCGTTGTTTATTAGTTTTATGCAAATGTCCTCATATCCATATATTTTTTCTAATGTCGCAAGTAATCTCAATGTTTAAAGGGTTTCACACGATTTGTTGATTCTTTTGTAGTGTAGATTTGGTGAAGTGTAATAAAAACAAACATCGACACGCGTGTCCGACAATCTAATCAGTTCATAAGTAAAGAAATTACTTTTCTTTAGCACCCGGTTAGCACCCCGGACGGAGATGAACAGCTTAAATATATAAGAGGTCATCATACTAGAAGAATATCCTGTAAGTTTCAGAACTAAAATCTTCATCCTGTACTGTTAGTCCTGTTAGTTAGAAATGTTAGTCCTGTAAAAGCTTTTATTTACACTAGGCCCATCGAACGACTGTTCCTGGAATGTGCCCGTCTAGACAGGTGAAACGCCGCCTCATTGCAATCATTGCAACGTTAAGAGAGAAGAGTGATAGAGGACAAAAATAACATCACCTTTCAAAGGATCCTAATGCTAGGAATATGTTTTTTATTTTCAACAATGTGAATGTCTCAGTTGAGCTTTATTTATTTGTTATCGCAATTTCACTGTGGATTCTTTGGTAACTCAATCGCATTTTGGCACAGGCTTTGCAAACAGACTGTTACGATATGGACTCGACAGTAATGCAACAACATGTAAGTCGGGTTACTGTGTTATTTACAATGCCTGATCTGATATTTAATGTTTCATGTACAGTCAGATATTCTTTGTTTATGTATCAGTAAATCAAACCAGTGACTAAACAAGCAACTTCACGTTGTTTCTCTTAGATTAAACTATATAAAGAAAGCCATCAAAGAATGCTCCCTTTGGAGCTGTCAATCAAACAGCATGAATTTTTCAGTGACAGAGTTCTGGATTCGCACCAAAACTCCCGTTTTATTCAATAAATCTCTTAGTTGCAATGCGTTTGCACTGATAGTTATGATGAAAACATTTGTTAGTGTGCAAAAATTGAGTTGCAATGATGAGATCACTACTTTCAGACCCTCAACATATCTGTGATCGGCTACAATCTTCATCACTGCAACCTTTCATGCCATCTAAATATAATGCCATAGATCTAAATGTAGTGCAACGCTTTTCATGATTAGTTAACCTTGAGAGCTGTAAAAGTAAAAATGTGCTGAAAGACAGCAGTGGGCGTTTACACTGAAGTCTCACAGCAGACGCTCCCCTTAAAACTGAGCGTTCAAATCAGAGGGCTAAAATCAGGGTAGGCAATTTTTGACAATTTATGACACAAAAAGCATATTAACATTATAAGTGCACCCCAGGAACCATCATAAAACAATGCAGTTCTTGACCCCTTTAAATAGGACAAAATTTGCTGAAGCCACGGCCTAGCAGTTAGCACACACGCAAGTTGAGTCACCTCTTTTTTCATCATTTCCTGTCCCCTCTCTATCAATATAAGTGGCAACACGGCAAAATAATTCCAATTAATTTGAGATGTAGTCCAGCTAAACCCATCTGAGCCAATGACTCACCTGCAGGAAGAAGAGGTGTTGTGTTATATCTTGAACCAGCTCTTCCTCTATGCTCTCTGGGTAAAACTTGGCCAGGAAATGAAACACTATAGGCTCCTCTTTGGGCATATCATGATCCAAAACCTATAACAAAGATAAATCGTGATCAATGTTCTGCTGAGCATTGCATACTTTATATACACTGACAACAGTACCATGGTACTACCATGTTTTTGGACATGATGATTCAAATTATAATGTCATGTCCTTTATGGACATGTACCAAAGTAGTACTATAGCATTCTTTGAAGTACCATGAAAAGAACATGGTACATGAATAAGTCAAGCCTCCTGTATTATAATACACCTATCGAATACCATCACTGCACCATGGTAATGCCATAGTACTTGTTTTGTGAGGTTTGGTTTACATGAAAGTATGTTTTAATGTACACTACAGTTTAAAAGTTTGGGGTCGGTAAGTTTTTTTTTTGTGTGTTTTCTTTTATGCTCACCAAGGATGCATTTATTTGATCAAAAATACTGTAAAAACAACAATACCGTGAAATATTATTATTATTATTAGAATTTCAAACAACCGGTTCCCATTTTAAATAATTTAATATGTAATTTATTCAAGTGATATATAAGCATTATTACCCCAGTCTTCAGTGTCACATGATCCTTCAGAAATCTTTCTAATATGCTGATATGCTGTGCAAGAAACATTTCTTATCATCAAAGCTGAAAACTGCTAAATATTTTTGTGGAAACTCTGATACACTTTTCTTTCAAGTTTCTTTGATGAACAGAAAGACGAACAGCATTTATTTGAAAAAAGTCTTTATGAACTCACAGACCCCAAACGTATGAACGGTAGTGCATTTCATTGCACGGTACAATGTAGTCAGAACTGACAAAAGTACTTTTGAAACCTGAATTAAATAAATCAGAATATTGAGATATCATGAACTATGATACATTTATCAGACTATCACCATTTTGAAAAATTGTAAAAGTTTAACACGAGTTTTACCTTCTTGTCCATTTTCAGCCATGCCACAGTGTCTTTGACGTCATACCGCAGACCAAAGAACCACGTCTCCCTGAGTCCCAGTGTCCGGCACACAAGTTCAAACAGATCCTTTCCTTTCCACTTCAGCTGCCCGAACAAGATTACACAAAAGGGTTAGTATCATGAAGCTTTAAAGAAGTGCAGGCTGAATTTTAATCTATCTTAAAAGACCCATTCCAGTGTCGAATTTCCTGTTGAAACGATAAGTTGAGATGTGACATATACAAAGACATGGCCTGAACACAATAAAACCCCAAATTTTAATTTCAAGCAGTCCAAGAGGAAAAAACTCTCTAAGGATTGCAACAGACTAATCGAATTCAGACTGACCACAAAGCTGAACAGCTTCAGTATAATGAACAACGACATTCCCTGAATAACCATTTCCACAGACCATGTGGACACAAGGCAGAGAAATGAGTCGGAGCATCATTACAAAGTCTCTGCTGTCAAGCGAGCGCATTCACTCGTTTTCGGACATATCAGTTCATCTTTTATCAGGAGGACTACTGTGAGCAGGCCAGAAAATATTACCATATTCAATAAATGAAGAATCGAGAATGCATATCAATTGCTTATTTTTCATTAAAATGACTTTAATTGTTTTGTGCATACTTTCACAGAATCAATAAAGGAGAATCAAAGGCCAGATTCAAAAGTACCTCCATACTGCATGTCTTTCATTCATTTCATTGGTTAAAGATGAATTGGACTGAAAAAAAAAACATCGGAAAGAGCCCTCCATTTAAAAACTCTGGAAAGCAGAATGCAATCTGCAGGAGTATATTAGCAGAATAACAATTCAAAACCTCATCTTGTGAGAATAATTCTCTTGTGTAAGCATCTGTGCTCAATTAGCCTTGTCATTAGTAGGATTCAAGTATACTCGGCATCATCTGGACCCAGCTGAGCTAGACGTTAGTGTCTTGTGAACAACGTACTTGCCACTTTTGCCACCTTGAATGATTAAAGTTAATGACAGAGGACAGAAACTTCTTGTTATAAGTACTGACAACTTCCACAGAGTCTAACAAACATCATCAACACTGTAAACCGTATTAGCATAACAGGGACAGGTGCTTTTCAAGCTGCGGTTTCATCTTGCCTAATGTTTATGTATGAGAACATATGACAATATGCTGCCATGCCATCCAGAGTCCAAGCAATTAAATATGCTGATGCTTCTCCTCTAGGAAGCTGACGGGCTGCCTTCAAGGACGACCGTCAGCTGGTGCAAACGTTCACGGGGAAATGAGGTGTGTCTGTGTAGAAAGGTGTTCGCTCACTGTCCTAAATATTCAGCAGAGAAGTTGTACTGTTGTGAAAATCCACTGAAAACTTGACGGAGTAACTGCACAAAAAAGAACAAAAGCAGTAGCCAAATCCTTTATCCAATTTCGAGCCCCAGGCTATTACCTCAAATCAGACTGTATTGACTGAAATACAATCGGACTGTCTTTCTTGTTACACAGCATTAGATAAGCTCAATAGTGTGATACCGTTAGCACATAAAGATGGCTTAAACCAAATATTAGCCTACAGCACAAATAAAAATGCAGATGAAGGGTTTTTGAATATCGAATAGAAAATATTTACTGTACTTCTTATCATTTGCATCTGACAATGCTTAAACTGAAGCACAAAAATAATATATGAAATGCATTATTTCGGGCGACAATCTGCATTCAAACACTTCATTTTCACTTTAATGGCATGCCAAGAAAACATTTGGGAGCTTAAAATATAAATAAAACTGATGGTTATGGTTTTATGGTTTTTTCTCTAGTTTTAGCATCACGGCAATCTGATTCATAACTCTTTCGGGACCATTTTCTGCCACTGTGAAATAATATCTATTACTATACACCCAAAGGTTCTGGAAAAATCATGAATAGATGACTTCAGTGCTGGGCTATTATCAGCTATTAATGATGGGCAATAAAATCTCATTGTCTGTGAAGACGGAGCATGAACGAAAGACGAAAAATGGATTTTGTTTTCTAAATCCATGCTGCCACCAAGTGGTGTTGTTTATGAAATACAAAGATGGACCAAAATAGAATCTTACTAACTTATACATGGTGATGATTACCACAGAAAATAATTTCAATTCTCCCCTTGTTTTTGAAATGACATGCACAGTAACGCACTAATAATGGAAGTCTATGGAGCACGAACTAAATGTTTTAACACAGTTTTGAAAGTATACTAAGGCTTAAACCTTATACAGTACAAGATAACACAATATGACAGAATTGTTTTACGTGTCAATGTAAAGTTAAATCCTATATTTGATTTAGTAAACCCAGAAGCTGGCACAAAAATAAACATTAATAAAATGGTTTACAAATTCCACTCACATAAATGACATCTGTAACAAATAATGTTAATCTGCATAATACTGTATTCCCACCGCTAAAAGGATTTAGGCAATTTCAAAACTCAAATAACATATTTTTGTTCAAAATATTTAATATAAAAAACTCAAAACTGCACATTTCTGCTTTTAAATCCTTAAGAATGTCTTAAACCATAGACTCCCATTGCAAGAATGGCTGATCAGAAGTACTGTTTTCTGGTAATCGACAGTATGCCACAGATACTGTAGAAAGAGCTTGAACCTGTAATATTTATGTAGATCAATAGGACAAAAAAGAAAATTGTCTTATGAAAATGTCAACAAGAACACCTAAATCTTGCATTGTTAATTCTAACTATACATTTAATTTAGTATAGTATCTAAAGCCACTTTATAGTACACATGACACCTTTATCGGTATATGACAATAGAACTATGATCCTCCAAACCTCATTACCGCCAAAAGAATTTACTGTTAATGAGTGTGAAGGATCAAAACAGAGAGACAGGCAAACACACAGGCACAGGGTCTTGTAGAGTGGGACCATCGTGCCTCATGGGACACAAACTCACGGTCCCCGTCTGTCACACACTTCTCTTACCACCATCTGTTCTCCCTAAATTAAAAAACATGTGTGATGTTTTGTGTAAAAATAGGGCATCTTCCTGCAATGCAAGAAAGTCAGTGGATGCTATGTGCAAATGAAGTGCAGCTCCACAGAGAAGCCCTCTCTGTACGCCTGCAGAACTCCCACCAGATTCACCGTTTGTAGAAAACACCTTTATATGTGGGAATGATTATTACTGCGATACAGGATGTTGCTTCCTTTGAACATTTGTATGTTTTAGTTTTTCCCGCCAAGCAGTCATGAATGTTTTTTGAAAACTTTTTGGGATTATTTTTAAAGAAATATTATTTTTCACAAAAGGAGATGTTAGACAGAATGTCCAAGCTTCTGTTTTCCACACAAGAAAAGTGAATGGTGTTTTATACAACCAACCAAGTATATATATATATATATATATATATATATATATAGATAGATAGAACGATAGATAGATAGAACGATAGATAGATAGAACGATAGATAGATAGAACGATAGATAGATAGATAGATAGAACGATAGATAGATAGAACGATAGAACGATAGATAGATAGATAGATAGATAGATAGATAGATAGATAGATAGATAGATAGATAGATAGATAGATAGATAGAACGATAGAACGATAGAACGATAGAACGATAGAACGATAGAACGATAGAACGATAGATAGATGCATTTTTGAACAAATCTTTTGAATGAATTATTCAATGACATTTTTTTAACAGTCACTTGTCGCCACCTACTGGTATAACTGCGTAGTTGATACAATCTGATGTCACTACCGTAGACATCAGTGTTTATATCCGAACTACAAACTTTTATCCCAGGACTTCTGTGAAACTGATATTTACTGAATTACTGTAACACAGTTCATGGATTCCCTGGGGATCGAACCCATTGCCTTGGTGCTGCTAACGCCATGCTCTACTATTTGCACAATTTTTAACTGAACTCAAATGAGATTTTAACCCTAAAGCGTATTGTATCATATTTGATATGCAAAATATTTTAAGATGAACATTTACTGGAAAGAAAGTAACTTAGGTTTACTTTATTATCTACACATCACGGTAAAATCGAGGCTTTTGAAGAACATGTATTTGTTCATCTCTCAATCATCATCGTACTGCAATACATTATGTTTTGCCCCCAAAATAAATACTACAGAGCCTTGGTTATAAAACTAAGCATTTAAATATCACCTTACTAAGACATATTATTGGAATATATCAGTAACAACTGATATTTATATGCAATTTTTATATACTATACTGCTATGAAAGATCTCATTGATTTACATTACAAGCAATCAGAACCAAATTGGATATTTTTGCTCAGTTTGGCCCTTGAAATATTGAGTTTTTTTTCCCCTTGATTGTGAACTTCATATTCTATTATATGATCCATAAAATCCTAATGAATCAAATACTATACTAAACAAAAAACACAAGTAGATTTTTTTTGTTTGTTCGTTTTTAGATTTTTTTTTTTTTTTTACGTTTTAAAGTACTTGAAACATTGCTTTCTGCGGCTTCAGAAGACTTATAGTCCACAAGTCATATGGTGCTTTCTCAATAACTTAGCGATATAAATTATTATCATCCACTTTCGCTGTATGCAAGCTGTAGCTTGTACATTTTCGAGCATTCACAGAAAAAAGGACATTAATAGGGGATCGGAATGACATGAGGGGACTAAATGACAGAATTTCCGTTTTTAGGGAAGAGCTATTCCTTACGGCCACTGAAGCGTCTCCATTCAAACATTAAGCTGCGAGAGCAGACAGGGATGTCTTGACGTAGCTCCCCTGGAGAAACAGGTCAGGCTGAGTGACTCGCTCAAGGGCACAACAACAGTGAGTAGGGACATTAAAATGTAAACAGCCTGGTGCCTTCCCTAAGCAAAGCTTACGTGCCCTCTGGTTACTGATGACAAGCATTGATCGCTGCTAGAACAGGTTTGGCTATAATAGGTTTACTACCATATAACTTCAGGGCTGGGTAGGTTACTTTTAAAATGTATTTCACTACAAATTACAAAATACATGCTTTTAAAGTAATTTGTAACATATTTCGTTAGATTGCTCAAGTTTAGTAACTTAATCTAAATACTTTAGAATACTTTGGAATACTAATAAGGGTGGAACAAACAAAAAAAGTTTTTTATCTCACAATTCTGACTTTTTTTCTCAGAATTCCGTGATATAAAGTTGCAATTGTGAGTTATAAACTCTCAATTTTGAGACAAAATGTCAGAATTGAAAGAAAAGAAGTCAGAATTCTGAGATATAAACTCTCAATTTTTCAGAAAAAAAGTCTGAAATGTGAGGAAAAATGCCTGGATTGTGAGATATGAACTTGAAATTTCAAGAAAAAAAATCTGGATGTCAAGTTATAATCACGCAATTCTGACTTTATAACTTGCAATTGCAGGGAAAAAAGTCAGAATTGTGAGATAAAAATTCACAATTATCTTTTCTTTTTACCTTTTTCACAAAACATGAAAACAGCCGTGGATCATCCAGGTCATGACATGTCAGTTGAGATTCAAGGATATGCAAACTTTTGAATGGTGCAATTTTTATAAATTCAGTCATCTGTTATGTGAAATAGCTTATTCAGAACAGTACTAAATAAAAATATTTTGTTAAAATTATTAAAATGCTGCATATTCTGCAAGGAGCATGAAACTTATGAGCAGAAATGTAGCTTAGGATGCTTTTTCAGACTGTCAGAGAATCACCAATCGCTGTTTAAATGACATTAAAATTCAAAGTAATCACTTTGGTAATCTAAAATACTTCTCAGATGTAACTGTAATCTGATTACCACCCATTTAAAATGTAACTGTAATGAAATACAGTTACTCAAATTTAGTATTTTAAATACGTAACTAAGTTACATGTGTTTCGTTACTCCCCAACCCTGCATATAACGTGAATGTGACATGCACTCCAGAGACAGTTTAAACTTAATTCACAGAGCTTCACTACATAAAAACAAAGCATTTATACAACCACCACTTTCATGGAAAATATTTGCCACTTACCTCGCAGCTAAACTCCAAGTCAGCATCCATCGTAACAATTGTAACGTTGAAGTTTTTGGCTTGTTTCCTCCTTAGGGAATGGAGCCCCATTTTTGATGCAAGGACACTTGCCATAATAGCTGCTGATGGAAAACTTTCCTCCTCTTTAGAAACAACATAAACCTGTTGACTATCTATCTATTTGAAGCATAGCTTATGATGAAACACATTACAGTTGACCTGTCATGTTTAAAGGCTTCAATCTAGCATTACTGGAAAATGTAACAAACAAATGTGATTGAAGTGCATCTCTAAAAGCAGGATGTTGGCAAACCACCTGCATTAACTGTGTTTGGACACATACTATCCCTTTTACTTCCTCCAGAGCGCCATTAAGCCTGTAAGAAAACAAAAGGAAAAGAGAATAACTTAGCTAGTAAGTGATATACTGCATGTACAACAACAATAGACAAAATAAACAACTGATATAGATAACTGAGAACTAACATGAAACTATTACATAATACTTAAATATACATTCATGTAGCAAAATACCAACTTTTACACGACTTCACAGCAATTTACGTGCTCATAAATGGTTGTTTATGCTAATCTACTGCTCCATGGCTCATTGTTTTGTTTTGTTATGAGTGTTTTTTGGCGGAATTGGCCTGACAGCTCGTAAACTGGAGGCTAACTCACCTGCCAAGCCGTAAACAGCTGAATTCCTGCGAAGTGTGAGAGATTCACGGCCGTTTAAACACCTGATACACAGACACTGCTGTTGGTTTGACTCTTTCAGGCCAAAACTGCAGCTGAAACTTGGCGTGCGCGTGCACGAGGAGGCGGGAGGACATACGTAATAGTGCGCGTCACTCAGCTTTAGTTAAAAGTTTTTTTTTTTTTTGTTTTTTTCTTTTGGTCAGCAGATAATACATTACACAGTACCACAATTATTAAATAAATAACTTTTCTAATAATTTATTTCCAAAAAGTAAAGCTAAGACATTATTTTGGACAACACAATTTTTGAATACTGAACCTGCTGTTAATGCTAAGAATATTGTACATCACTTGTACATTTAGTGTAAACGATTATTAATAACTTTCAAACTTGCTTACTAATTTATTCATTTATTCATTTTTAAATTGTTATTTATAAAAATATCATGTCGTTATTGTTATTCATTTAAGTCAAATTGAGGATGTAAATATAATATTCAATGCTGCTCAGTATCTATGTTCATTTTTTATTTAAATGTTAAATTCAAATGAACGAAAAATAAATAAAATTAAAAATTAAAAAAAAAATAGATTGGTTTACTACTTTAAATCGGAAGTCCTTTATGCCTGTATTATATTTTTATTTTAATTCTAAATTATAATAAATTACATGAATTGCATAATATACTATAAATTAATATCATTATTCATGATATACTATTTTTATATACTATCTTTATAGTAAATTTTAAATTTATCGTTTCACGAATTTTATTTCTCAAAGTTCAGCCCTTTGCACCAGAAAGGGGCGTGTTTTCGCGGACAACTGGGCGTGGTTTCGATGAGGTCATCGGAGTAAACAGAAAAGATGGCGACGCCATACACGGGAGATCGAGTTTTAGGGACAAACGCGGTTATTTCAGAGAGTTTCGCTAAGCAGTTAACCGATTTACCGGCGGAATTATTAGAGCATATATTGCGCTTTCCCGTTTTAAACCATATCGACATTTGCAACGTTTCCTGCACGTGCAAGAGGCTGCATGACGTTTGCCATGGCAGGGGAAAGGTCTGGGCGCATCAGTACAAACTCAGGTGGCATAAATTAAAAACATTTCTAAAGCTTTACAACCTCCAGTTTATCAAACCATAAGAAATGCGTTTGGTCCCTGATAGATGGGTTAAGATGTGCATTCAATGCGTGACTTGAGAGCTGTCAGGTCGTGTTCTCATTCTGCTGATGCACCAAATTTGTGCTGTGTTAACATGCAGAGATGTGTGTGTCGTGTTTAGCTATCACGGGCTCACCTCCTATATGATGAAAGAACGAAATGCACTTATAATTGATTTCAACGTACATGCAAATGACATTTTAGAGCTTTTTTGCGGTCCATTTTTTGCAATTAACCACATGCACCCTCTGCCACAGTGATATAAAAAAAATACTTTTGAATATTACACAACTCAACATCTTGTATTAATGTATATTTTTGTCTGTATGAGGTCAGACATTACTGATGCATCATTAATGTTTTAGGTGGCCCAGGCTGCAGAGATTCTATCGGCAGAATGAGTCGTACGATTGGCTAAAGGAGTTCAAGAGCCGGCACATGGTTGGTCAACAGATCAGAAGAACCGTAGAGTCTATTTCCAAGAGGTTCTTCACAGAAGTTGTAAGTGTCTAAATTTAAAAAAAAAAAAAAAAAACAATATATGCAGAAAATATCTTATTTTATCTCAAAAATCATTTACTCAATGCTTTGGACAGGTATATTGGTAAGGTAAGTTGGATTTAATCTATTATTTTAGTCACTAACCCAGAGATCTGTAACCCAGCCTTGCGTTGGTCAGGTTCTTGGAGACAGCTTTGCGGAAATCGAGTCTCTTGGTGCCCCAGAACACTTCTGTGAGGATGAGCTGCTCTGTATTTTGAACTCAGACCAAAGGTTAGAGATGAGCTCATGCTTGTTTCGTTTTTTCTCTCTTAGCACTAAATGTTTTAACTGAATTTATGAATTTCCTCTTTTCCCATGATGGCTTCAGGAAAAGTTTGACTCTTAAGTACTATGCAAAGAAAATCCTGTACTTCCTACGGCAGCAGAACATTTTGAGGAATTTGAAGGTTTTCCTTGAGCGACTGCCGGAACAACAATCAGCCCTGGAAGGTAAGCTCATGAAAAAAAGTCATACAAATCACATCTTCTTATTAATGGACAATTAAGTGCCGCTATTTTAAAGGTTACTAATTTTGTTTTGTAGGTCTCCTACTGTAGGTTTACATACATTCAAGGTCAAAAAACACTTTCATTTTCTCATAATATACATTACAGCATCACCTCTTTTCTCGCAGTGTCTGAAACGGTTCGGTAAAGGATTCAATCTCTCTAAACCCCTCCTTTCTGAGAGCCTACTCTGCTCTGATTGGTCAGATGGCTCAGTCTGTTGTGATTGGTCTGCCGCTTACAGCACCTGTCGAAAACCTCAGCTACAACTACAGTGTTTGAGGGCAGGTCAAGTTGACGTCGTTCTTGGGCAGCCAGTGAAGCCCATAGGCTGGAATTATGCAAATATGTTACAAACCTACATAGGTTTGTGCAGGAAGTACGACTGGAATTACTGATAACTCATTTCAGGCAGTTCAGAAACAATAACTCCATTTATTGTACACTTTAGGGCTTTTCACACTGCGCTTAACCCCGGGTTATCGTCGTTCTAAACGCCGCTTTTAACACCGAGTAAAGGAACGTTTCACACTTGCAAATTAGAAGCGGGTTTAGCACTGCTTTTTAACCCAGGGTTATAAAAGTGTGCACCACTTTTGTGGTGTTAACCTTGTACAATGTGAAACGATGCGGTGTTACAAACTTAAAGCTAGACGCTTAGCAACAGACGACCAAACGCATACGGAAAAGCGGCACATTGTACATAAACAGTAAATTCAGCGTTTGAGAGGAAAAATGTGAAATGCTGACAGAAAACATGACAATTTGAGTGAAGAAGCGAGCGTTTAGTTCTTGCCTTTTATAGTCTGATATGTCCATACTCGATAGTACAGTCGGCAATACGAGGAGGCTCGATGCTAGAGCTAGCCTATGTGAACAGGTGACACTGACACCGAAAATATGCAAATAAGAACATTAACCCTGGATTTAGGAATATACAATGTGAAATGGCAGTTTATGAATTCCCAGGATTAATTGTTAACCCCGGGTAAAGTATAAGCAGTGTGAAACGTGAAGCAAGATAACCCAGGATTGCATTAAACCGGGGTTTAGAATAGCCCAGGATTGCATTAACCCGGGGTTTAGAATAGCCCGGATTGCATTAACCCGGGGTTTAGAATAGCCCAGGATTGCATTAACCCGGGGTTTAGAATAACCCAGGATTGCATTAACCCGGGGTTTAGAATAACCCAGGATTGCATTAACCCGGGGTTTAGAATAACCCAGGATTGCATTAACCCGGGGTTTAGAATAACCCAGGATTGCATTAACCCGGGGTTTAGAATAACCCAGGATTGCATTAACCCGGGGTTTAGAATAACCCAGGATTGCATTAACCCGGGGTTTAGAATAACCCAGGATTGCATTAACCCGGGGTTTAGAATAACCCAGGATTGCATTAACCCGGGGTTTAGAATAACCCAGGGTTAACTATTTCAAGTGTGAACAGCCCTTTTGATCTACGAAACTTTGCAGACGTTTTACATTGACAAACCGCTATATTACGCACGACACGAAAGGTATTATCTAAAAATACTACAGTGCGTTACAACACCAAGGACATAAAGGCCAGGTCCATCCAATAATATCTGTCAAACTATAATGGTTACCGTATAATAATCAAAGCTCAAATTAAATGTGCAGCCACATAGGCTTAGCAAAGTCATAATATTCACAGTGTAAGTTAGTGCGACCCCATCTCACCACAGTTTACTCCGTTCATTATTATGAATGTTTGAGGTTCAACATAGTTTAAATCAAAGATTTACATCAAACAACACGTCTGTTTGTTTAATCTCCAATTCCAGGTGCTGTTTTGGTCGACCAGTATTGCAACCCTCTGACTGATGTCACCCTTGAGAGCATATCTGCACAGATAGAAGAAATCACAGACAAGGTGAAGAAGTATCTGCGAGTGAAAAACACCACACACCCATGTCTACGAGCCGGTCAAGGTCAGTCCTCATAGAGAGAGCCGGAAAATTCAATTTACTGTTCTCATGATGTCTATTAGTCAGATGTGTGTAGCCAGGCTTATGTTGTCCTATAAAAGCTTTCAGCTCGATGTCGATGAAGTTAATGTCTTGGAGGTCTCTTAGCTTAATTTTCACTATTTTTTAATTTACTTTGGACGGGATTGGGAAACCACAATAACATTGTTCTTAAAGCTGTAGCGTCCTATATCTGTCTTCACTAGTCTGTTTTTCCAGGTGACTGCTTTGTTCTGGAAGATTTGGAGTTTCAAAGGCAAGTCATATGTGCTCTGAACACGGTGCTATATGACCAGCTACAGTACAAGGGCAACGAGCGGGACTACTATAATCCGCTGAACTCTTACATACATCAGGTACTGGAGCCACACGGAAATCAAACTCATTTGCAAAATACTTAGCAAGCATACACGTATGCATTGCATAAGCAAATAACTTTGAGTAACATGTATGATTACATTTTTCAAATAAGTAACTTGAATTACATGACTATTTCAGTCTTAAATTGAAAAAATATTGAAAAAATTGTCTCTCTCTTTAAATAAAATCAATTACAATTAAAGTTTTATTAAAGCTGCAATTCTTAACTTTCTTTTGTTTAAAAATGATCTAAAATCAATTTTTGAGCAAGTACATAACCAGCCAGTGTTCAAAACTGTCTCCTTACCTCAGCCCGATTCACAATAGTAAGCTTTTAATATTGTTTTATAATAAAATCAGCACTGGTGGGTTTCCGCGGGAAATTGGAGCATGCCGCCATTTGTCTTTACGTCATTACGTCACATCCGTTTACATAAAGGAGTCCCAGCTAGTAGGCTATATGGCATGTGGAGGATGCTGCAGGTGATAGATCATTCATAGCCTTTTCTCATAGTAGCTGGAATAATTTAACTTATCATTTTGATGGTGGATTGTAATCCAGAAATGTCCAAATGATAATCGTCAGTGACAACCGGAGATTCACCCATAGTCAAAAGCAAAAGACTTCGGACTGCAGAGTGGCTACAGAAATTGAGATCTACAGGTATCAAAATACACGTAGTCACGCAATGCTGATGTTGTTAACATTAACAATTTGAGAACATATTATATAAAATAATAATAATTTGCACGGCGAGCTAAGCGATAGATTAATCGTAATTGGCAGCGTGATTTATTAAAATGCTATTTTTATCACTTGGTCTGAACAAAAGTGGCAGAGATGTTACTTGTTGAGATAAAATTTTCAGGTGAAACAACCCACGTAAAGATGATAATTCCACAAATAACTGCAATTGCAGGTTTCAAGCAGAGATGGCGACAAAGAGGCAAAACTTACAGACTGCAGCTTTAAGGATAAAAAAATCTCAGCTGATGCTGTAAACTATATACAGGGAGCCCTTTCTTGCACATTACAATAATATTAAAGGCTACAATTAACAGCAAAGCCCAAACTATTAAATTCAGTTGCTATTTTTAGATATAATCAACACTCAAATAAATAAACAAAACACGTAAATTGCTCACAAGGCAGGTTATGCATTAACTTTTAACTCTTAATTATAAAATTATTTTTCAGTTATTTTTGTACTCCAATTCATTTTTGAAATATAATAATTTACTGTTACTATCATAACTTGTTTTCATGACATTAATATATTAATTAATTTAAACATATATTAAATAATTGAGACATTACTAACAGGTAAAGTGAATATAATGAATATGTCAGCTATTATAGTACATATATTTAGTGAAATACTGCCCTCTCCAGTTTCTCCAGTGAACTAACATGCTGTGGACACTAAATGACTTGCCTGAGGTAGATGTAGTGCTACGTGAAATATTATTCTCAAGCTGTTTTATAGATTTTTTTGTGGTTGAATCAGTAGCTGCGTTTACATGGACCCTAATAATCCCTAATCGGACTATTAGCACAATCGAATTAAAAAAAGTCTCATGTAACCACGTCATGATTAAAATTTCATTCGGTTTGTAAGGGGTGGTTTACTCCTTTAGTAAGCCGATCGAGAGGACATGTAAACACTTGATCAGATTTTTAAAAAATCTGAAACTGAAGAGTACTGTGCGTGTAAAATGACGAAGAAATAGCGTTATGACGTGCGGAACAATCGGTTCTTCCCGTTGAATAAAGTGTCATAAGTGCTCTGTCATTCTGAAATTCTCTTTCCACTCATAGTCAGTAAAGTGGAGCAGGACAATGTCCCACCAGTTTTTGTTTCATACTCTCATCCACAGATGACTGGTTTTGGGCGCGGGAAGGGGCGCTTTTACTGCTTGATAAATACAAGCAGTACTTTCGGATTCATCAATCAATCAAACAAATTTATTCAGATTGAAGTAAAAAGTGTCCATGTAAACATATATTTGCATAGATCGCTGGTTCTTCTTCTTCTGCGATTTTTCCTGTTGTGACGGTTGAAAACAGCATTGCATTACCACGTGCGCCCCCTTCTGGATTGGAGTGTGGATCTCCTGTGAATGGCTGCATTCGTCTTCTAACTTCGATGTCTGTAAATCTCACCCTGAGATTTATTTTGTAAAAATGATCGTAATGCTGTTAGTAAACTAAAAACCCTATTCTCATTATAATTTAATTAAAACCAATAAAAAAAATCAGGATTGTTTGATGAAAAGAAATATCAAAAGAATAGTGTTTATTTGGATTTTTGTTCTAAAACTTCTTTATAAAAGTCTTAAGTCTCACTGTGATTGATGTAATGCATCCTTGCTAAATAAAAGTATTAATTTCTTTTTAAAAATTCCTACTGACCCCAAACTTTTGAACAGTATAGTATTTTGGGGTGAAGAAATAAAAAACACTCTTCCAATGTAAAATAAACACCTGTTAACTGTAAACTACCATAACATATTACCTTCAATCATATATTGAAGCATTGTATTGTAAGTTTAAAATTTAGACAGAAATGTAGTTTATTTCTCACAGTGTGCCGCCCCCTTGTGGTCAGGTGCTGCTCCGTCGGACAGGCATTCCCATCAGCCTCTCTGTGCTCTACATGACTCTGGCCAGGAAGCTAGGCGTTCCTCTGGAGCCTGTCAACTTCCCTAACCATTTCCTGCTCCGTTGGTGCCAAAATCAAAGCAGGTGGGTGTTTTCCATTAATTGCAGTCTGTCATAAGGAAATCACACAGCAAACACCATTTAGTTTCAGCATCAGTTCATTGCCAATATGCTTCAGTTGTGCTTGCATTACACGACAACGTTTAACTAATGATGTGTTTTGCAGGAGTGGTGACATCTACGACTATGTATACATTGACGCGTTTGGAAATGGAAAACAGCTGGCTGCTAAAGAGTGTGAGTATTTGATCCGACACCAGGTGACAGCAGATTACTACAGCGCTATAAGCACCAGCGAGCTGCTGCTGAGGATGGTGGGAAACCTGCTTAACATTGGCAAGAGAGGGTGAGACTCAGAGGCCCTTTACACAACATCTTTCAACTAAAAACGGAAAACTTTTTATGCATTTTGGCTGTTCATTTACATGACAACAGCGGTTTTTGGGGCCTGAAAAACAGGTTTCAAAGAGATGACAATGGTGTCGGTTTCAAATGCGAAAACGGTGACGTCATGCGCATGCGTGTTATGTGTTCAGTCTATAGGCGGGGCAAAGTGACATTGCCACCTACTGGCCTGGCGTGCATAATACAGCTTCTTTAATCGTTTTCACAGAACTGTGTGAACGGGGATCGTTTTGACAACATTGTCATCTTTAAAAATGCAATGGAAAAACTTCCGTTTTTACTACATCATTGTTGTGTAAATGTACCCTCATGCTTTTTTTTAAATGCGTCATGAACAGTTCTTTTATATTCTTCTATATATCGTACTGCGGTATGTTTATTTTTCTTTATGCACGTTAAAATCTATTTCATGCTGCATGTATACTCATTAGTAAACCAGTCAGGGATGTCTGCAGACTGTGTTTTATGTAAATGAAATTGGTTTCTTGGCTGTCAGCTAAACTTGTGAATTTGTCAGACCCATGTTTGTTATGAAATGTGCTTGCTTTTGTTTTTGTCTAGGGAAGGGAATGAGAAATCATATCAGCTCCTGCGGGACTCTCTGGATCTCTATCTCACTATTAACCCCGATAACGTGCAGTATCTTCTGCTGCAGGCCCGCCTCTACTTCCATCTGGGTATCTGGCCTGAGAAAGTGAGTTCAATCTCACAGATGAGACTTGAATGTCTGTAACAGTCCACAATTCAAAGAAGAAAACCTATTTGCTTAATATAGAATAGTCAAAGATGAAATCTCTCCAGCGTATATACACTCTCATAAGGATAATGGTTTAAATTCGTCCTTCATAATCCTTATTTATGTTCTGAAACTTCCCTATAACTCTCTGCTGTGTAATTCCATGAATTTGCACTTTATAGCTGCCACCTTTTATATTTCTAGGCATAAATATAAAGGTGGTGGATATAAAAGGATAGTTCACCCAAATATTAAAATCCTGTCATGAATTACTCATCCTCATGTCGTTCCAAACCCATCGGGCTTTCATTCATCTTTGAAACAAATTAAGATATTTTTAATGAAATCTGAGCAATTTCAATCGAGGGACAGACATTTCTCAGATTTCATTAAAAATATCGTCATTTGTGTTTCAAAGATGAATGAAAGTCTGGGTTTGGAACGACATGAGGGTGAGTAATTCATGACAGGATTTTAATTAAAGGTTTAGTTCACCCAAAAAAGAGGGTAATTGCCATTTTGAAGTTGGATACTGTTTGCACAGAGTATAATTAACACTGGTTACACTAAGTGTAAATAGTGACATGTTATTCACAAAGAGTGTAAACAAAGGTAATATGCTATTTTTACTAAAAGTTTGGCTGTTTGCACAAAAATAAAAATTAACGGTGGATATTGAGCATGGGTTTTCTCACATAGATCACTTTTACATTTCTAATAGAAATGTATATGTTGCACTTGCATTGAAAATGTGGAATGGTGAATATTGCGGTTAAAACATAAAATACTGTATATCCTCTTTGTATAATTAAGGCTAATAATTGAATTTCATCATTGGCTATATAAATACTGTAATGGGAGGAAAGTGTAACCACCTGTTTGTTTGATTTCGTTCTGCCTCAGGTGTTGGATATTCTGCAGCATATCCAGGCTCTGGACCCGTCTCAGCACGGAGCGGTCGGGTATCTCGTGCAGCATACGCTCGAGCACATCCAGCATAAGAGGCATCCGGAAGAACCGGAGGTGAAGAGACGCAGCGCGCCTGAGCACAGGGACGTACAGTACTCTGTAGGCCTCGTCATGAAACATAAGAGGTGGGTTCCCGTTTGTGTGAGCTGCAAACTTATGAACTTCATGGAGCCTGAAACTCCATTTAATCTGAAACTTTAGAACAGCAACATAAACTTCTATCTTGAAAGTTTCAACTAATCAACATGCCTATACTATATAAAAATACATTGCAAAAAGTCATTTTGCCGAGATATATTTCTCTGTTTTGGGTGAAATATTATATCTATGCACTACCAGTCAAAGTTTAAAATAAGATTTTCTTTTTTTAGTGAAGCATTTATTTGATTTTAAATATACAGTAAAAACAGTAACACTATAAAGTATTAAAATGTAACCCTTTTTTATTTGAATATATTTTTAAATGTAATTAGCTGTATTTTCAGCATCATTACTCCAGTCTTCAGCGTCACATGATCCTTCAGAATCTTACTTTACTCACACTTTTGAATGATAGTGTATCATGGTTTCCAACAATAATGTGTTTTCAGGATACTAATAAGAAATGTTTCTTGAGCAGCAAATCATCATATTAGAATGATTTCTGAAGGATCATGTGACACTGAACACTGGAGTAATGATGCTGAAAATTCAGCTTTGTATCACAGAAATAAATTACATTTTAAAATATTTTAAAAGGGAAAACAGTTCTCTTAATTTGATATATTATTTCACAATATTACTGTTTTTAATAAAATAAATGCAGCCTTGGTGAGCAGAAGACACTTCGTTCGAATACAAAAACATTTTTTTTTTTATTTAAATTTTACATTTTTTATTAAAAAGTCACTACATTATGATTTTTTCATAAGAAAAGACATGCGGTATGGCCTAATTTGTGGAAGTGAATGCTTCCACAAATAAATTGATACTGATAAGTGTAAAACTTGCTTTTCCAGTGAAAAGTGAATCTCTTCCAATACATCTGCAACAGAAACACCAGTTCAGCTAGCGAAAACTTGTTACTTGGCTAGTTTGATAAACGGCTGCCGTCAGTGCTCCAGGTGTACTTGTATGTTTGTATGATGTAAACATACTACAGTTCTGAGACAAATATTACTATATGAAAAGAGGCAAATTTACATTAGGAATGCTCTCAAACTGTCCAATTTCCTCACAGGTCAGGCTACAACTGCGTTATCTATGGATGGGACCCTAAATGCACCATGAGTCAGGAGTGGATTAACACTATGAGGGTCCATCAACTGTCTAAGGGGGCTGATCAGCCATTCTACAACGTCCTAGTGCAGGACGGGACCTGTAGATATGCTGCGCAAGGTAAGTCTTTCCATTGAGCCAAGATCACTGGGGGCGTTTTAGCAATGGAAATTACTTGATTATTTTTTTTTTCTTTTGAGTCTAATTTGGTTTTATGTTGTGAATATACTTTCGGAGACTCGCTTATCATCACTTTCTGGTATCTGAAAACTGGGTCTTTGTCCTAATTGCTCTCAATTTCATCAGCAGCAGTGAATCATTTTTTTGGTGGCAAATGTATCAGGTGTTAACTTCTCCATCAGTGTCGACTCTGGTCTGAACACCGTTACTGACAGTCGTAATTTTGGCTGCGTGAGATTCTCCAGCTTTGTTGTTGTTGAGCAACCGAAGCATGAGCTGTTAAAGCTCCGCCCTCTTCTGGAAAGCAGACGGGGAGCAGCAGCTCATTTGCATTTAAAGGGACATACAAAAACGACGTGTTTCTGCTCACACACAAACGGGTTAAATTTGACAAGCTATAATAAATGTGAACATTGGTCCAGCCGACCAATCAGAGCACTTTTCATAAGGAGGTGCTAAATGGAACGTTACTGACAGACTGGGAAGAGAGGTGCTGTAACAATGTAAAATGTTTTTTTTTTAACATTCGAGCATGAAAATCTATTTTAGACCCCGAGACTTTGTAAAAGGGCATAATATGGCCTCTTTAAAAGAAAAAAAACTCACGTTCTCTTTTGATTTGCAGAAAATCTGGAGCCTCACTCCGCCCCGCTGGAGATCGCTCACCCCGAGGTCGGCCGCTACTTCTCCGAGTTTTCTGACACGCACTACGTCGCTAACGAAGAGCTCCAGGCGCGTTACCCAGAAGACATGTGCAAGACCCACAGGACTGTAGAGGAGCTTTACCACAGTCTCACCCCAAACTCAGGCCAGTCATCGGAGCCAACCGCCAACTTCCAGGACCACGATTTATTAGATCCATAGACCAGAATGCCACATCTTTCCCTCCCTCCCCACTTTAAACGCGTCAAGTCACTCAATTTGTCCTGAACTATCACAGGGAGTTGCTCAGTACAACTGACAATGGACCGAATTTGATGTCTGAAGTTCTAGTTGAGGCCAAAACCAGTAGTTTTTATTTAAATCATTTCCTTTGTACAACATCCTGGTCCTAGATCAGTTTTATGGGCAACTTTGACCCAGGGCTGCAAATGTAGTCTTATGCTGAAAGAAACTACATATGTTGTAAAATTTGAGTGGTTGAGTACTAATGATGTGGTTGAGTTACAGTATTTTGTGGATATAAAATATACTCTAGATAATATATATATATATGAACTTACACTACAGAGGGTCTGAACATGTGTATATGTGTCGATGATCAGCTTCAGGCCCATCCATTATGTCATCGTTCAACACATCTCACTGATCTAATGCACTCACATATGTTAATGTTAACAAACATGCACTTGACATGAGATCTTGTCTAACGCTGTCACCTTGAAATATTTTGTAATGTTTACTTCGAAGTTATTAAAAAAAAAAAACTAGAGAACAAGGGCTCAAGGAAGTCTTGGCTCGTAGTGGTTGTAAATACAAAAGCATCGAGAATATAAGAATGAATCAAAATAAAAGATGAATCTCCATTCTGTTGGCCCAGTTATTTATTTATGTTTATCTACTAGTTTTGTAAGTTTAGGGAGATTTTTTGATGTCTATAAGTGAAAAGATTTAAATGTCTCATTCCAGATTGCCCAGGAATATGTAAATAAAATATTATTCTGGAATATTAAGAAAAAATGTAGCATGTCTACCCCAAACTTAAAAGATTTTGGTGAATAATTGAGATTCCATTTTCAAGCAAACCTTTTTCAGGGTCACCAAACAAATGTAAGTAAATTTGAGACATTGAGCATGTAAGATGCTCTAGAATATCTTTTTTTTTTTTTTTATGTTCACTTGAGATACAAATCAAATATTAAAACATTCAGAAATGTGTGTTAATTTGTCAGTTAAGATTTTCAGTTTAATTATGTTGATAATTTTATATTATGATGGTTTGAAAGAAAGCAAAGTAGAAGCATTTTCACTAATATTCTCAGATAAAGTGATATATGCAATATCATGCTTAGAACGTTTGATATTGAAAGTCTGATAACGACAAACAATTCAGGGCGAAGTCGCTCTTGTATCCAAAACAGAGTGTGTTTGCATTAACTTTAATACTCATCCAAAGTCACACAACCTCAAATATTTAGAATGCAAATGTATAAGCATCTGCCACACGACACCTTTCTCTGGCCGCAGAAGATATTTGGGTGATTAATACAAACATATTATTTGCATTGTATTATTTTAATGCCAACCAAGAACATCTTTCTGTTCTCAGTTGCCATAAAAATGGCATTTTTAAGATACTTAAACTGAAGTCAATTTAATTAATTTTTAAAATATTTTTATTTATTCATTTATATTGTTATATTAAAATAATGATATCATTAATTATTTTTGATGTATTGCATGCTCAGATATTCATCCGATAAAATATGGGGGGCATGACATTTTTGTGAAAATATATTTTAAAAAAAAACATTTAAAAAAAAAAAAAAGAGTTAATTATGCCATATATTTACTAATTACCTTATTGACCATGACCCCAAATATCTGCTATAGGTAGGTAGTATGGAGAGTATACCAGGGTGTCAAATTCATTTTCTGATTGAAAACGCAGTTTTGTGTGTGTGTGTGTGTGTGTGTGTGTGTGTGTGTGTGTGTGTGTGTGGGTATTCCCTACGTTATGGGGACCAAATGTCCCCACATGTATAGTAATACTAGTAAATTTTTGATCTTGTGGAGACATTTTTTTGGTCCCCATGAGGAAACAAGCTTATAAATCATACAGAATTATGTTTTTTGAAAATCTAAAATAGCAGAACATTTTCTGTGATGGGTAGGTTTAGGGGTAGTTGTAGTGTAGGGGGACAGAATATACAGTTTGTACAGTATAAAAACATTACGCCTATGGAATGTCCCCATCAAAAATGAAAAAACCACATGTGTGTGTGTGTGTGTGTGTGTCATTGCCACTTATTTGAATATTACATGAGAGGGGCGGAGCTTTGCTGTCAAAGTCTGAGCGCACATTGTGAAAGTTCTGATTGTCTCACTGATCTCTTCCGGACGTTAACATGGGAGCTTCTCAGTCAGCAGGGGTGCATATGTTCCAAGATCTGGCTGATAAAACTGGCTGTGAGTATCTTAACTTTCTAAATATATATGCTACATTGTTCCAGGTGTGCTTAAAATATACTTTACACTTACAAAACAAAAGTAATATGGTAGGCTACAGTGATTGTACCAGAAGGCAGTATCATGATACTACAGTATTCATGTACACAATACTCAAAGGTAATTCAAAGAATACCACATTACCAAGCATGGTAAAAATAACAATAAGAAAGCATATTCCTATCAATTATTAGTGATCTGTTAAGCATTATATTATGTTTGTTAATGACCCTTGATCTGTGCTCTCTCTCTCTCTCTCTCTATCTAATATATATATATATATATATATATATATATATATATATATATATATAGAATGAAGAGAATCGCTTGTTTGTTTTCCTCACTTGTAAGTCGCTTTGGATAAAAGCGTCTGCTAAATGACTAAATGACTATGAAATGACTATATATATATATATATATATATATATATATATTATATATATATATGCATAGTGCACATCCTATAAATTTGCAGCGCATACTATACAATGTGCATACAGCACATACAGTAATAAACTGTCAATACAAAATGGTATAAATCTAATCAACCCAGAATTTCACTCAGTTTGAATGTAGAATTAGGGGGAACTTTGGAGAATCACAAGTAATCCCATCATATATGAATCCAGACACTGTGTACAACAGTCATTTGCTGAACAACTGTGCAAATATTTAATACAAAGCCCTTATTCCACAGAGCAAATCTTCCCAAAACAAACTACCTCACAAAATAGATCTATATTTTGTTCAAATACTGCAGCTGATAGAATAAACGTACAATAGATGTTGTTTCCTTTACACTAATTGTTGTTCTTAACAAATGAGTTTTTCTGGTTTTACTGGTTTTTGAGCATGTATGTGTGAACTAGCCTATAGTTTACTTCATGTCAGTAAACAACAGCAAATATTAGTCTTTACAAGCAGGGGTTTGTAAAAGGATCTTGCAATATGTCACCATTATCACAGGCACTGATTTATGTTCTGCTGGTGTAAACCCACCCTCCACAAAACCCTCCACACCTCCGACCCCTTGAAAAATTCAAGTTATTTGTGTCTTGCGAAGAGAAATGCACGGACTGCAAATACTTACAAAGTATCATTAAGATGCAAATGGGGGTTTTGTGTTCATCTTATAATAGCGTTAACATTGGCCGGTGTACTGACGAAACATGCTACCTATCAGATTGTGCTACCAACAATAGATTTGTATTGTTTTAAGGATAGGGGAAGGTATGGACAGGTATAGGTTTAGGGTAGGGGCAGTGTTGGGGGTATTGGATTACAAGTAACTTGAGTTATGTAATCAGATTACTTTTTCAAGTAACTAGTAAAGTAACGCATTACTTTTTCAATTTACAACAAAACATCTAAGTTACTTTTTCATATTTATTGACTTACAGCTCTTCTGTCCCCATGCTGAGAGAAATAAAGTGCAGAGATGTTGTGTGCGCCGAGTAAACATGATGGTTATTGTAGTTCTAGACTAAATGCAAACATTGCACGAAAACATTCAGTATTCCTCAAAATTTAAAAAAAAGAGTTAAATTACACAAATATACTTTATGTATTTAATCTCACTTTATTAATGTCTTTGCTGCTGACCTTCAATGATCTAATTCAACTATACTAATTATCAAAAATTACTTTAGTTTTAGAAATGAGAGTGATGAACTTCCTTCTCCTGTATCCTATTCTTCTTTATTCCGGAACGGCAGCACAGCTGAAAGGTTTGTTTGAGCTGCGCCCTCTACTGTACAGGCGTAAATATGCATTTCCTTCAGCCTGAGTCATTCATTTTGGTGTGAAAGGGCCATCACCATCATCTACATCATATATTTGCCAAAAATAGAATTTTTTTGTTATTAAAAAACAAACAAGCAAGCCCAGCCCAGTTGAGAAAAAGTAATGTACCATTACTTTTCATAAGAAGTAACTAAGTGATGCAATTAGTTACTTTTTTAGAGAGTAACGCAATATTGTAATGCATTACTTTTAAAAGTAACTTTCCCCAACACTGTGTAAGGGTAGGTATGGACGGTTAGGTTTAGGGAAGGGGTTTGGACATTAAAACTCCATTCAGCATACTTCTGTTATTCAAATAAAACCAAATAATCCAAACATAAGATTAAATCAACAGATGCGCAAGTACATTGGATGAAGCCCTTGTAAATAAAGTATGCTATGTTAATTCTAACTGTACACAGAGATTTTCAAAGAAGAAATTAAAAAATAACCTGTTAATTTTTTTTTCCGACTTTGAAGCCATACTAGAAAGCTCAATGTAATCACAATATGATTTCATGTTGAAAACATCACGGAAGTATTAAATGAATGAAGGTCAATATCATAAATAACAACAAGTCGGATTTGGCGTTTGCATTTTTTAAGGTTACTGGCTGATTTCGGGAAGGGAATGAACAAAACTCCATTAGCCAATCTAAAGATCGAGGCATTTGTGTGTATACACGATGTGAGATCTACAATTGCATATTGTAAGAGCAGTGATAATAGAGAGTGTTTTGGTTTGCTGTCAGCTGTCATAAGATCAGGGATTGATTACAAATTCTATTTTGGTTGACTATATATCTATAAATACAATTGTACTGTGACATGTTGACAGTGTTGCACAGTGTGTGCATCACCTCCCTCCTGTTGCAATCTGAGTTTATTATGGTTGCCACAATAAAATATACATTCCTTATTAATTCAGTTTGAAGATTTGATTCATTATCAATTCATATTGCACCCCACCCACACAAACATACTGGCTGCATCTGAAATCGCATACATGCCTAATATATAGTAGGCGAAAAACAGTATGACAAAAGAAGTATGTCCGAATTCACAATATTGAGTGGCAAAAAGCACACGGATAACTTACTACTTCTATTGAGATTTTGAAGTGTGCATTTGATGGACACTTAACAATCCCACAAGGCCACGAATGAGAATTTGTGCAACACAATTAGGTCACATGGTAATGACAACATTGCAAATGAAGTATGAATTACATTCATAATACACACATGTACTTATTTAGTGGTTGTAAAGTAAGTACTTATTCAAAACAAGTACCTACTCAAGTACACGATTTCAGAAGCTCCTTCATACACCCGTCACCACACTGCCCTGCTTCAGCTGTTATCTGTGTAGTTATTTGAAATCTTTCTGAATTTGCTGTCTTTTTCTCACTTTAGTTTCCATAGAGCAGATAAAAAACCTCCATAACAGATTTACGTACCTGACTCAAGATGAAGACACTTTAAGGTATTGTACAAATGACATGATGCCACTCACTGACTGACTTTCAACAAATAAATACTCTCATAAAGGTCATCTATCAAACGATTTACATCGATGCCTGTGTTAGGGAATAGCTATTGGTCTGCAAATGATACAGTTTAACAATAAACAAAATATACTGTTGCAATATGTTGTTTTTACCAGCTGCTTCTCTAAAAGGTCTGCTTAATATCATAGGACACAGGGTTTATTATTGAATTGTGCGCGTGTTTAGATGTCCGAAGATATTCATTTTCCTTTCAAATGAAACCCTTCTTTTAAATTTCAGACGCGAACATCTTGAGGATATTACCAATTTGGCTCTCAACCCAATCCGAAGACAGATCATTGAGGCTTTCTTTGATTCAAGGTGCGTACACAAAAGGACAGAGTCATACATATGTGACCCAGGACCACAAAACCAGTCATACGGGTCAATTTTTTGAAATTGAGATTTATACATCATCTGAAAGCTGAATAAATAAGCTTTCCACGGATGTATGGTTTGTTAGGAAAGGACAATATTTAGGATCAAAATATTGAGAAAATCACCTTTAAAGTTGTCCAAATTACGTCCTTAGCAATGCATATTACTTACAAAAATACATTTTCGATATATATATATATATATATATATATATATATATATATATATATATATATACATACATGGCAGGAAATTTACAAAATATCTTCATTGAACATGATCTTTACTTAATATCCTAATGATTTTTGGCATAAAAGCAAAAATGATTATTTTGACCCATACAATGTATTGTTGGCTATTGCTACGATTTATTTTTGTGGTCCAGGGTCACATATGGTCCATATATCAGTTTTGACAGGAACATCAATAGCTTTTTTCTAGATGTGGTTTGATGTCTTTCTATTCTTGTTGTTTCATAAATTGTTTTTTTTTGTAATTTATATATATATAAATAATCACCCATGATGACTATACTGTATGCCTGTATACATTTTGCAAAGAAATAAAGAAAATTAGACTGTAATACCTCTAAATATACTCATTAGATAACGTCTGTGTGCTGTCATAGGAACTTGGGTCAAAAGGAGAAGGGCTGTTTGCAGGAGATTGGTTTTGAGGAATTCGTTACCGTCCTGGCCTTTTTCAGACCTCCCAAACCACACATTGCTGAGGAGGAGAGAAAAACCATGAAGAAGGAGAAACTACGCTGTGAGAATAAAGAAATAAAGACGGCAGATAGATGTTCTTAGAACTTGATCTAAACAAGTTGATACACAAATGTCCTTTTTAACATTTATCATATGAGATCCTATTTGAAACAGTTTCTTTCAGTATTGATAAAATTTTTTTTACTTGGTAAAAGCATGTTTTCTTCTCTGTAGTTCTGTTCAACATGCACGACACGGACAATGACGGCGTCATCACACTGGATGAATATAGACGTGTAAGAATCGTTTGATTTTATGACTACAAACACAATAACAACATTCGATACTGATTGTAATTGTGACTGTAGGTGGTGGAGGAGCTGCTGTCTAACTCTGAAACTATAGGAGCAGAAACCGCCAAAGCCATTTCAGATGCTGCAATGCTGGAAGTCGCCAGTGTCACAGTGGGTCAGATGGTACGGTGACTTTCCATGATCAGTGTTGCCAACTCTTTTTTCAATGGAAAGTATCTAAAGCCTGCACTAAAAGTAGCTGAATGTCGATTAGATGACTTAATGTGCCAATTGATCCTTTGCTGGAATTTTGATTGACAGGTGATCTAACCAATCATAACCCCGAATCCGCCATTTTGTCCGACAAAGCAGTCAGGGGAGTTAGTAGATTAACGTTGGTGAACTCGAACTTGACAAATTATGTGCACTCACGTCTTTCCACGCTTGAAACAACATTCCTTCTGATGTTCATTCATGTTTATTTGATGCAAAAACTTTGTTTCATATCAAAAGTAACCTGCTCTGTTTTGTCTGTCGACGCGTTGTCAGTGTCCTCTTTGCTCCGGGATGTATTTTTCACTGCGTGAGAACATGACGTGTGGCGTGAGAGAGTATGGCTTGTCGGACATAGCAACAGTAACTAAAGGGGACGGGACTTTACAAAGAGTCAATTGTTGGCTCTTTGCATCAGTTTTCTCTCCTAATCTGTGCTCACATACTGTATAGCCATACAATATATTGCCGAATATCCAGCTGTTATCATTTACATATTTTCTGTCCGACAATGGAAAAAATATGATGTGAC
This sequence comes from Zacco platypus, assembly GCA_038088235.1. NCBI lineage: Eukaryota > Metazoa > Chordata > Actinopteri > Cypriniformes > Xenocyprididae > Zacco > Zacco platypus. The sequence continues at coordinate 35,853,851 of CM076082.1, read as the reverse complement.
TGACTATGTTAAAGTCATTTTTGGAAAAAAAGGTGCTAAAGCGGTCTGAAAAGTCACTAATCTAGCAACAAAATCACTAAATTGCCATCACTGTCCATGATGTTTCTCTGAATTGTAAATTAATCTGATTGCCACTGAAAAAGGGATTTTAAATTTGCAATGTCAAATTCTGATTTGATTTTGTAATCGAAACCTCTTTGTTTTAGGGTCCTGATGAATTTTATGAGGGAATCACCTTTGAACAGTTCATGCAGGTTAGCACTTTATAACCTTTTATGCGTTCTTCTCCATCTTTCAAAGTATACTTCTTTGGCAGCGAGCATGGAAAGCCACGTTCGCGTGCATGCACACTATCTAGTGGACTTTGTAGTGAACAGGGTTTTGCAGGTTTTATGAAGATGAATTTAAGACTTTTTAAAGACCTTTTTAAGACCAATTAAAAAATTCAAGGTATTAATTGAAGAGAAAACAATACATAATAATAGTTGTTTTAGCCTATAAGTGATGTTCTTCCTCAGTATTTTTAAGTTGTTTTCGAGAGCAAATGTCTAAAGATTATTCTTAAATCAAGAAGAATATAATGCAGTTACAAAATATCAGAGTAAATGTTGCTGCAAGCGGAAAAAATATTTTGATTAGATTACAAAGGCATGAATTTAAAAAATAATTTATAATAAATACTGTAATGTTCCATCAAAAAAAAAAAAAAAAACCACAACAAGAACAGTCCATTTTGATTTAAATAAAATTACATGCATGATATTCATACCTCACTTTTCAATGTCTTTCCAACAGATATTAAAAGACATCGAGATCGAGACCAAGATGAATATTCATTTTTGGAACTTGGACACCATGACAATGCAATGTGGGAAATGAGAGTAATTTCCGCTTTTTCAGCACAGTCTTTATTTTAGATCTAAACACCTAAAATCTGTCCCACGGATTCAACCCTTAGTATTGAGTTTACTTCGGTTTCTTTCTCTAAAATATCTTCAACGTTCGAGATATGGTGGAAGTGACCGCGACATGCTCCAGCGGATACATTTCAGGCCCTGTTTCCACCTGGTATTAAGATGCGTTTTGGTCGATTGGATTACAAAACGTTTAACATCCCATTTACACCTGTATTTAGCGTTGTCCACTTGTGATCCGATCAACCAAAATGCATCTTAATACCAGGTGGAAACAGGGCCTTAGAGTCCTGATCTCTGAGGAAAACCAAATATACAGTGTTATATATGGAAGATATTTAACAACTCCATGAGGCCTGGCTGTTTTTGTAGCTTCTCAACTCTACAACAGCTGACATATTCATACATACTTTCAGATACAATGTATACTGTATTGTTATCAGGATTTTTGAGTCTGCGGAACTGAACCTTGTGATCGCAAATTTCCCTTTTGAGCAAAATGCTTGTTTTGTAACGGAGGAAGTCTTTACAAAGTCAACAATCTCTGTTTTCCTTAAACTAGTGCTCCACACCCTAAGTTATAGAAGCCACAAATCTTTTCATTCTCCTCAAAAACAACAGGGAGTGATTGTTTTGTTGCCCTTAATATGTAATCCATCTGACTTCCTTACATCAAGGTTATATATTCATAAATATTACAGGGTGTGTAAAGTTTTTACAGCAACAGCATTTACAGTAGAGTGCAATATTTTTGTATATTTAATGTCATTTGAAATCCTCACAACTGTCACTAAACCTTTTCTTTATATCGAAGAGAATAAAATAATCATTGTTTTAAAAGTTGTATTTAATCCTGTTGTGCATTTTGTAGATGCATTCTGTCTGAAATCATTAATCTATGCAAGGTTATAAAATGCATCTCATTTTATATTTAGTCAAAGGTTGTGCATTCAGTAAAAGTGGTATTTTGGTGCAAATTCGTCTTTTACTTGGTTGAAACTAGCCAAATTAGGAAAATGACAACATGACATGGGTTAAGCGTGGATTGTGTCGACCACAACGTACACTGCTGTTCGTTATTTTTTAAATTTTTTAAAGAAATTAATCATTTTATTCAACAAGGACACATTAAACGGATACAAAGTGACAGTAAATATATTTAAAATGTTACAAAAAAAATTCTATCTAGAATAAATGCTGTTCTTTTGAACTTTCTATTCATCAAAGAATCCTAGAAATATAATGAATCACAGTTTCCGCAAAAAAAAACTGTTTTCAACACTGACGACAATAAAAAATGTTTCTTGACCCGCAAATCATCATATTAGAATGATTTCTGAAGGATCATGTGACACTGAACTAATGCTGAAAATTCAGCTTTGCATCACAGGAATAAATTACATTTTCAAATATATTACAATATAAAAACTGTATTTTACAGTACTCTACTTTTACTTTCGATTAAATAAATGTAGTCTTGGTGAGCACTTCTTACAAAAACATTTAAAAAAATCATACTGACCCTTAAACTTCAGAAGGATAGTGTATTTTGTGTGTTGAATTATTGACTGCAGAGAGCATTAAAACCACCGAAACTTACTTTTTTATAATTGCATTTCATCTTCTCAGATGATGATTTAATAGTACTGTATACTAAAATGTGCAAGGACCGATATAAAAACAAAGATCTTGTATTTCTAGTCCTCCGTAATGTGTCATCCAAACAAATGAAATTACACAAATTATGATTAAATGTAAAGAATTATGACCCTAGATCATCATAAATTAGCAAATTCAATGGCGGTCTTCCCAGCCCACCTTCCTCCAAAATCACAGGGTATCAGATGCCAATCTAAGGGCCCTTCAGTATGTCATAAGGCATCGCCAAGCCAATGTTATAGCTGTAGCCAGAGGACTCGGTGTAGTTGGACCTACAGATGGGCAGAATGTGATCCTGTGCAGATGAGTCCATTGAGAAGTCGTAGTGACAGATCAGCCCTCTGTATCTAAAGAAATAATAAAAGTACAAGATAAACACATGGAAAAGCAATAGCAAAGATAACACATCATAATGTCATGTCTGTTTTTACCTGCGGTGAGCGGTGAGGTCATCGTCTGTGATACAAGCCCCGCGAGGGTTCTTCTCATCAGGGATGTTGGCCGTCACCAGAGTGCTGCTGTTGAACCGTATGTGGCGAACCGGGTGCCTGTTCACAGACGGAGCAATTATGTGGCAGCAATGCATTTCTGCTTCTAAAAACAATGATCTTAACCACGTAAAGCCTGACATAGGAAATAACAGTCAGAAAAATCTTATTTTTTAAAGACTTATTTAAAAAGGAATTATTGAACCTTCAGTCAAAATATGTCAAAATATTTAAAAAGAACTTTGAATATGCATCATATGTAATACATCAGGATTTTATGGCTCATATAGATGATATTTAGGAGAACATGGATCTCGTACTTGAGGAGGAAAAAAACTTTTATTCAGAGGCCAAATTAAGCAAAAATACACAATATTGAAGATATTTTAAGTTAAAGACATTCTGATAGTTTGTAATGTAATTCAATGAGTTTTTTTAATAACAGTACAGCAGAATACTTACTACATAAAATACATAAAAATGTCAGTTGTCACTCTATATCTCACAATTGAACCTTCGCCAGCAGTTTGATTGACAGGCGATCAGCCCAATCATAACCCTGAATTTTGTCGACATTTTGTCTGACAAAGGAGCCATTTCAGATGCTGCAATGCTGGAAGTCGCCAGTGTCACAGTGGGTCAGATGGTACGGTGACTTTCCATGATCAGTGTTGCCAACTCTTTTTTCAATGGAAAGTATCTAAAGCCTGCTCTAAAAGTAGCTGAATGTCGATTAGATGACTTAATGTGGCTATTGACCCTTTGCTGGAATTTTGATTGACAGGTGATCTGACCAATCATAACCCCGAATCCGCCATTTTGTCCGACAAAGCAGTCAGAGGAGTTAGTAGATTAACGTTGGTGAACTTGAAAATTGTGTGTACTCACGTCTTTCCGCTCTTGAAACAACATTCCTTCTGATGTTCATTTATGTTTATTTGATGCTATAAATGAACTAGTATGAAGAGATGTTGGTTCACGAGGAGCTACAGCGATCTGTCACCACACATTAAAGAGACACTAGACGGTATTTAATGTTTAAACTTCTTTAAAAATTATAATATTTTAAATATGAAATGGTTTCAAATCAAAAGTAACCTGCTCTGTCTTGTCTGTTGACGCGTTGTCAGTGTCTCTTTGCTCCGCGATGTATTTTTCACAGCATGAGAACATGATGTGTGGCGTGAGAGTGCATGACTTGTTGGACATAGCAACAGTAACTAAAGGGGGCGGGTCTTTGTGAAAGGGGGCGGGTCTTTCAGTCCAGTAAGCTTTTATCTTGAAATATTTCTAACAATAGAAAAGTTATTCTTACATTTAATTAATAAAAATCAGTAGATTTCACAGAAAAAAGACAAGTGAACCATGACCTGAATATGGAAGTTTTTACAATAATACTAAAAGGCCAATCTGACGACAGAAGGCATGTAGTAGATTGTGAACAACAGGTTTTTCTCCAACGTTTTGATCACGTTAATAATTGAGAGGCCTTAGAAATTTGCATATCTTTATGGATAATCAGGCTTTATGGGATTAAATGACTCACCAAATAACTTATCCAGATTAATTATTATTTACATTTATGCATTTGGCAGAGGCTTTTATCTGAAGCGTTCAAACATTCTCACCTGTTGTGCATTTCCCAGAGTTTGGCTCCTATCCTCATCTCCCACACACTGACCAATCCCTCGCCACCTCCGCTCACAACCTTCCAATCATCTGCCTGGACGGTGGTCACGCCCATGTGATGGGCATATAAAGAGACGACTGAGGAGCCAGTACGCAAGTCAAACACTCGCACTCTGGAAAAGAAAAACAACCGTATGTCATTATCACTTCAAATACATTACACATAAAGTGAGAGTAGTTCAAGCACAGACTGTTTGACAGGCCTGCATGAAAAATCGAAATAAAAACTAAATTGCAAAAAAATGTGATTTTATGCAGCATCAAAATGTATTACATTGCTCTCAGAAATACTTGATTCTGATTGGTCAGTTGCGACATTGCGAGGTCAGTTATTCTCTGATAATGACTGGCGCCAATAGTAACGCTGACTGCTCATCCTGGTATTTGAGGCTGTTGCGTCTTTCATTTCACTCGTATCACACCGCGGATGGACATGCTCTCTCTCGTTTCATTCAAACGTAGCTGGTGCCATCGACTGTATTTATTATAACATGAAACTGAAAGGGTTAGTTAAAATTCTGTGATTAATTACTCACCCTCATGTCATTCCACATCTTCAGAACACAAATTAAGAGATATTTGATAAAATCTGATGGTTCAGTGATTCCTCTATTGACAGCAAGACAATTAACACTTTCAGATGTCCAGAAAGATACTAAAACATATTTAAAACAGTTCATGTGAGTACAGTGGTTCAACCATAATATTATAAAGCGTCGAGAATACTTTTTGTGTGCCAAAAAAACCAAAATAACAACTTTTCAACAATATGTAGTGATGGCCGATTTTTTGACTTTGGCAGTTTGATACGCGAACCGAATCACTGATTCGAAACAAAAGATTCGTAAAGCGTTGAAGCAGTGTTTTGAAATCAGCCAAAGATCACCCGTATTTTGTGATAACAACAGGCTGGATGTACATCTCCGACATATTACCATCAAAATAAAAGTTTGAAAATGAAGACATTAAGACAGCCATAAATTTTAGCATTATAATTTCCAGTTAAAATGATTATTATAATATTAATTTTCTTAAACACTATTTTTTATTAGTAAATTGTATATTTTTATTTAGTAGTAGTAGTAATAATAATAATAATAATAATTTATAAGCCATATTGATACATAATCACAAAATCTTGGCTAAATTTTGCATGTCTACAAACAAGCGCAGCAAACCTGGAATTTTTTAAATTGCATTTTAAACCGCAAACAAATTTTGTGAATTTTTTTTTAATCAGAAAAATTTCAATTACATTTTGTCCCAAATCATGCACCCCTACTTTCTGATACATATTGCTGAATTTTGTTTGAAGCATTTAGTAGCAAGCAAAATATATATATGCAAAATATATATCCAAGATTTGTTGGCTGTCACTTGCTGTCCAATTATTTGAATGATTTCCCCCCACATTGTCCTATTATTGCAATATTTATATAAGATATTATATATAATATATTAACTATTGTAATAACCAATTTTAGAAAAACCCATCCCTAAAGTTAAAAGAAAATTAACTATGGTAAGTGTTACGTGTCCGACAGTCTCTAAAAGGTCGGATATTGGCCAAAATAAACTGCAAAGTGGACCATACTTCAGTCATAACTACGCAAGACAAATGTGTTCGAGAAATTGCAATATGACAGCTCTCTCCGTCTAACAGAGCACCACTGTGAGATGACATTAGTAGCTGGTATAAAGAAATTACTTTTACAGGCCCAAAGGAGCACAATTCCATCTGTCCTCTTTAATGGTACCGAAGCCAGCCAAAGAATGACTCTATGCTGGTGCTTTCCAAAAGATAATCGACAAAATTAAATTTTTCCTGGACCGAAAAAAAAAAAACACTTGGAGGACAAAAGATATTAGTCACAATGAATCGTTAATGCATAGCCAAGCAGGATTTAATGCTGCGAGTAATTATGTGGATGTGCCTATCTATTGTCCTGTTTTAATTTCATCAAAGCATTTATTGTTGTATGAGGCTGTAATATATTTACTGGCAGGTTGCAGTGGTCATAAATCTAATGCTAAAACAAGATCTAGTTTCACTGAGCTGTCAGCAGACAAGCTTCGTTCAATTAATCAAGAATATTACTTCCAACGCCACCAACCGTGAGCAAAAAGACAACAGGACACATGCGGCCGTGATAAGCGTATGGACACAGATAGCACACATGGGCTGCCTCCTCATCACCATCATCATCATAACTAACTTAACCACATTTATAAGCAACTCAGGTGTTTCGCTACAAGTGTAGCTTCAACAGTAACAATAGAATCCAAAAAAACATCCCCCCTTTTTTCCTAAAACATTAAAAAAAAACATTATACCACCTTCAGATAACATACTATACTATATCTATATACTATATTAACATACTATAACATTATCGTTGTTAAAAACAAACCAAAAGGAAAGTAGAATGTATTTAAAAAGAGAAAAGGTCACTGATTAAAGATTTAGCCAATGAAACTTTTGGATCTTTGATTCAAGTTAAAGAGCGTAACAGTCGAGTTCTGGAAGTAAATTCATTTTCTCCACAAGGAAATGAATTTTTAATGATAACTTTAAAGTCCGCATGAAACGGCAGTCCTGACCGACTTTACTTTAGTATTGTGACGTATTTTCGAAGTGAAATAGAACACTGAATGGAAAAATAGAGGGCGTGGTTTGTTTTTTCCCTCTGGGAATTGATTGGATCTAAAAAAGTAGGCCTTCCATTTAGGTCGCTGCCAAAGCTGGAAGCAGATTAGTTAGAGCCTCCCCTCCAACTGTAAAACTGTCAAACTAACTTGCATGGATGAATTGTTTACCACAAGACTAGAAACTCCAACATATATTCATGGCTTATAATGCTTTAACAAAGACTTTTTTAAAATCCCTATGGGGAAAATGAATGGGGAAAAAAAAAAAATCAATGCTGATGAAAAAGTGGGTGGACACTAGAGCTGCAACTAACGATTATTTTTTTCAATTAGTCAACTACTCTAACGATTATTTTCATTAAGCTTTTTTATAAATCTAGATATCTTTTTTAAGTAAGAAGTTAGAACTAATTTAGCAGTTCATTGAGGTGTAGAAACACTGGGACACGCCATTATGTAAGAATACGATTTGATTTTGATTAAAAATAAGCCACTTATGTGTGGTCGTCCAGTGGTTGACATTTGAACTTTAAAATGAAGAGTGTCAAAGACTTTCTATACAGTCTTAAAAGGAACTTTGATAGTGTTCAAGCCATTGAACAAACGTCTCCTGAAGCATGTATTTTTCCTCTTGCGCTGTCTGTTCAGAATTTAGCAGCCTCGTCTCTGATTGGCTGGAATTTTCTCACATTATAAAGCTGGTTTTTGTTGAGCAGGCGAGCGGTCGGCGCTTAGCGAGCGCGCAGGACGGCTATCAGGAGCGCGAGCAACTGAAACCTTGCACATGCGAAAGAGAACGTCCGCGCACATCCAAATAAACTTCTTTGAAATGCAAAACTGATTTTCGTTCGCTCAAAATATTTTCTTATTTGCGAGACGAAGATTTTCTCCTCAACTCAGGTTACACGCGCACGAAATGCCCTTTTTAACGCTCAAAATATATTCTTGTGCGCGCAAAAATTTGGCAGAGATCCAATTCCATAGGTGGTACGCCATTTCAGTTCTGCAAAGGGAACAAAGGACCGTTTTATTTGGCCTCTGTTTAAAGTATTCCCATACTTTTGATAATCGTGGTCTGGGTTTTTGTGATAGAATGGAACTTTCTCCGTTCCCAGGAGCAGAAGCCGCCATTGCGCGAGATGAATGTAAACAGTGTGACGCGTCGACGCATTTCACACACGTCGTTGCAGCACTAGTGGACACTATTTGTACTATATAAATTAGCATTTTTTTTTTTTTTCATTTTAATCAAAGCAGGGTTCTTAAATGACTATTCAGAGGGCAGAAGCTTCCCCAACAATGTTGGTGACAGTCGTTGTTTCAGTTTCTAAAAAGCAACAGCCATCATCAATCTGTTCTCAATTTTCAAGCATGGAGCCAAACATACCAATCACTTATGGCTCCTATTTGGATAATATATAAACAGAAATTCCTCTCTTTCCGCAACACTGAGGCTGAGCAAATTGGAAAGCAGAACCGATGCATTAGGTCCTGGCCTTTGGCCACGCTAATAAAGGGCAGGACCCGAGCCCTCATTTCCTCTGGGCTGTTTGGTGTTTTGCCCGCAGATGAATCAGATGGGGTCAAATCATTACAGCCAAAATGACACTCCAAGGAGTGTTTCGCTTCGCTCATTCATCAAAGACCAACAAAAGGTGAGAGCTTTTGCTTTGTTAGAACCATGGAAAGACAGACAGAGAACGACACAAAAAAGGGATGTTTTAAAAGACACCGCAGCTGGCCAGAGAGACATCATGTCCTCCCTCTTGGCACTCTATATAGTGTCTGAGCGAAGATGCAGTTGGAATTTATTTACAAAGACCTGCCAAGCATCTCTCCACCTGCCAAAGTAGCGCTCCCGCCGTCACAAGTGTCAATGAAATGGCTCTTTATTCGGCAAAGACTAATTGAGACGCAAGCATCAGATGTGGACCGCGCTCGTGTTTCTGTATTGAGTCCACTGGCCAGATGTACCGCATCTCTTCTCGTCTCCAACATCTCTTTGTCCACTAAATCAATAGCCCTCGGTGATGCACCGCTGACAATAACACCATCCTTTCAAACCGAGAGCTTTCATTATTCCCATTCCCACTTCTATAAGTGCCTGAGCTTTTCAGATGCTTTCCGTAAAATGATTTTCAAGGTAAGCCAAAAATAGTCGAGAGCAAGACAGAGTGCTTGTCGCGCTTTGAAAGGACCACAGCTGTGGGGGTAAAAAGTTTTTCCACTTTGGAAATAATTAGAAGGGTTTTATTCTAAGTGCTTTAATCTTGTATATCTAATGCAAATCTAATAAAACTATCCAAATCTGCTGTATGTGGCCAATAGACAAAGAACAAGCACATTTATCAAAATCTTCTGTTCTCAGAGCTGTGGCCTAGCGGTTAACGCATGTGCTCCAGATACATTGAGCTGTGGTGCACATGGGGGAGGTTCGAATTTGTGTCCTGATTTCATTTTCCCCCTTAATCACATCATTTCTTTTCTACTCTTTAGATGAATCTTAATATTCCTTTAAACTTGCAAAGCCGGAATTTACAAATCCCTTCTTGGAAAAAGTGAATAGAATTTGAATAAATTGCTAAAGAATCTAAAAAAAAATGCAGACATGACAAAACCAAGGGTTTCTCATACAATGACGTTAGCTCACTGCTTAGCTACCATAGTACGAAGCATCGTTAAACAAATCAACTGGCTAGTCACGACTGTTTCCTGAAACCGTACTGTCGCAAACCTGACGCTCAATCACGTTGGTGAATGATGTCACGCAGGACTAATTGTCGTTTTTTGCTTTATTTCCAGATTCAATCATCGGATTGTTCTTGCGCACTAGAGCACGTACGCACGTTCACACTCTTCAAAAATGGTTATTAAAATCTCTTGACAAACTAAAATATGTATATGACATCTACATATATTTGAAATAAAAGATATACATTGTACTTAATATCAGCTTGCTTATTTTGCTCAAGATAACGATTTAAGTCCACAAGTCATAAAAACAAGAAACTGCTTCCAATCACAGCTCGAGAACTGTCGCTCCAACTACACAAGTTTGCGATGCAGTTCGCGAATGTTCATTTGAACTATTGTTTCGGGAAACACCGAATCGCTGAACTATGTTAGTAACGACGGAACTTGCGATCTTATTTGGCTAAGGATGCTTTTGGGAAACGCACCACTGATAGATTAATTTTTAGCAACAAATTAAAAACGTCACAAAAACTTGAAACGTCACAAATTCAGCATATTATTGTTATTATTATAATGTTAAATTACAGTTTTTTTGGGTGAAATATTAGAATAAAAAAGAAAATGATGACTTGAATATTATTTGTGTTGGGACATTATGAAACTTTTGTCTTTTTTTTTTTTTTTACTTCTGTCTATGGAAGTATTACATGGTTAAGTTGGACAATGACACCATTTTCTTTGGGAGCTGAAAAAATTATTAGCCAATTATTACTGTAAAGCTGCTTTGACACAATTTGCATTGTAAAAAGCGCTATATAAGTAAAGGTGACTTGACTTGACTACTGAATACAAGTTACTGATTTAAAAAAAAAGAAGTCACAATTCAATCAATCTTAATGGTCATAAAAATAGGCATCATTTTAATAATGCGAAACATGCTCTTAAAAGGCTTTGTGAGATTCACCTATAGAAGGATGAGAATGGGGAATGAGATGAGCACACAATTCAAACCTCACATGAACACCACGGCTCAAAGTGTCAACAGGCTTCATGATATACGCCCATTCAAAATGTTCCCCCTAACCCTAAAAAAATGAAACTAGTTGATTTAGAGAAATGCAATATAACCTAAAAAAAGAAAAACAGCATTCACACCAGCTGCAGGTGTAAATGAGAGTGCTACAATTTTGTCGGAACTCATCAAACTCTCCACGTTTAGGAAACTCAAGTCACAGGAGGCTTTAATTGGCCAGACAGAAGACAGAAACGCACGCGTGTGTGTGTGTGTGTGTGTGTGTAACAGTGATAGATGAGGTACACATGTTTGCGTGTGTCGTACCGCCTGTCTTTGTTCCCACACACCAGCAGGTGAGGAGGGCTGTCTCTCAGGTTGACGCAGGTGAAGTCTCCCGCCGAGTTCCCCACGGTCAGCTCACACTGGCTGGTCTCCAGGCTGTACACCTGAATCTGAGGAGAGAGGACGATTGCTCCTGGTGAGATGGAAGATAGATTGTAAAACTGGCAGGATTGTGCAGTAACACCTGCTAAGGTTCAAATGTCAGGCCCACAGCTTGCATCCACAGATGCCAGATAACACGTTTTTCAAGTCTTGCATGACTTCTAAACTTCTAACACACTTTTAACATTTCAGGTACACAATCCGTATAAACCAACAGAAGCAATCTGTTTAACTGGCATTATAGCTTTTTTTTTTTTAAAGATTCTCATTATGCAGATGCTTTTATCTGAAGGGATTTGATGTTCCACTGAATTGACCACAACACTACTGTTAAAAATTTGGGGGGCACTAAGATTCTTTTAATAAGAAATTTATACTTTTATTCAACACATAATGCATTTAAAGTAAAGCATAAAATATTTCACAATATAACAGTTTCATTATATTTTTGATCAAATAAAAGCAGCCTTGGTGAGTTTCTTACGACCCCAAACTTTTCAACATAAGTGCACTTATATTTTAGCCGAAAGGTTCATTTACAGCGAGTCATTTACTTTTTGCCATGGCCAATCAAGTTATTCATGTTCATTTGAACGTCAAAAAAAAAAAAACAGAAATTCACTGTGCTACTGAAATTTAATTGAAATAGTTTATATTTAGTGTTGCCTTGAAATAAACAAAAACACCATTACAGACCTGATCACTGCATACATCTCATAGACTACTTATCAAAATATTAAATGATCATGTTAAATTGAAAATTAATATTCACGAGCTAAACCTTTGCCATTTTGTGATGCCATAAAAGGCTGTCTTACAACAAGTTTTGGGGTGCATAAATAGAAATAGGATATAATCTTTAAAAGCAAAGTAGGATTGTGCCAATCATCAGATGTCGATATACAATTCTCACAATAGTGCATTGATACTTTAGAGAATACTTTCATTTTTGTGTGCATTTATACACTGTAAACCTGAATACATTGGCAAAACAAAACAAATTTGAGGTAATTAGTTACATCAAAATTTCATTTTAAAGTTAAGAAACTCAAAGTATAAGCAAGCAGAACTTTCAGATTTTTACTTATACATTCTAATTAACATATTTGAATAAGCTAATTCACACAATTAACTTAAAATGGTCATGCAATCTCAACTTAAATATTTTTAGTAGTGGAAACTTGGCTAGCTTTAACTAGCTAATTCAGTAAAATGCTAACTTGCTAACTGGTAACGCAATGCTTTGATAGCATTAGCATTGCATAGCAATTGACCCTTCGTGGGCAGTTTGATTGACAGGCGATCTGACCAACCATAACCCGGAATCCGCCATTTTGTCCGACAAAAGCAGTCAGAGGAGTTAGTAGATTAACGTTCGTCAACTTGAACTTCAAAAACTTCAAAAAAAACACCCGGCACAATGCAAAGCAAGAGTTTTTTGCAAGTTTCAGCCTTCACGTCCAGCACCACATTGTTTAAATAGCAAATGCGCTCGCACCCATGGCCGTGCTGGTCTGAAAACAAGGTGTGTTCAGGCGCATTGTTGGTGCGTTGCTATTTTGAGGCAAGTGAATATGACTGCATCATTGACCAACAAAAACCTGGTCTAAAGTCAGTGGCACAGTATTTTTTTTTTTTTTTAAATTTCGTTTAAAGGGTACGTTAGTAATTGCGCTTATAGGCGGGCGCACAACGCACACACACTTTGCTTGTTACACACACAGGGATGCGCAGCAACAAACATTTGTAAATACTAAAAATAAAAGGATTTCTCTATGGAGAAACCTTCAGTCTTTCCGCCTTTCAAATTCCACAAAATAGCGAATCCGCCATGGTGCAAGCGCTTTTAAGTATAGTATAAATTTATTTAATGCCATGTCAGCATCTGAGGCTATTTTCATGGCAAAAATCAAAAAAAAAAAAAAAAATACAAATATCACATAAATACATTAAAAACCAAACAAAAAAAACAAACACAGCAAGTGATACTATACAAGATTTTTTCATATTAATATAGGATGAAAAATTCTAAAACCTTTTCAGGCAAAATCTTACTAAATAAGTCGTTTAGTGAAAGAGCTTTCTAATTGCATTAAAACCGAGACAGTCCAATAGAACATGTTTAATAGAGAAGAGTCTTACAGAACATGCATGGAGTTGGGTCTTCATTTTTAAACAAAAATGCCTTGTATGACCTATACGACCACCTGGCTTTTTAAAGGGAATGGGAGATGACACTCTGATTGGTTTATTGCACGTTACGCCCAAAACCCATGACTCATAAAGAGACTACTTTAAGAGACTTTTAGACCATGCGCCTGGCGTGCCGACCATTTTGTCCGTCGTAAAACTAGCAAAAGTGGATTCGGAGACGCCCTACGTGCACCTGCGCCACGCGCTTAGATCGATAAAATAGGGCTTAACATTGATCTTGCACAAAACCATAATATAACACTTAATTTTAACACTTACTCTCCCTTTCGAGTATCAAAGCACGGCAAAAGCCCAGCCCAGTTTATACAAGTTCATAAAACAATGATACAATTCAGATTGTACTTAAAATGTGTGAGTTTTGTGAACTCAAAATAAACAGAAAAGTTCTAAATCCTCATAAAAGTTAATTTGATTGAACTAATTGTTTAATTTAACTTTACCCAAGTCAAACCAAAAAATTATTTTGAGCATTAGGGTTTACAGTGTATTTTTCCTACAGTTCAATTCATTAAGATTTCATTTCAATTCCTTTTAAACTCTGACACACTTCCACTTCAAACTTTTGTGAAGACCACAGAAAAGCGGTGTTCAATTATCGATTATGAACTGTTGTACCGTCAGTCTCCTGCAGGTGCTTTAAAACATCTGAAGCTTTTGACTAATCCGCTCACATTAAACAGTCTCTAAGGTAATTTAATCCTAAAAAAGAGACTGGTTAACTGATTGCATCAGCTGCCATTTGAACAGTGAGCAGACAGACAACAGCATGAGCCAAATTGGATGCAAACTTTGAGGCAACAGATAGAGATGTTAAACAAAAGAGAGAAGAACTGCATGATGTCAGATTTGAGCTCATGCCAGCTGTTTAGTGCCTTCAGTTTGGGCCAGACACACTTAATTGCGAGCCACCGTGCTGCCAGCCAAAATCCTTGAGAGGACCCAAAAATTACAGCCAATGGGAGTTTGTCATCAAGACACGAGAAGCGCTTCCAATATGTAAAGCTACAATATGTAAAGACTTGTGGAGGAAAGCTGATTAGAATGAATCCGCGATGAGTGCATATGTCACAGGAGGGAAGACAGACTACTGGGATTATGTTGGGGATTTATTCATCATTACAGGATTCAGGAGGTTATGGAGACATTCACACAAGTAAACAAAGATTTAGCGGCTGCGTTGTGTTTGAGCACATTTCACAAATAGCTTTTTTATATACAGTACACATGACCTCCTTTAATTTTCTCCTTGATTTTTATTATTAAAATGTACGCTACAGTTCAAAGGTTTGGGGTCAGATTGTTTTAAAATAAATTAATACTTTTATTCAGCAAGGACGTAGTCATTTATTTTAATGACACAAAAACATTGTTTTACCATGTGAATGCTGTTCTTTCTATTCATCAAAGAATCCTGAAAAAAATGTGTCATGGTTTCAACAAAAACATTAAGTAGCACAACTGATTTCAACATTGATAATATTAAGAAATGTTAGAATGATTTCTGAAGGATCATGTGACTGAAGACTGGAGTAATTCAACTTTGGCATCACAGGAACAAATTACATTATTAAATATATTAAAAGACAAATGTGTTCTGTTAAATTGTAATAATATTTCACAAAATTACTGTCAAACCTTGGTGAGCAGAGCTCTATCTAAAACAATAAAAATCTTACAGAATCTTATAGAAGTTTATATTAAAGTAAAGAATACATTTGGTATTTAAATGTTTCTATAACAGAATATGTTTTTGTATTGTGACTTCATAGAAGTTTTTTTTTTAAATATAAAAAATAGGCTTAATCTTATGAATTCTTGCATATTATAACAACAAAAGTGACAGTTACCAACCACTCAGTTATTGATCACAAAAAGACAAAGTGAAATTATCAGTGGATATTATAATAACAAATGTCTCTTTATTTATTTTAAACTTTAATAAAAATAAATAAATAAAACAGAAAATAATAATAATAGAAAAAATAATAATGATAATTAAAATAAAAAATGCTTCAAGCCTGTAAAAAAAACCTAAATAAACAATTCTTGCCTTTTAATTAAAAAAATGACAATTTTTTAAAATTCAACAATCTTTTTTTTTTTTTTTTTTTTTAAAAAGCCAAAATCTAAAATTTAGCCTTGGTACCTCTAATGACACAATGAAGCAAAAAATAACACTTTGTTTACAGGATGAAAGTTATCTAAAATCAAATGAAAAGTCAGTAAAATAAAATTAAAATAGTTGGTTATTACAATGTTTTCTGAATATTTTGCTAGGTGAATACCCAAACTGTTAAATACAACTAAAATCATCATTTACTCTTGTCATGTGCTCCCATATATTTGATATAATTCTAATTTTTCGAGCCCTTGTATCTTCCAGAAGTTCTGTCGATCACGACGAGTGGAGATGTTAATCAGATTCAGACTGATCTCCCGAGACACTGCTCTATGCCTCTGAATTTCAGCACCTGGAGGTGCAACAGTGTGCCACATTTTCACCAGCCTATCTGGCTGTTAAACATGAAAGTGGCGCCTCAGGGTTTGCCAGCATGATCTGTGTGTGTGTGTGTGTGTGTGTGTGTGTGTGTGTGTGGGTCAGTGCTTCAAACACACACATACACAACAGATGCCCAGAGCTTCCAGTCTTCCAACTTAAAAACAAAGATGATGACAACAGAAAGCTGAAATAACACACTTGCACTAAATATAGCAGCTAGAAAAAAGCAAACCTATATAGATTAAAACATATAAAAGGGTCTAGACATCTTGGTAAAAACAGCTGAGATCCCAATCTCATCCTAATCATTACATGTAATCATAGAGGTGCAGTGTTAATAACAGTAATTCAAACGTCCGAACCGTGCTCAAGTTCAGAAATAAGCACCAAAGCATGATGTATGACTCGCCCTGTTACCTCACAGCCCGTGAACTCCATTTGCCTCCTCTGTTTTTGACAAGTTTTAATGAGGCATATGTCTTCTCATTTAATAACACACAAACACCTTGGATTCACCAGCGTCAGTTCTGGCAGATCTGACTTCCCTCTCGCAGTTTGAAAATCCTGTCAACATGCAACGCAGCTGACAGACATGACATCACACACGGATGCGAAAGGTGCTAATCATGAATTGTTAGAATGAAAGCTTATGGAGTATTCACAGAGGAGTGACACAACATGAAGCAAATGAGTATGATTCCTGCACAATGTGCTGCAATAATAGTGTCAGATAAAGTCCTGAGATCATAGACTAAAGACAGAGAAAAATGTTCACATAAGCTGTTTTTTCCTTGTTAGACAAGTGGTTTGAGAACATACACTTGGGGTCGGTAGTTATGTATATATATATATATTATATATACATATACACACACACACACACACACACACTTGGGGAGTGATGAGCCAGTTAGCTCACGAAACAAGACGAGAACCAAGATTAAGTTCAAGATTACAAGATTAAGATTTTTACACAGTATTTTTTAAGAAATCCTCAATACATGACTAGAAAAATAGCCTGCAGGTGCATTTTGAAATGTTTTAAGTAATCATCTTCTAATGAATGTCATTTCAGATCTACTTTTTGAGTATGAATTATCATATCCCGTAAAACACAAGCACTGGTTTTGCCACAAACTCAACTGACTGGCTTCTCTCCTTCAGACTTTTACTGTACATGATTTATGAGTTCCTCGACTTCCCCAACCAAAGACAGCTTTCATACTGAGAGATATTTGCATGCATCAGGGAGCTGCTTTCAAAATGAATGCGCGCTCGCTAGGGGTGTGCGATACTGACAAAAACATAATATCTCAATATTTTCCAGGATTTTTCCAATAACGATGATCAGACGATATTTTGCGTCATTCAAAAATGTTTTATTGTATTAGCTCTGTCAATGTAATTGGTGACATTGTTTATTATATCTTTCCATCTGTCGGTTTTTTTGTCATAAGGAACTTTCTTGCTAAATGATTCGGCCAACGTTTGTTGCATGTTTTTTTATTTTTTTTATTTGTGTTCAGCTGACTCCCGAAGCTTTTCATAATCCTCATATTAGGGCTGCATTGTTTATCGCAAAGGGTGCAATTATTTAATGCGCACCTTGTCAGAGCTGTACGGTTCTGTGATCAGTAGTAAATGTTTCATCTGAAAGCCAGAGGGCGCTCTTGCGCAGAAACCCAAAATATGCCCCTGCAGCAGAAGAAGATAACATGCATCGCTATAGCTGAATGAACAGAAGATTGAAACGCTTTGATTGATTAAACATGACTAATAAACACACGACTGCCTTATTCTGTGTAGGAAATCACATTATCTCTCAGAAGGATGCTCAACTGTCGTTATGAAGTGATTTTGGAGTAAAAACATGTTATTAATGTTGTCTTTTGTTGGACAAGATGTTAATAAATGCCTTCCATGTCTGGAAAGATGTTTGACGCATGTTGCTTTTTCAAATGTATATTATAAGCGACTCAAACTCTCAGTGCTTTCAGATGGATTAGCATTTGGAGCCGTACTTCATTGACAAACTTCTTCGCAGTTTCTTCACTCATTTTAACTTCAGTCAAACACCACACTCTGAATACACACACGCAATAGTATAGTACTTATATACTTAGCTACATCACAGAGTGAATACATGAACACTTTGGCATATCGTTTAAACATCAATTACGATATTAATCGCACAATATATATCGCACACCCCTAGCGCTCGCGGTTTACGCTCACTTTCAATTTTGCGATCACACTTAGTGAATAGGAAGCCGCGGTGCAGAGTGTGCATTCTACAAGATACATTTTTCGGATGCTTAGGCTCTGTTGTGCAACAAAACCTCTGCCATGGTCTAGTCAGTCATCTCGTCATTTGGTCTATTGGCTGGTTTTAGATGGTTTTGGGTACTTTTTGGTTGGCCAGGCTGGAAGACCAGCTTAAATCAGCTAATACCAGCAAGCTAGCTTAAACTGGTGAAAGCAGTAATATCCATATACTTAAAAAAAAAAAGGTACAACATAGTCTTCTTGCAGAAAAAGCATTTCACTGCCTATGATCTATGAGTAAAAGTATTGTTAGGAAATGCAAAAATTAGTCGGACAAGATTTTTCAAAAATTAGCAGGACAAGATAAGCAACAAGAAATATTCTTGTAACACCTTCCATTAAATAGTGAAACAAGACAGTCCACTAGAGGCTGACTTTGACAAACTGTCCTGTCATTCAAACTCTCGGCTCACTCTAAATAGCCGCCCTGGTGCCCGTTTGGTTAATGAGAGTGTTTAAATGGGGGTGATGTCAGTGGAGAAAGAGAGCCAAAGCATTGTGTGATACAACAGGACACCATCTGCATCCATCTATCAAGCACTCATCTGATTACTGTCAACATGTACGCCTGTCTCTTCACTGAAAAACTACCAGTTTCCCCTGAGAAAACCCATCCCTCCCCCTCGAGCGCTGATCTCCCCCCAGACAAGAACGCTGTCTATTTAAATGGTTGCATAAATACACTGGGGACTTGCAGACAGGGTTATTGTGATTTGGAGAGGCTTATTTTAAGATCTATTTTCACGTGATGTTTGGGCTTTTAATCAGGAGAGTACGAGTACAAGACCGTACCGGCTCAAACTCAAAGCTCTGGAGAAACTTTGCACTAGGGTTATTATCATTAACTAAAACTAAAACCAAAACCTTAAAATTGATGTTCATTACTTTAAATAAAACATTGAAACCATATATATATATATATATATATATATATATATATATATATATATATATATATATATATATATATATATATATATATATATATATATATAAATTAATACAGAAAATATAAATATAAAATCTAATTTAAAATATTAAAGATGTACTATGTCACTTTTTTGTTCAAAATGAACAAAATGTACATAATCAGTCAATACACCATTAATCCTTCTTCCAAAATGTGTTTTTGTCTTACCCTGAAACACTATGGTAAGCCGTTAAAAGTGTTTATATTTTAGACCGATGCTTTTTGCACGTCATATCCGTGAATAGAGAAAAGTTGCTCCGGCTACTTTGACGCGTGTATATTGTGGGATTTGTTAGTTGTCACAACTAGCGAGAAAGGTTGACATGGAGCACACTAAATCTCAAACCTCCTGGGAATCAACTGTTTAAATAAAAAAGATAACCTGACAGAGCTCGTCATAAAATAAGAATCAACATTGGCTTGGTTTTCCTGAGATGGCGAGAACTGAAGAATTTGAAATGTTTTACAGGTGACACAGAGATGACGTTTTTATTACTCAACAGGTGAGTAAGGTATTTAATTGAACTGATAAATTGCCATTTTAGCTCTAAAAGAGTTCATTGTAAAGCTGTGAAGGCTCATTTCATTATGGTTGTTATAGCACTGTGCTGGAATTTACTTTCAAGAAAGTACAGTGTCAATTAATGGGTAAAGCTACAGTAATGTCTTCAGCTTGAGATCCTTTCCACACAGTCACGCAGAGCTGAAGCACAACAACAACAAAAAATGTTCTTCTGCAAAATGCAACTTACATGGTGAACCTTTAACAAAACTTGTAATACACTCTTAAAAATAAAAGGTTCTTCATT
Organism: Zacco platypus; assembly: GCA_038088235.1. Classification (NCBI taxonomy): domain Eukaryota; kingdom Metazoa; phylum Chordata; class Actinopteri; order Cypriniformes; family Xenocyprididae; genus Zacco; species Zacco platypus. Next base: position 35,833,481 of record CM076082.1, on the reverse strand, counting down.
GGTATCTATGGTTTCATCAAAGACCTTTAACATCCATGGAACCTTTCCATTCTACAAAAGGTTATTTAGATTTTTTTAAATGTTCTTCACACTAAAAGAAAAATGGTTCTTTTAAGAACTATTTACTGAAAGGTTCTTTGGGGAACAAAATGGTTCTTCTATGGCATCACTGTGTAAAAACCCCTTTGGGACCTTTATTTATAGGAGTGTAGTATATTAGTGATACTAAAATAAACCATCTACAGCACTCCAGAGTTAGAAACAAACTAGGGACTCTTAGCGTTGGGACCGGAGTTTTGAGTTAATTAAAGTAACGAGTCTATTCCTAAGATAACAACATGAGCACAGAGCAACTTTTTATTTATTGTGACTTTGGGAATATGATCACAAAGCACTTCACCGGTGGGCTCAAATTATGTAAACAACAGGGATCGTCCACATGAGATCACCAGACGCACTTCTTGAGATCATGTGCTGGTGTGGCTTAGTGGTCAATGCAGGTAAGCCAAAAAAACTGGAGATTCAAACCTCATGAGGTATGATCCATAAAATATCCCCACTGTGCCCTCTGGTTACTCCCCATTGGCCCTGTAATGATGTAGTGTAGTTCACTTAAGGTAAAGCATCTACTAATACTTATGTCATGCAATATAATAGCAATACTTTTGCCCAATTAAAATATGAAGTGTGCAAATTCTGTCATCACTGGCACAAAATTAAACTGCATTCTGCTTCTTTAAGCAGCGCTGTACCAATCAACTTTGGCTTCACCAACAGATTAGTTTAGGTGGTGCTGTCTAACAAAATGAAAAATGTGTTCAAAGTTTCAACAGAAATGACACACTTCAGCTGTAAATGCTGTGTACAATAAAAAAAGAAGTCAACACAGTGAAAATTTCACCACTGCTATTTGTTGAAATACTTCATACTCAAGCATTATATCTGAGGCATTTTGCCAAAAATGGCAAGGGAGGCTCAGCCTGAAATAAATCATTTATATAAATGATTACTCTGGTCAGAGACAGCTTAAAAAAAAATCTCAAAAATCTAATATATGCATAAAGTAACCAATCAGAATGGATATGCAAATGGTCCAGCATAAAAGGCAGCTTAAAATGGGAGATGCAGGAAGAAATTAAATTTGCCTCCTTCTGTAAAAATAGCCAATCGTTTATCAGAAGTGGTCTCACAAACCTGTATACGGCACAGCAAGATGATGTGCCCCATTAGTTTCCTACACTGACAATAAGATATTCAACGGGAAAAAGGTATGGCGGGACTTGATTTAATTTATTAGAAATTGACTGGATTATGAAAAGTGGCATTGCATAACAGAATGGTATTGAAAAATAAGAGTGCCTGGTGAGGTCAGGCAACAAAAGAAAATCGTTTTGTCGGAGCCGATAGCCTTGTGGGCAGCGCTCTTACATATAGCGCCATTATTCTTCGAGTTTGAGTCCCGACTCGCAGACCTTTCCAAATCCCATCCCCCTCTCTACTTCACACTTCACATTTTGTCTACTTTATAATATCATATTGCAATAAAAAAAAAGAAAATATATAATATGGGTAGTCGTGGTCTAATGGTGAGGGAGTCGGGCTTGTAACCTGAAGGTTGCTGGTTCGATTCCCACGCCGGCAGGAATTGAAGGTGGGGATTGTGAATAAACAGCACTCTCTCCACCTTTGATACCATGACTAAGGTGCCCTTGAGCAAGACACGAAACCCCTAATTGCTCCCCTTGTAAGTCGCTTTGGATAAAAACGTCTGCAAAATGAATAAATGTAAATGTATAAACACGTATAAACATTCATCAACACACGCATCAGTTGTGGTAAATGGTTCACTTTCATGTGTTAGCACGCTTGCGCTTTGTTCTCGCATGTCAAGCAGGTTCGGTTGAGCTTCTGTTTATGTTCTCTGATCAATGTTAATATGTGAATAAAAGCCTAAATTAAATGTGTTCATCATATAAAGTGATCAAGTCTCTTCAGAATATTTGGACTAAACCACTCAATTCATATGGATTAGTTTTACAATTTATGAACTTTTTGAAGCGTCAAAGTGTCAGTCTATGGAGGGACACAAAGCTCTCAGATTTCATTAAAAATATCTTCATTTGTGTTCCGAAGATGAACAAACGTCTAACGGGTTTGGAACAACATGAGGGTGAGTAAATGATTACAGAATTTTCATTTTTGGCTGAAGTATCCACAAGAATTATGATTTCATGCCATTTTTATTAGCACACTAATTAGCAAACATATTTGATGGTAAAGCTATTAATAATAGTAATAATAATATTACATTAAAATGTTGTAATTAATGTTAATATAAATATACAATATATACTCTAACGTAAAGATTGGGGTAAATTAGATTTTATGTTTTTGAAAGAAGTTTCCTCGGGCTGCATTTATTTGAACGAAATACAGTCAAAAAAGAAACATTGTGAAATATAATTATAATTTAAAACAGCTCTTTTCTATTTGAATATATTTTAAAAGTAATTTATTCCTGTTATGGCATAGCTGAATTTTCAGCATCATTACTCAAGTCTTAAGTGTCACATGATTCTTCAGAAATCATTTTAATATGCCGATTTGCTGCTCTAGAAACATTTCTTATAATTATCAATGTTAAAAACATTTATGCTGCTTATATTTTTTGTACTATGTTTGTGGAATCAGGATTCAGCACACAGATACCTTGTTTCCCCCGTCATTCATGCCCCATCCGCAGCTCTTGATCCCCAGAGCGGCTCTGCAGGGTGACACGTCCACACAGGTCACTGGATGGCCGTACACATAATGAAGAACTCTTGGCTCCTTTTCTTCCTTCCATCTAGAATCCAGCAGGTAAACGCTCTCACCTGCCCATACTGTGACCAAAGGGAAGTCCCGTCTCCCTGGCACCACCAATACCCCATCTACCTGAAAACACACACAGTTTGTCTGTTGAATACATGATTGGTTATTCACTATTCTGTGGGTTGTGGATGCAACAGCAGTTTAAGTCTATGGAATGCCTTGCTTGAGCCAAAATCGCCCACATGCATGACTCATTTTGTCAATTGTTACTATGGTTGGCATCTTCTCTGCATGTCTCAGATTAGACTTACAGGTGTTGGTAACTGAACAAGACATCGTGATTTCCAGTAGCCCTGCTCATCCGGTGCGTCCACCCGCACATCTGGTCCTGACGCAGAGGCCAAAGCCGGACTATCGGGACTTAGATCCAGTGCTTGAACCCTACGGAGGTGCTGGTACTGGTGAATGGGCTCAAGACCGGTTTCAGTGCTCCACACATCTACACACCCTAAACATGCATATTTAAAAATTATTATGAGAATTACAATTTCAGTGAAAAGTGTAGTTATTGTTAGTTAATCCATCATTAACTAACAGTGAGCATATACATACATTTGTTACAGTATAAATCTTTGTTAATGTTAAAAAAATACAACTGTTTATTGTCAGTTCATGTTAGCTCAGGTATATTAAGACAAGAGGCAAAAGGCAAAAACATTGTTTTTTTCATGCATTTGACAATTTGGAGCAATTTGGCTTTTCAAATAAATTCAGACTGGTGAAACATCCCAAATAAAGTGTTTATTTATTGCACTTTATCTATTTGTTCCTTTAGATTTAAGTTACAATTCATATCTTTAAAGGCTGTTTTCTCAAAATGAGTTTTTTCTCATGCAATTTCCACTTCAATTGCTCTTTCATATACCAAATCTCCGGTTTTATTCCTATTCATAATTTAAAGGTTTTTACAGAAGGGTTTCATTTAGCATTTTCTTCCCAAAAACATGGTGATTTCTGGATATTGACAGTATTTTTTGATTTATGGAGTCAAATTGCCTTTATTTGTATAGCGATTCATAAAATACAGTTTGTTTCCAAGCAGTTTTACAGTGACAAACAGGAAAACAATGATTTATTGATACAAACTGAATTCTATTCTGCTTTATAAAACGGTTAGTTCCCGTCCTTGATTCTGATTGGTCAATAGCTGTGTTTTATTCACGATAAAACACGGCTATGACCGCTTTACCCAATGGTTCTGTGTATCACTACACAACACCCTTAGCAACCACTCTTAACAACGTAAACTGTTTGTTCTCAGTTGATATTGTTCATTGAAGCTCACTGTATTATGTAGAAGAGTATCGTGAGAAACAGATCGAGTGAGTGAGTTTATTACCTGCATTCAGATTGAGCATTTTCCTTCAGGTCACTCTAATAAAAAATCTGCTTAAATGTCCGCTGCAATATCTTGTCCTTTTAACAGTTAAGGGATTTCCGTGACTGACAGCGCTAGTCAAAGCATTTGTCAGTTGCGTCTTTTTCCGTGTTTTCAATGTAAAAGTCTTCGCTACTGACTGACACACTCATCTTTGCCGCCATCTAATGACGTAATAATGTAACTTCGATTGCTGTTCACAGTCAGGGACTATTTTTTTCGGCGGAAGGAACGCATTGTACTGATTTTACTTCATGAAAGTAGCATTGATACATATTTTTGGCTTTAATATTTGTATTGTGCGGTAACCGTTTTATAAAAGCAATAAGGTACTCGAGACTAGTGCTGTACTAGTGCAACTTCAGTTGAATAGTTCAGTTAAATGACTGTGTAAAGTTCATTAATTATAAAATGAGTTCAATTAGCAGAGTGATAATCAAACAATTGAGAGATAAAATGGAGATATCCACAATCCTCTAATATGTCAACAAAAATGAAACAAGAATTTGAACCTGTTCAACGTGTTCAAATTCTGTTCTGGAAATGTATACAAATTAGTGCATAATTAACCTATTTGCATAAACAAACATAACATTTCAGAACTCAAAATTTCCTCTGAGGTTCAAGATTTAGCGAGCTCCGTGTTTATCTTTCTGTGACAACTAACCTATGCCACTCCCACTCCCACACCACACACGACAAAGTCAGCGGAGCAACTTCTCGTTTTACGGATATGACAAGACACAATATATGTGTGCAATTTCTCTCGAAAACCATCCCATCAGGTCTAAAATATAAGGCTTCCCATAGTGAATCAGGGTAAGACAAAAATACGTTTTGGAACAAGGATTGATGATGTATTGACTCTATTTGACTATTTAAATTTTGTTCAAAGTTACATAGTGAAAGATTATGTGAATTTTCATCATCTTTAGTTAGATGAATTTACATTGTGACTGTCCCTCAGATACACTCAACAGTCTGTGTCTGTAAAGGTGTGAACCAAATGGCCCACAGAAACTGAATACAAAACATTGCTCAGAGTCCAAACAGTTTTCTATTGTTTGTATTCCTTTTGTCTTCATGAATAAAGTTCTGTCCCACAGACAGAACTTTGGGTTAAGTTTCTTTGAAGGCTGACATCGCTGCTGAAGAACTGTGCTACACTACTGCCTTCAATAAACTCTTCTCCCCACAAGAACTCTGGTCAAGCTTACTCATTTTATGTATTAGAGGAATCTAATACATTGGCGAGCCACCCCAAAAGACTGCTCAGCCAAATACTGCAAAATCTAACACTAGTGTACTTTTGAATAACATTAACAGATACACTTTTTGATTTTAATTAGGGATGCACGATATTTATCAAGCAATATGGGTGAAAATGATGAAAAATGCTCCGATAAATAAATGAAATCTAGATCCGATAAAGTACACTGGCTGGTAAATCAATTCGTCATCTACTTTCCGATTGCAAGTGACTGCAGCTTTAAAACTGTGTCGCGCTCATTACATCATTATCTGTGAACACTTCGCCTGTCTGGAAGTTTTTCTCGGTGGCAGCGGAGGACAATGCCGTTTACAAAGCATGTTTAGCAAGGATTCAGAGAGGAGGAGAAAAGACATCAAGTTTTAACACAACAAATCTTATACTTCAGGTGAAAGGTCGTCATCGCGGCGAAGCTGTATTAAAAGAATATGCAGCAGCCGTGGGAGCAGTAACTAACACTAAGCCTAAAACACGGAGCATCAATGTCTCCATTCAGTAGAGACAGAGAAGAGAACTGACAGTGAAGAGAACTATATAAAAACTATTTAATTTCAGAGAAATCTCAACTACGCCTGATGCTCTTTTATTGAGGATGAAATTTTTTTTTTCGAAGTTGACAAATGTTCATGCATTTTATTTCTGTATTTGAAAAACATGTGACTTAGTCTATATACCTTCCTCATCCTCATACACTAAAGGTTGAATAGATGCATTTCTTTGTTATGCATGAAATGCATGAATATAAATTTGTTGTTAAGTGCAGATAAACCTAGTTCTGTCATAGTTCTGTTAAACCCTTTCTGTTACTAAATATACTGATGCCTTACACAAAAAATAGAAACATTTGAAGAATCAGGACTGATGTTTACTATTATAGTTAGACCAGGGCTACTAAAATATCAGTTTCATCAGTGCATCTTAGATTGTCTATTCTCCTGGGTGCACAAACTGCAGATTATATGGAAATTATAATATAAAAATATGACCTTATTGGTTATCGGTATCGGCAACGAGAAGGACTTAATTATCAGTTATCAGTATTGGTTAAAATTTTTCATATCGTGCATCCCTAATTTTAATCATGTATTAGATTTAGTAAATCTTGACATTAACTAAGATTAAAAAAAGCTTTAGAAGTATTTTTTATCGCTAGTTCTTGCTACTAATGATAACAAAGAAGTGTAATCGAACATTTTGTTTTAAAAAAAAAAAAAGGAAATATTATTTCAGCAAAAAGAAAGTGGTGTAAAAAAAAAAACTAAAAATCTCTTCTTACCATTCTCATAAGCAGCTGTGGCAACAGTCTTATTGACACGTGCATGACTAACGTAAGGTGCAGGGGTTTCATCTCTGATGGAATGTGTGGTGTGCAGGTATGATTTGTCCCAGTGAAGAGTGTCCCACAGACGGACATCGCCAGAGGTGTAGCTGTACAGAACAGATTGATTGCATTCAATGACAATATGATCTGTATTGTTTGGATACTTGAAAACATACAGGATATTAATTAAATGTGGCTTAGTAACACAAACCCAGCGATAACAAGACCAGCACAGGAACTGACATCACACAACACCTTTCCTAACTCGTACTGCAGGTGACGAATGGATCCAACACGATTCTGTTAATTTAAAAAGTGAATTATATATATATATATTAAAGTCATAAATTCATTAAACATACAAATAAATATTAGACTGATATAAATTTCTTTCTGAGTTTGTAAGAGCACGGTGCTTACCTTCCAGTTTGACTTCACCCCGTTCTCTGTGTTGCGGCAGTCTCTGAGCGTGCTCTTCCAGCAGGGGGAGTCAGAGATACTTGCCCCGTTGTTATAACCTTCTTCCAGACACAATCTATGCCACAGGACTTCATCCTCAGCCAGCACCTTCCAGGATTTACTCACCTGAAACAAAAGCAATAAATACAATATTATCCACTGAACAAGTCAAGTCAAGTCACCTTTACTTACATAGCGCTTTTTACAATGCAAATTGTGGCAAAGCAGCTTTACATTAATAATTGGCAAATAATTTTGGCTGCACAGCAGCTCCCAAAGAAAATGGTGTCATTGTGCAGCTTATTCTATATATTATTGATTCATTCCATTGCAAAGATCAATAGTTATTAGTCTAGTTAATTTAGGTATAGCAGCACTGCAGAAAACAGTGACGTAATCCTCCGGCTCAGTTCAGTTCGCATACAACGGTGCCAATGCAGGCATATCAAAAACACTGCTGAATATCAAGCAAGTGTCCCCGACTTAAGCAAGCCAAAGGCAACAGCGGCAAGGAACCAAAACTCCAACAAAATGGAGAAAAAAACCTTGGGAGAAACCAGGCTTAGTCGGGGGGCCAGTTCTCCTCTGGCCAACAGTGAACACTTGTCCGATACTCAGGCAGAGTTACAGGTCATTAAACCGATTTGGAATCGCAACAGTCAAAATATTTTATCCAGTTCCATCTAGTTTAAGATCTTTTTGATCACGGCGGTATACTGAACACTATAAAATAAAAATATCACCAGACATCTATAAAGTGTATGGAATGCAATTAAAGCAAATCTGTTGCTTTGATGTGTTGAGAATCCCTTCTATGAATATAATCTTTCCAGTACTTATCCCAATAAAATAAAAATAAAAATCAGCAGTCTAGAATGAAATAGATTCTTAGATCAATGACTTTCAATGAATTTTCCACGTGATAAAAACAATAAAAAAAACATATATTTTACGTTCCCATTAACATTTGCATTTATACATTTAGTAGTTTGTTTTTTTCCCCAAATGGATTTATTCAGTAGACGAGAGGAACATGAACAGAGCCAACAGTATTCATTACAATATTCAATTCCAGGTTTATTAGAAAGCTAGACTAGGAAACAAGCTAGGGAAGTGTGTGTGTGTGTGTGGTGTTTTGTGATTTATGAGGACACAAATTTGTATAATGACACTGGTATTACAACTTAAAGGTGAAATATGAGGACATTTCATGAGTCCTCATATTTCAAATAGCTTTAAAAACATACTAAACAATTTTTTTTATTAAAAATGTAAAAATGCAGGATGTTTTCACGTGATGCGTTGGTTTAGGAGTAGAGTTAGTGTAGGGGGAGAGAATGTACAGTTTGTACAGTATAAAAACCATTACGCCTATGGAATGTCCTCACTTTGATAGCAAAACAAACCTGTGTGTGTTTCAGAAAAAACCCTACATTATGGGGACAAAATGTCCCCACAAAGATGGCAAAATCCAAAATCCTTGTGGGCTCATTTTAGTGGGGAAAACGGCTTATAAATCTAATAAAACTGATGTTTTTTGAAAATGTAAAAATGCAGATTTTTTTCTGTGACGGGTAGGGTATAGAATATACAATTTGTACAGAATAAAAATCATTATGCCTCTGGAATGTCCCCATAAAACATGGAAACCCCACGTGTGTGTGTGTGTGTGTAAGTGCCTTGGTTTAAGGTTGTGTCCCTGCTATCCTAATAGAACAGAACAGACATTTCTGCACTCATTCATATTTACCTGAGCACATCGTCCTAGATCCGTTCTGCCCAGAAAGCGGAAGATCTTTAGCGCCAGCTCATAGGGCAACTCCACATCAAAGAACGGGATGTCATTCACCTCATTCTAAACAAACGATATCCGGGATTATTATGAAGACACGCACAGTTAATAACATGAACAGCTACATAACAAGAGCGTTACCAGGTCCTGAAGGAACTGCTCAAGCAGTTTCTGGCACTTGTTTTCTTTTTTGGGGGGCGCGTCTGTGTTGAGCGCGTCGCTGTGGGGAGCGCGCTTCCTGCGCGTTCTCTCCTGCTCGATTCTGTCCAGCAGTGGACCGCTTCTGCCGTCCAACAAACCCTCGGCGATCGACACGTACTCCGGCTGGTCTTTTGGTGTGGGCTGAGCTTGCTGGGACGCATTGCTCTGCTTCTCCCAAAAGCTCGTGCTTTGGTGAACAGATGAACTCTCTGTACTGAGATGCCCAAAATATCCATCTTTGTCTTTACCGGATGTCTTGGTGTGTTTCTCTAACTCCTGTTTCCAGCGCTCTCGAAAGGCCAAAAGCTCATCCTCGTCCATCCCGTTTTAATCACGTTGTTTTTTCATTCATGTTTATAAATGTCATACTCATAAGCAATCTGTTGGCATCAAAACAAACAGTGATCCGACCGCGAAATGGCCTCGACTGGAACATCGTGTTCACGTAAAGTGTTCCGCATGGCGCATATTCCTCACCCAACCAAAAGAACAAGATTTACAATACAAGACAATGGCTGTGTGTCTGAGAGACGAATGCACTGTCTTCATTGACAGCATTTCGAGCATCATCAGCTGATAAAAAAAATCCTGCACGCGCCTATAACACATACTGTAAAACTGCATAAGACAAACATAATTAAATGTATAGAAATGTTTGAGACAAAATGCCTAGACTTCTATTCTATGTTTGCCTGATGCCTAAATATATTACATCACTGATTATTGAGGTCTGAAACAAAGGCTTCAAGATGGAAACAATAAAGGCATCAGATTCTCAGCATGCTTCTTGCATTTTCTTTCTAAACGTATATATTATCACTCAATACGTCAGCACCATGAGATGTACAAAACTGTCATTTATAACTATTGACAAATAATATTATGTAGGCCTAATCTTACCATTTATAAATCTTAGTATATTTATTGACAAATATAATTCATGTCTATGAAAGAATGATTTTGAACTACTGGTTTATATTGAATTCGTGTTTTGTTGCATGTATTAAATGCAGCATCTGTTTTGTTGCTTCAGCAGCTAATAGGATTTACATCAAACTGAGTATGCCAAGTAGTTTTACAATTTGAGCAGAGTTGATATTGTGACAGAAAATACGACCACAATTACTTCAATGACAGAAATGCAATGTTTGCTGAACTTGTAGCTGTGAAATGTAAATAAAGGCCCTTCACGAATAAAGGAGCTTTTAAAGGTTTCCATAAATACCAGGTGAAGTTGTGGAGAGTCAGGACATGTTTTATCCATGTAGTAAACATCATTATTAGATAAATAATACTCCAAAACGACATGATATAATTCAATTTTATAAATGGAATAGAACGGAATATTTATGTAGTTCAGTGGGATTATTTGTCTGATGCATTTTGGAATTTTAAAACCGTGATTTCAATATATATATATATATATATATACAACTTTTTAAACACTACTTTTTGTTTTATGTATTTTGTTTATATTATATATATTTTGTTTATAATATATTATATATATATATAAACCAAAAAATAGTATAAACTAGTGTGTGAATATATATGTATATATACATATATACACACACACGCTAGTTTATACTATTTTTTCTGTTTATATACACACACACTAGTTTACACTATATTTTGTTATATATATATATATATATATATATATATATATATATATATATATATATATATATATATATATATGTATGTATGTATGTATGTATGAACAAAAAATAGTATAAACTAGTGTGTGTATTTTTTTTGTTATATAGAGGAGTGTGAGTGTATAAGTGTGGTGCCGTGAGCAATTCATTTATTGGACATTGAAGTAGTTTGCGTGTATATATTTTTTTTCCTTTGTTTGTTATTTGATTTTTCTTTGTTATTTTTGCATATATAGCTTTGGTCATTTGTCTACTGGGACTGTTTCACCTCTTGAGCACTGTAAATAAATATCACTTTACACCTTCCAACTCTGTGAGTACTGCCATATTTTTCGGGGGATTATATATATATATATATATATATATATATATATATATATATTTTTTTTTTTTTTCTTTTTTTTTTCTTGGGCAACCCCAGTTGCGCCTGACAGTGGGCCGGCGAAGACCTGTTATCTCACATTTTATATATATATATATATATATATATATATATATATATATATATTATATACATACATACATACATACATACATATACATATAATATATATATATATACATACATATATAGCTTTTTAAACACTTTTTGTTATAAACTATTAAAACTGTCAACTGTCAAAATATAAAAAAAAAATAAAGAAAAATTCCTGATATTCACATGCCAATGAGATCCTTGTACAAATATGGGAGTACAATAGAATAGAATAGAATAGAATAGAATAGAATAGAATAGAATAGAAATGTATGCACTCGTTCAACTTGTCTGGAAAAATGCACATGTATGATACAAAATTATTAAATGTAGCCTAGAAATATATGAGACAAAAATACAAAAGATTTTCTATTCTACTACACATTTATTATTTCACTTTATTGTAGTCTATAATATGCACTATACATGCCGTCTATGTAGGCACCTCAGTAGGGTTTGAGACGCAGCCGATGTTTTCAACGTTAACATGCTCTCAAATTCTCATCACTAGAGCAACTGCTCACATTTGAATGAGCACAACCGATACAACACATCACAGATGCAATCCATGATCAGTAGCGTCTGTAAACCGCGCGACCACCCTCTTGTTGCAAGAAAGACAAAGCGCGTGACGCGAGAGAACAGGACAGGGAAGAGTTAACCATTACCGCTGTCTTTGGGGAGATGGTGATGTAAACCCTAAACCATGTGACACTTTAATAAATCATAGCGCCGACAGAAACAAACACACACTGTTCCACCGACAGGCGAACAAAACACCATTCTCCACATCTAATCAAACACAGCAGCGGGAAAAGAAGACTAGATAAGGCGCGCGCGAGAGGATGTGCTGTCTGCCGGCGGAGCAGACTTTAGGCGCGCTCGGAGACTCCGTGTGCGCGCACGGATGCGCTTCGCTGCCGTTTGCGCACCGACTGCGCTGGATCGGAGACCAGCTGGAGAAGAGATGGGCTGCAAACGACAAAAGCTCCGACGACGGACAACGAAGCGGCGGGGAAAACATCATCAAAAGCTTCCAAATAGTGTGCACAGTCATTCAAGTGACGCTTCTGGTGTTTTTAGTCAAAAAGCGACACCTGTAGGTGAGACGAGGCCCTGCTGGTCTCCAGCAACAGGTAAGAATGAGCTCAAGCACAGACGAGTGTAGGTGTTTGTTGACATGCGTATTTGGAAATACTTCGTTTGCACGTTACACATCGGAGTAAAATTCATTAATATATTAATAGCATTAATAACGCACACTTTGCAAGCTATTAAATTGCCTACAAAGAGGAAGCACTACAGATTATAGGCTAATTAAACATAAGATTTACAATTTAGACTTCATATTCAGTTTGCCGACTAATGTGACTATAGGAAAATGGCTTTTAACAGAATTGAACCAATGTAAATTGATAAAACACAATGTTTATAACACTGTTATTTTAAACGTTTTAAACATCTGATAGTTGAAGGCACGTGCAAAATATTTCTGTCCTTTTCAAATCAATTATTTAAAAAAATTCAGATTAAATGTAGGTCTAATGTATGATATTTTATATATATATATATATATATATATATATATTAGTATTGTGACATGATTTAAAGAAAAGAATTCACTGTAAAGAATTGCTGGTTTAACTTAAAAAAGTAAGTTACCTGGTTGCCTTAAAATTGAGTTCACTGAAATTAAAAATTTGAGTTAATTCAATGAAGATGATTGGTTTCAAAATATTATGTTATCCGAACCACATTAATTATCAAAGTTTATTTGACTAAAGAAGAAAATGTTATGATAACGAATCATGAAAATACAAATTAAATATGATTAAAGATTTATATTTAATTAATTCATGTCATTTCATTGGGTTTTTGCTCCTTTTTTATTAGATCAAATGTCCCATTACTTCAGTGCACCGATTACAAAATGATCTTAATTCCCAATTTTCCCCCCATTAGATGAATCGTCAGATTCTCCTGGGATGATCCGCTCCAGATTTTTCGGAGAGGAGAAGGTGCCGCTCACGTCTGCACTCTGTAGAATCTTGCCACGCGAACAGTGGGTCGATGTTTTCTCATCCATGTATATCTCACAACTTTTGCAGTGATGTTGTAACGGAAACATGCAAACAGCAGACGCATCTGTGCTGTACATTACAAGCCGATCACTTTCATACCGACCGATACTTCATCCTGAAGTCTTCTTGATTACCGAAGCATGGCAAGCCGACGTCATTTGGTACATGTTTGTTTGGTTTGAAGTCTTAAGGTCAGTGCAGTCAAACCCAGCGGTGTCTCCTGGGAAAACTTTCAAAATAAAAGGCTGATGTCATTGTCCCTTGGCGTTTGCGAGGAAATTTTCTCTACCACTACGGCAATAGGAGCCTTGCCTCAACTTTGATGACCTTACAGTTGAGTTTCGTCTTGTTGTTGGTAAAAGCTGAGAGGGTGCTTTGGATATGCAAAAGCTGTAAATGATTAAATTATGATCAATCACGGTCAATCTTCAGAGGAGAGCTATCAAAAACACTGCTACCAAAACCTCTCCTCTGCATAATGCACTGTAACATTTAGTTATAAGCTACTGTAAGTGACTATGCCATTCAATATCTGAGCTGTGATTTTGTTTCTTTGTTGTTTTTATGAGATATTTATTACTTTTACCGTCCTATACACTGTACTCTTCTCAATGGAAAGCATATTTATACTGTAGAATGATTTTAAGTGTATTTGAACTTGATGTTGTTTACAAATGAAGACAAATCTTTTTTAGGACTTTTTATAAAGGGCTTCTGGCTTGATTGTTTGTGTCAGTGTTAATATAGAAATGTGACATGAATGAGATTTCATGCGAAATGTGAATCAAAAGGGCATGCTACTGATGTTTACATAAGCTACAATCTTTTATAGTTTACGTTACTACCATGTGTTTTAAACATGTTTTACCTCTGCTATTTTGATATTGTGAGTTTTGTCATTTATGAAAATAAAAAGGCTTTAAATATACACAGCAGTGTTATTTTAGTTTCATTAATATTTTGAATTAGCTTATATATATATATATATATATATATATATATATATATATATATATATATATATATATATATATATATATATATATATATATATATATATATATATATACAGCTCTATATACAGCTCTGGAAAAAATTAAGAGACCACTGCAAAATTATCAGTTTCTCTGGGTTTACTATTTATAGGTATGTGTTTGGGTAAAATTAACATTTTTGTTTTATTCTATAAACTACTGACATTTTTCCCAAATTCCAAATAAAAATATTGTAATTTAGAGCATTTATTTGCCAAAAGCAACAACTGGTCAAAATAACAAAAAATATGCAGTGGTCTCTTAATTTTTTCCAGAGCTGTATATATATATATATATATATATATATATATATATATATATATATATATATATATATATATATATCTTCGTTAATGTTAGTTAATGAAAATACAGTTGTTCATTGTTTGTTCATGTTAGTTCACAGAGCATTAACTAATATTAACAAGATTTTAATAATGTATTAATAAATGTTTAAATTAACATTAACAAAGATTAATAAATGCAGTAGAAGTGCAGTTCATCATTAGTTCATGTTAACTAAACCTTATTGTAAAATGTTACCATATTATTGCTAATTTGAGGTCATTTTTAGTCATTTTGTTATGCGATTTTTTTTTATTATTATTTTACATATTGCTCTTTTGGTTTAATTTATCTTTATATCATTTTTAGTTTGTATTTATTTCCAGTTAATAATTTTAGTGCTTATTTCAGTTTAATTTTTCCCAATTAAATTGTTTAGTTTACGTTTCTCAACTTTATTTTATTTAAGCTTTATTTCAATTAACAGAAATGTTTTTAATAGTTTTAGATTTAGTTAATGATAATAACCCTGACGCAGAGAACTCTTTTAAATGTCATTATGGAACGGATAGCGCTAGACATTTAGGCAAATGAACTGGGCTAAAAAATAACTTATTCAGTATTATTAATAAATGTAATTATTTATCCAACATCAGTTTTTTTTAATCATATTTCCATTGTCACAATTTTATAAAAGCAATAAACCAATGAGACGATTATGATTTTACCACAGTGAACTTGCTTAAATTCCCCATGGTAAACTTACTCTAAGCTTTATGTCTTTTAGTTTTTAGTTTCAATAAACAATTTAGACCATTACAAAACTTTATAAGCGAAAACAGTTGACTCTGGATTAAGTTTAATGCCTTGGATAAACAAAAAAAGTGTTACAAAACAGCTGATTATCATGCTTAATAATAATAATCATAATAATAATAATAATATTAAAATCCAAGTTTTACCTGCTGAACAGCATGAATAAGAAGACAAAACACACTTTTTAACTCCGTTATCAGACATAATGTAATGGTGCTATTGTACATTCAACAATGTAACATATTGTTACGCTTCCCTACATGGTCGTGTTTCATCATACGACATTACGAACAGCAACCTTTTATGCTTGGTCAACACCTGATTCAAGTGGACCAGAAAACCTCTGTCATTCAGCTGGGTCTCCGTTCAGTAGATCTGAAAGTGTGCGGACGTTGTCCCATCCTTCCAGTTACGCAGAGTTTCGACCACCGCTGACCGGCACAGTGGACATGTTCTCTCACGGTCAAACCACAGGCATAAACACTCCTCACAGAACACATGCTGCAGAAAGACAACACATTTACCACACGTTCATATACAGGAAGTCCTTCAATACTGTTTAAAAAGCATCTCAGGATGCAACTTGTGAAGTTGAGTGTGCAGAATTATTATTATTATTATTATTATTATGTTATTTAAAGGGGTATTTCACCACTGGCAAAATGGGCTTTCAATAAAACTTGGCTGCCTATAGGAGTAGAAAGGCAAGAAAATTTTAAAATCAGTGCTACCTGACTAGAGAAAATGTGAAAAAATATTTTTTTTGCCAAAATAAGCAAGAAAACTTCAATTCCCATAATGCACTAGACATGGTAACATCCAAGGCCACTCCCAAGTTGTGTTTGAAATCGCCTCTATACCATACATTTCTCTACAAATATAGTTCACCTGAAGGAGTGAATGAAAAAGAGCGAGTGACGAGTAAGAACTTCTGCAATAATATAAGCTAGCAGGAAATCTTCCGGAGAAATGTCACTTATTGGTGTGTCGGTATCTTCAACGTCCTGAGGTAGCTTTAACAGCATCAATAGTGTAATATTTAGTTTATTTTCACAATAAAGTCAGTCATAGCATTAATTTAGTAATTCAAACGTAACACGAGAAAAAAAAAATACGTGTCTCCATGTTCCTCCTTGGCAAAAATCACTTTCGTGTGCAAAAAAAAAGCTGACACACTGTAAATTAAAGATTTACAAAGAATCGTAAAAATTTCAACAACTCAAAATCTGTAGTCAACATTTCAAACCGGATGACCGTGAACAGTGTTTTAGGCCAAACAGAGGAGACAAAACTGAAAGAAACTGGCAATTTTATGAAAGCCTTGGAGCTGTAAAAAGTTGTTTGACACATTTTACATCATGTGGCATAATTTGACAAATAAACATGACTTTTTCGGTCGATGTAAAAAGAAGAATGAATAAACATTGTTCATATACTATACCAAAATTGTAACAATACAAAGCATGTTGAAAATCAACAAAGTTACACTTTAATAGTTTTGAATACTCTTGGTCGCTGTAATGACACTGTAATATGTGTATTAATAATGGAATTAGTGAGTCATTGTTTAACCGCAGCACTTCCTGTTTGATTTGATCTTTTACCTGACAGAGCAGAGCGATTGGCTCTCTGAATTCAGCCTGGCAGATCGCACACACATCCCCAGCCTCACTGCACTGCTGAGAACTCGCTCTCGTACCGTAACTCTGTGAAACACATGCACGAGGATATATAAATTTAGTAAAAATAATACTAATATTGTGAAATATTATTACTATTTAAAAGACCTGATTTCTATGTAAATATGTTTTAAAATGTAATTTATTCCTGTGATGCAAAGTTGAATTTTCAGCATTCAGTCTTCAGTGTCACATGATCCTTCAGAAATCAATCTAATATGCTGATTTGCTGCTCAAGAAACATTTCTGATTCAATAAAATGTTATGCATCATCAATAAGGTGCATATTGAATTTGGCCTTTTAATATCACTGTCTTACTACATTAGTACTTACAGTAGTACAAACCTGGTAAAATAACTGGTGGGCAATGGAGGAAAGCCTTGTTTTGCCCTCCAGGTGCAGTAGCCCCTCACTGCAGAACACACGAGATCCAGGGGGCGGAGACGGGTAGGTTTAGAGCTATGTAAAGTGGGAGGAGTTGGATCCAGGGGGTGGAGATGGGTCGGTTTAGATCCAGGGGGCGGAGACGGGTAGGTTTAGGCCTATGTAAAGTGGGAGGAGTTGGATCCAGGGGGTGAAGATGGGTCGGTTTAGATACAGGGGGCGGAACCAGGTAGGTTTAGGCCTATGTAAACTGGGAGGAGTTGGATCCAGGGGGTGGAGTTGGGTCGGTTTAGGGATATGTAAAGCGGGAGGAGTTGGATCTAGATCCAGGTGGCAGAGACAGGTAGGTGTAGCGCTATGTAAAGTGGGAGGAGTTGGATCCAGGGGGTGGAGATGGGTCGGTTTAGATACAGGGGGCGGAGATGGGTAGGTTTAGAGCTATGTAAAGTGGGAGGAGTTGGATCTAGGGGGTGGAGATGGTTCGGTTTAGATACAGGGGGCGGAGACAGGTAGGTTTAGGCCTATGTAAAGTGCGAGGAGTTGGATCCAGGGGGTGGAGTTGGGTCGGTTTAGGGATATGTAAAGCGGGAGGAGTTGGATCTAGATCCAGGTGGCAGAGACAGGTAGGTGTAGCGCTATGTAAAGTGGGAGGAGTTGGATCCAGGGGGTGGAGATGGGTCGGTTTAGATACAGGGGGCAGAGATGGGTAGGTTTAGAGCTATGTAAAGTGGGAGGAGTAGGATCTAGGGGGTGGAGATGGTTCGGTTTAGATACAGGGGGCGGAGACAGGTAGGTTTAGGCCTATGTAAAGTGGGAGGAGTTGGATCCAGGGGGTGGAGTTGGGTCGGTTTAGGGATATGTAAAGCGGGAGGAGTTGGATCTAGATCCAGGTGGCAGAGACAGGTAGGTGTAGCGCTATGTAAAGTGGGAGGAGTTGGATCCAGGGGGTGGAGATGGGTCGGTTTAGATACAGGGGGCGGAGATGGGTAGGTTTAGAGCTATGTAAAGTGGGAGGAGTTGGATCTAGGGGGTGGAGATGGTTCGGTTTAGATACAGGGGGCAGAGACAGGTAGGTTTAGGCCTATGTAAAGTGGGAGGAGTTGGATCCAGGGGGTGGAGTTGGGTCGGTTTAGGGATATGTAAAGCGGGAGGAGTTGGATGTAGATCCAGGGGGCAGAAACAGGTAGGTGTAGCGCGATGTAAAGTGGGAGGAGTTGGATCCAGGGGGTGGAGATGGGTCGGTTTAGATACAGGGGGCGGAGACGGGTAGGTTTAGGCCCATGTAAAGTGGGAGGAGTTGGATCCAGGGGGTGGAGATAGGTAGGTTTAGATCCAGGGGGCGGAGACGGGTAGGTTTAGGCCTATGTAAAGTGGGAGGAGTTGGATCCAGGGGGTGGAGATAGGTAGGTTTAGATCCAGGGGGCGGAGACGGGTAGGTTTAGGCCTATGTAAAGTGGGAGGAGTTGGATCCAGGGGGTGGAGATGGGTCGGTTCAGGGATATGTAAAGCGGGAGGAGTTGGATCTAGATCCAGGGGGCGAAGACGAGTAGGTTTAGGGATATGTAAAGGGATCTCGTGTTCTGCAGTGAGGACCATCTCTCCAGGACGGAGAGGAGTTCCTATAAGGGTGTGACATATTATGTTCAAGTTTTTTAATATTTTTAATGTTTCATAAAGAGTACAGGCCATTATTATAGGTATGATATGCACATACAAAGTGACACCCAAAGAACCAGAAGCCAAATAATTTCTGGAGCATCTTCAGTGATATTTCCAAGTCAAACTACTGTTTTAAGTATTGTTTATTGTTATACGTATACAACCGTTATATGGTATATTTTTCACTTTAATAAACGCCTAGGCAGAGGACACAACACTCACCTGTGAGCTACAGAGAATGGCGAATGCTTTTCGAATGCCAGTTATTCTTCCACACAAATCAAATGACTGGAACAACAGAACAAAATTGCAAATTTAACGGCACACACATGTACAGAAAAAAAAAACAGCTGAATAATGAGCTCTGAAAAGACATTTTGAAAGGCTCTGAAGTGCAACGTCACATGAAATTTATCTAAAGCTCATAAAGGTCTCTTTTTTAAAGGTTTGAAAAACAAAACACTTCAACAATAAAAATAGTCAATTAATAATAAAAAAAAAACATAATAGACAATGACATCCACATTAACGTTACATGGAAAATGTGAAAATCAGACTACCTTACAAAGACTGTAAATGATAATCAGCGTTGCTCCCAGGAAGTAGCTGCTTGACGGATCTTCACCCATGATGTACTTGTACCACAGCTGGATGGGAACCAAAGCTCTGAAAAGTTGACTCAGCTCCTCTATGAGCAGATAAAACTTCCCCTGAAAAGTCACACACAGATACAGGTCTAGATCCAAACCACTCAAACTAAACCCTTGATCAAGGCTCTGAGTCTCCGGACAGATATGAACGAATTCTTCTGAAGTGGTAGAGCAAGTCAGAGGTCAGAAGTGTCAACAAAGGTTTCAAAAGATTCAAATCAAACAAAAGACTTATATTACTGCGTCTATATTTCAGATCTCTAATCACTGTGGTGTGAGATATCTATACTGTGTAATTTAGCAAACTGGTAACACTGCATTGACCGATGAGCATCCAGGACCAGGATTATTGATTCAATAATTAAAAATGAATAATCTGAATAAATATACTTTCTTACTGTAAAAAAAATCATCATATTCATGAGGCTTGATAATAATAACAATCATACTAACAATAATATTATATATAAATTTATTTAAATATTTATATATTTATATATAAATTTACATATTTAAAACTTTAAAACATAAAACTGTAAACTGTACTTCATATGAAACTGTACTAAAATGTACTTGCTTACAAAATTTACTTATTTACATCATATTCATGAGGCTAATGGGATAAATACAATTTGTTCATTGATTAAACGCCAAGCATAATAATAGTAATACATTTTATAATAATAAATTCCACAAAATTTTTACGTAAACATACAGGCGTATAATTACATAAAAATTGTGTGGAATTTATTATTATTATTATTATTATTATTAATAATAATAATAATAATTTGTATTTTCCACTAAATATTTATGTAATCATACAGGCTCATTGCAGGTAAAAATTAGTCACATAAAAACAATATACTTATGGATACTAATTATTATTATTATCATCCAGTAAATATTTTCATTAAATCATAAAGACTCACCATAATTAAAAATGAATCATCTGAAACAATACGCTCACACATACATATTCTTAATGATTGTGGGATAAATATATGTTTTGTTCATTGTATAAAACAGCTAGCATAATAACAATAATAATAACAACAACAACAAGTGTATATTATTCTTATCCATTAAAGGTTTATAAAACTAAACAGGCTCATTTCACTCTGATGCCTGTATGATTTCCAGCTATGACGGCCAACTGTTCAACAACACCTTTACAAACTGAGCGATACTGAAGCACCGGCATGAGATGACAACACTGAAACAAACTACACATCCTTCCTCTAGCTGAATTTGAACAAGATCCCAGTCTCATCTCATCTGTTCGTTCATTAACTGTGAACATCTTACCCTCAAGCTTTAAAGATGCTGTGACATGGAGGGGGGTGTTCCTCTACCGAAAAATGGCCACAGTCCAGCGCTCTGCGCTCTCCTGGCAATTTCACTGCGCAGCAAACAAAACTGGCAGAAACGCGGTACACCTGCTACCCCCATCAAACATAACAATCCCACCCTACCAATCCCTAATCATAACATAATAAAAGTAGCGGGATAACTGTAAAACTCATCTAACTTCACTGTCAAAGGGCAATGCTTTCAAGCTGAGCCACATCATGCAACGAAGCCTCTGCGTCTACACTGACAGTGAACGACAGGATGCAACGCTTCTTGTCCAGCATAGACAGCTTTGTTGCTCATCAAGACAATAACAGCCAAAATACATAACTAAAATGCACCAGATATTTAAAATGCTTTGCAAAACATGCTCCCATTTTAATCCATTACCTAATATTCATTATATTTCATAATGTTCTATTCTAGGCTTTTATTTGGATTTAGTGCAGACGCTGTAGTGACCTATAACTGTCAGATTATGCTGTCTCAGAGTCGAGTGTGGCTCAACGTGTAGCTGCGTTTTTGATCAAAAAGCCTGAAATCAAGTCTGAATACGCTGAACATGAAGGAATCAACAAATCCAAAACTTGAAAAGGAGATTACACCAACATCTACAGTGATGGTAGAAAAAGCTGTAGCTGTATAATCCAACACATTCAAAAAGTAAATTCAGGCAGAGCATTTAGGTTGATATTTATAGCTACTACTGTAACTGAAATAAGTTGGCAAAATAAACAATAATGGATGTAAATTATAAAATTAAATCAACATCCATAATTGTTTATAGTGATAATTTGCCCCTATTATGCTTTTTCGAATGTTTCCTTTCATGCAGTGTAATATAGCGGTTTGTGAACATAAAAGGTCTGCAAGTTAAAAGTTAAGTTTTAAAGATCAGTGTGCACGACAAATAAAGTTATTGTCTCCTAAAAGAGAGAATAGTTTCTAAACTGCTGAAACGAGTCCTCAGTAATTCCAGTCTTCCTGTTACAAACCTATGTAACAAATTTACATAATGCCAGCCTATGGTTTTCATTGGCTGCCCACAAACAACATCTACTTTGAACCGGCCTCAAACACTGTAGTTGTAGCTGAAAGCTGGAAGAGTTTGGTTTTGGATGAACTGGAATTAATACGGAAAAACCAACACTATTGTTCATATCACTGTGTATCAAATGCTGGGGAGGAGTGGAGCTGAAATTCAGATATAGTAATGGCCATTTCCGATGCACGCTGTAAGCAGTAGACCAGTCATAACAGACTGAGCTGTTTGACCAATCAGAGCAGAGTAGGCTCTCAGAAAGGAGTGGTTTAGAGGAACCGAATCTTCGAACAAACCGAGGTGATGTGCAATGTATATTATGAGAAAATTAAAGTTTTTTTTTTAACCTTGGATACCTGTAAGCCTATTGTAGGAGATCTCTAAAACAAAATGAGCAAAATAGGGGCACTTTAATATACATAGTTGATCATTCATAAAATAATAATTCATTAATTCTTTTATCTGGTAAAGATAAAACCCCCCCAAATCCCATAAACTTGCACTGTTGAAAGTCATCTACATATCTCATCAACCACCTAGCATCCACCCAGAACACCCTAGGAACGTCAAAGCAACCCTTAAAAACAAGCACAATCTTATTTTCTTTAGAAAAATGCACAAGTCATCTGCACAGATTTTATAGAAGAAATGGTTTTTACAAAAATTACCATTTCAAATAAATGTGGTTTCTATTAATCAAAGCATCCTGAAAAAAGAAAAAAACACGGATTCTACAGGAATATTTTTTAACATTGACAATAGTAAAAATGTTTCTTGAGCATCAAATCAGCATCTTAGAATGATTTCTGAAGGACCATGTGACACTGAAGACTGGAGTAATGATGCTGAAAATTCAGCTTTGACTTGATCACAGGTATGAAACATATAAAACATATTCAAGTGATGAAATCATATGACTAGTTCAAAATATTACGTTTTTTACTGTATTTTTGATCAAATAAATGCAGCCTTGGTGAGCATTAGAGACTTCTTGCAAAAAATTAACAAAGGTCTGGGTATCTCAGTTTGGTCAGTTCTGGTTAATAACGAATCCAAGATCCACAATCATCTTGTGAAACTCCAGATGAATGTCTGAAGTCGTAATCACCCACATCAAGTGCTGACTGCCTGACACTTGCCACAGCACAGGATGCATAATGACTTGTTGGACTCCACCTGACAGCGATTAATCACCCTGTTGGGGAGCTTGCTAGCTGACTGACGGAGATCTGTAACCTCCGTACGCAAGCAATTCATCTTAGCCAGAGTCCCTGCAGCCTTATACTCGCTCACACTTAGTGATTAGACAAACTGGAGCTGGAATCCATCCAACTACTGAAAAGTTGGGCCAACTGCATCATGGGGGAGCAGCACATTTCCTCTTCGTCTTAACAGCCGTGAGTCCGTGACTTCAAAACAACAATAAAGAAAACAATTATCGAACACAGGTGGAGGTCCTCGGGGTGGGAAATGGCTTCATTTAACTTAAGTGCAACATGAGATTTATTTTTAACTTTCTTTGCATCTGTTTGACGTCGCACAGGTTTGAATCTGACCTCCATTCCCATCAATTATAATACACAAATGATGCATTCAAGTCATGTGATGATATTTATAAGATTTTCTTTTAGAAATAATTGATGTTGGTCATAATCAAGATTTAATTGTGAATGTTGACTGGTCAATTAGGTTGTACGAATTTTGTATACCATTGATGAAGAAACGAGATCAAGCTTGGCAGAAAATAATACTCAATTAGCTGGTTAATGAAGCAACAAAGCAACATTTGCCATCCCCGCACGAAAGGATAAACTACAGAAATAATGCAGCACTTCTTCATTAAAAAATAAATGAATAAGTTTATTGATAAAACTAACTTAAGATTGACATAAAAAAATCTGTCGAATTGTATCATGATCCTGTAATTTTTTGTAATATTAATTGCTGCCTAGCTTGTGTCTCGTTGTGTCTGCTTAAAAGAATACATGACTTAATACATAACATAACATGTATTATTGTTACAGGTTCTGTCTTGTTTACCCTGTTTTGTGTTTACTTTTATTTTGATATGTGTTTTTTGTTCCCATTGTTCCAGTGTTTCACTAACGTTACATGTTTAATTCCTGTTTGCCTTTGTTCCCACAAGTATATATATATATATATATATATATATATATATATATATATATATATATATATATATATATACATACATACACACACACACACACACACACACACACACACCGGTGTTTCAGGGTCTGTTTAAAAACAGAAAATATTTTATGCGTTTTGGCCGTTTATTTACGCAACAACAGAATTTTGGGGGCTTGAAAATGCAAAATATTAGTCATTTTCGCAAATCCGAAATGAACAGTTTTCAGTTTTTAGTTCACTGTTGTCAAGTAAACACACCCTTAGTTGTTCATCTGTTGTCGTCCTTTACATCCCACTTGGGAAACTTTTGTGGGTGTCATCTTCTGCTTTTTTAAATGATTATAAAAAGTCTTTAATGCTCACCATGTATTGAATCAAAGAATACAGTAAAATGAGTTATATTGTCAAATGCTATTACAATTCAAAATAAAAAGTCATTTATTCCTGTGATGCAAAGCTGAATTTTCAGCATTATTACTCCTTCAGAAATCATTCTTGATTTGCTGCTCAAGAAATATTTCCAATTATTATGTTTAATAACAATTGCAATCTTTGATGAATAGACAATTCAAAAGAAGTTATATGTAATATACATATTTATAACATTATTAATGTCTTTACTGTCACGTTCAGTCAATTTAACGCATAATTTCTTTCAAACTTCTTTCTAACTGAATGATAGTGTATCAACAAATATGCTTACATATCAAATAGGAGAACAAAATTATTAAAATAGCATACAAGTGCACTATTCTGCCCATAGTAAATTAAAATAAAAATGTGCCTACGTTGGTAGTAGACAACAAGGCCACTCGATAGGTTTGCTAACAGAATTATTGATACCTCCGTCCTCATATATGTGTGCACTGAAGTGTTATGGACAGTGTGAGTTCATACTGACATGCACAGGCTTGCTGGAGCAATTATGTGAGAGGTTATACTGACATGTATGGATGCATGTGTATGTGTTGTGTCTTTGTAGTTGTGGTGATGCTGGGCATGGAAAGTCAGCGGAAAGCCTGACACATTGACCATGACATCATTGCCTGAAAGTGTGCCACCTGGGCTTGATACAAGAGGTGGAAAGAGTGTGTTTGGTTTCAGGGGCTGGGTATGGAGATGACTGGGAGTTAATAGCTGGAAGTGTAATATGGGCAGGAACAGCGGTAAGTTCCTGGAACGGAGTTTCAGAGGAACAGAAACCGTGCAAATCATATTATCCTTGCAGATGCGGATGCAAAGTGTGCGTTTGAGTCAAACAAATGGCTTGGAGTGGGTTGCATTTGTTTGATTCTTCCATGTTAGAGAGTGTGATGCGTTTACAGAGCGGATCCTGCTTTAATAGACTCATACTGTCACTCCAATGGATTGTGTAACAGCATGTGTGTGTGTCTGCGTACATGTGCATTCCTCAGAGAGGTGACCTCATCCTAGCCCCAGTGGGACAATGAGCTCACACACTGCCTTCATAGCAGCCAACCATGCAGGCAGGGTGACACGGCACACTATTTTGTTTTTTTCACCTTATTAGTTTTAACTTGCCAGTTTCACCCAGTTTGAACTGGTGCTTTGAATGTGAATGAAGCTACCAGGAATATCCTCTCTGATCATAATCTCAACTCAAAAGCATGATGACTGCAAAGATCCAATATAAACATTTATTTGCCTGAGGCTTGATTTAAAGTCCATAAGACAAAAAAATAATGCATTACAAACATGTAGAAGAATCAAACATTCGTTAGACAAGAATATGATCCATAAAACCAAAGGTTTGCCATTTGCAGTACAACAAACTATTTTGGCACTCTAAAACCTAATAAGTTGGCAGAGCTCAAAATAATTTTAGGCAATCAGCTGCCTCTTATTTTTTAATTGAACAAACTCTGAGATTAAGTAGAACTTAAAATTTCACACAAAATATGTTAATTGCAAATGAATTGAAATGTCATACAATCTGATCTTGTTCTAACCCTAACCCAACACAAATCATTTACAATCATTTACATCATTTACTAGCACACTTGTATGTGATAATATTGCAAACAAAGAGGAAGAGGATTTATGAACGGCAGTGAAGCAACAACTGAGGTTGGTAGGTCACACGACAGTAGCAACATGGCGGAAGTAGTACATCCAAATTTTATTCATACTAGTATCTAACTTACTTTTTTAACATAAGTAAATACAAATGTACCTACTCGGACAGTATACGATTTCAGACGCAGTCCATATTGTTTTATTGTTATATTGTATATTTTTGCAGTCCATCCTTGACCTAACTACAGCATCTACGATTAAATCTCAACAGAACAGATTAAACACAAACACATTTCTCCCTATATTAATCTTGTGCAAAAACACTCAAATTCAATATTTATTCAACTTAAGCAGTCTGATGTAAAGCATGCTGGGAACTAGAACTCTGCTGTATTCATTCAGTTTAAGTTCAACTTAATATAATCAGTTTTTAAGTTCACTTAACTTTTTTCTATTAAGTACAATGAACTTTTAGTGATATTTAAGTGAGATGAACCCATTTAATTTGGTTAATGTTCAGTTCACAGTGTGGATTTTACCAGATTTTATATATATATATCAGCCATCCTGCTCTATAAATACCAGTATAGGCATCATCGGTTAGTAAAAATGACATACTGGTCGACCAATATCCAAGTGACATTTATATTGTAGGACTGTAGTTTTTGACTTGCTACTGTACACTGTAGAAGAGTAATGTGAAACATGGTAAATTGTCATCTTACCCTGGACTTGAAAGCGAGGATCATCTTAGGCAGGAACAGTATGAGGCATTTGAGCTCGATGGTGAAATATTTCAGCACAAAATCTGTTATTCCAACAGCCCAGATCAGGTCAAAGAAATCAAAACTGTTGATGTTTGGCTTAGCAAAAATAAGGCTGGGGGAAAAAACATGTTATTTTTAAATGTTTTTTACTTTCGTGATTTATAATAATATAATTAAAATACAAATACAGTAACTTATATAATATACCATTTATAATGTTTATTTAGGATGCACTACCGTTCAAAAATTTGGGGTCATTAGGAAATGAATACATTTATTCAGCAAGAAAGCATTAAATTGATCAAAAGTGACAATAAAGGCATTGATAATGTTACAACAGATTTATTTCTCAAATAAATGCTGCTCTTTTTAAACGTTTTACTCAGAGTATCCTGAAGAAAAAAAACTTCAAGGTTTTCAACATTGATAATAATAAGAAATGTTTCTTGAGCTGCAAATCAGCATATTAGAATGACTTCTGAAGGATCATGTGACACTAAACATTGGAGTAATGATGCTGAGACTTTCTTTTAAAATATATTAAAATAGAAAACAGTCATTTTAAATTGTAATAATATTTCACAATATCACTGTTTTACTGTATTTTTGCTTAAATAAATGCAGTCTTAGCGACCCCAAATCTCCGAACGGTAGTCTACAAGAAATAAAAACAAAAAATGAAAACAGTGAATGCTTTCATTTAAAAGCTGGTTCAAATGTGAATAATGAAAAATTATGGGAAGCTAAATACTCACAAATGCTGATATACACAAACATAAAATGAGAGATCACGCTGCAAAATGACAACATGGAGTAAATGAAAATTTTCAAACGTTTAAAGCAAAAAACATAAGATTCTTGGAACATGCAATTTAACATAAAAACAGATGAATGTTTGATAAACATAATCAATTATGATGATGACTCTGAAACTAATGAATGAGACCGTACCTGTTGTGAAGTTCCTCGACACTGAACGTGTAGTACACATACACAATGTTGCCAGCGAGAAAGATCATAATCCAGAGAGTGGTAAACACAGACCTCTCCTCCTGAAAATACATCCTTCACAATGAGACACGTACAGCATGTACTAAGCAGAACAACTGTTCATTTATGAATTAATACAGCAGCGTTGTTCTGGTTGGGACCAAACAAAGTAACGTTGAAAGCACAAGATCAATGTGTTTACACATATCAGGGAGCTAGTTGCACATTACACTGGATAGGATCAAATGTTTTAACAAAAAAATAATAATAATAATACACACAGGACATTTATGAAAGCAGGACTTTTATCCAAAGTGACTTACAGTACATGCATCACAATGAAAAATCCCCTATAATGACTTAAACGTACTGTATACACTACTGTTCAAAAGTTTAGGGTTTAGTAAGATTTTTTTTAATAGAAATTAATACTTTTATTCACCAAGGATACATTTGATTGATCAAAAGTGACAGTAAAAATTATATTTCAAATAAATGCTTCTAATGAACTTTCCATTCATCAAAGAATCCTCAAAAATATTAAGCAGCACAACTGATAATAATAAGCAGCAAATCAGCCTATCAGAATGATTTCTGAAGGATCATGTGACACTGAAGACTGGAGTAATGATGCTGAAAATACAGCTTTGATCACAGGAATAAATTACATTTTAAAATATATTCAAATAGAAAACAGTTATTTTGAATTGTAAAAATATTTCACTATATTACTGATTTTACTGTATTTTTGATCAAATAAATTCAGTCTTGGTAAGCAAAAGACTTTTTTTTTTTTTTTTAAATCATACTAACTACAAACTTTTAAACGGTATTGTATATGTCTTGCTTGCAAATGCAAATGCCTCGTGTATAAGAGTAAATGCAGGAACCAGAACATTCAGTAATTTAGTTACAGTATAAAACACTGAATCAAACATATCTCACCCGCAATGCCACCTGATGCTTCAACGTCGAGTTAGCAAAGGCAAATGTGCTGATCATTCCAACGCAAACAGCAATTCCTAAGAAATACAAAGAGAATCCAGTTTCAGCAACTTGCATTTTGCATAACTTCTGAAAAGACGATGCACTCTAGTTATTAAATGTAATATTATAATTATACATAATGAAACCTTTAGTACAGAAAAAAGCACAATCTCAGTTGTGATTTTGATTCAACGGCAAAAAGCAGCTCATAATACACTGTACCTACCGAGCTTGTGCTGAAAACAGACTTTAGCGAGGAGAATGAGGATAAAAGGGAATCCTCTCTGAAGCCATGTGACCACGGCCTTGAGTTCAGAGAGAGCAGGAGCAGGTGTAGAGGCATCGTCACCTGGGAACAGACAGGTATGTGAGAAGTTTAGCGCTCAGTATTTTTTTGTTGTTGTTGTTGTTGTTGTTGTTGTTGAAAGGAATTAAAACTTTTATTCCGCGAGGCTGCATTAAATTAATCAAAAGTGACAATAAAGACATTTATAATATAAAAAAAAGATTTCAAATAAATGCTACTATTCTGATCTTTCTATTAATCAAGGAATCTTGCAAAAAGTATCATGGCTTTCGCAAAAACATTAAGCAGCACTGTTTTCAACTTTGATAATAATGATAAAAAAAAGCAGCAAATCAGCATATTAGAATGATTTCTGAAGGATCACGTGACACTGACTGAACACTGGAGTAATGAAAATTCAGCTTTGCATCACAGGAATAAATTACATTTTAAAATATATTAAAAGAGAAAACAGTTATTTTAAATTCTAACAATAGGAGACTTCTTTCAAAAACATTAAAAAGTCTTTCCGACCCCAAACTTTTGAACAGTAGTGTATCATTACACTATAATTGATCATGTCAAGTCAAATCATGTTTATTTCTATAGCGCTTCATTCAATACAGATTGTTTCAAAGCAGCATTAAACAGGAAAATAATTCAATGACGCAAAAAGAATTCAGTTCTGCTGTAAAAAGACAATAGTAAACCACAAAGCCCTGCACATGAAAAAAAATAGTGGGCTAAATCGTGTCTCCGCTTTTCCCTCGATTTATAAATCGTGTGCACGATTTACTAAGTCGTTCCCTCAATTTATAAACCATGTGCACGACTCACTAATTCGTTCCCTCGATTTGCTACATCGTTTGCTAATTATTCAGCTGAAATCGGTTCAGTGTTGATTCAGTTTGGTTCAATGGATCATGTGGTTTTGTAAACAGCTCTCACCTCCATCATCTCTGCTCCCGTGCCTCTCAGCAGAGGTGGCCGCGTGCAGGAGAGAAGAGCGGTGCTGGCTGGAGTGATGATGATGATGGTGATGATGATGGTGCTGAGGAGGGCGAGGAAGATATGGTTGGTTTTCCGTCCGGTGAGAGCCTTCGTCCCTTGACGAGGACGCCATCTGAATGAAGACGTCCGGTGGAGAACCCAGAACCAGCCCCGCAGCCTGGAAGGGAGCCGAGGACACGTTCCCTGCAGAGACGCCCACCAGACCAGAGAAGAGCTGCTGGGGCGACGTAGGAGAGTCTGGCTTCAGACAGTCAAACACTCCTCCTTCATCAAGACTGCTCTCTGAGCCGAGAGTTTGACTCCTGTTCCTGCAACAAGACAAGAAATCGGTCTGCATTTACACTGCAAGGCCTAACGCACATATTTGACTGTTTTTTCCTCGAGGACTGGGCTTCCAATACAACTACATAATAAAAAAAAAGTTGGTGTGATTACAAGGAAGTGTTATTGTAATAGCTAATTATATAGAGATAACTGGACCACATAATCAAAATAGAGGTAACACTTTACAATAATGTCTCGCTTGTTAACTTTAGATATTACATTTGCTAACATAAACTAACAATGAGCAATAAGAGGAACAGTTTACTGAACCTTTAAACAAAATATTTGGTAACACTTTATTTTACAGTGCAGTAGTTACACGTTACTACATACTTACTATAGTGATAACAGTAAATTATGTATAATTACAAGTAACTAACCCTAAACCAAACCTTCACTGTAACTGTAACTCTATTGTAAGTACATGTAGTTAATTAATAGTACACAGTAATTACAATGTAACTACGGCACTGTAAAATAAAGTGTAACCAAATATATTTTTTTAAAAAAAGTGTGCATATGTATTATCAATATTTCCAATATAAGCAACTAAGTAAAAATAACAATCATCGCTCTTGCTCATATTGCTCACTTCCTGTTTGTGCACAGTGATGTAAATTGAAATATTCAAAGGAACTTCTTTGTCATGTTACAGTCACTTAACAAGTGAGGTGAAGCTTGCAGACTAAGGATGGTTCCGGTTAGAAAGCCTGGAGGGGCAACTAACATCAAAACAAAATGCTGGTATCCAGATAAATTGATGTTTTTAGCAGGGTGGGAATAAAATTAGACTTAAAACTGTAAAGATATTGAGAGTAAAACCCAACCTTTCTGGCGGCATGCCCTCGGTGTTGCTGCTGTGGCGTCTCTGCATGGCACCCACTTTATCACCAGGAGCTCCAAAACTGAGGAGAAACGGGTAACAAAAAGAAACGGATTTATGATTTAAGAAAAATGTACTTATTACTTTCATAAAACAATTAAAATAAAATTGTTCAGGACATTGTATATAATTATACAGCACATAACAGGATATTGTGACATATAAAAGCATGAGCAGTAAACATACTATAGAACAGGAAATGTTTAGATGATGAAATAGTGACTTACACCCGGAGAGTATACACAGCGCTTCACTTTTTCCACATAACAAAATGTGGAAAAAGTGAAGTGCTGTGAATATTTTCCATTTGCACTGTATATAAGAGAGTTCATATGACTTCATTTCTTTTGTGAAACACAAAAGGAGAAGTTTACCAGTTTTCTAATAATAAGCTACAAAAAACTAAACTGTAATCAGGGGCTACGTACTCCATGAATGACATCTAACTAAAAATAGTAACAGACCATATGGTTCTGCACTATATTCCTAGTCATCATATGAAGCCATATTATCTTTATGGGACGAACAGGCTGAAATTTCATTACTCACTGAAAATCTTGCTTGACAGCAGAAGTCACCTTTAATTTTATTTTTAAGAGCAGTTTAAACATACAACTATGAATAAGTCCTCTTGCATTCCACAGAACAAAGAAATCGTATGCATTTCACAAGACACTAAAGCGAGAAAACTATGTAAAAAAATTACTATGGTAAATATTTATGATAGATAGATAGATAGATAGATAGATAGATAGATAGATAGATAGATAGATAGATAGATAGATAGATAGATAGATAGATAGATAGATAGATAGATAGATAGATAGATAGACAGATAGATAGATAAATAAAATGACAGACAGATAGACAGACAGACAGATAGATAGATAAAATGACAGACAGACAGACAGACAGACAGATAGATAGATAGATAGATAGATAGATAAATAAAATGACAGACAGATAGACAGACAGACAGATAGATAGATAAAATGACAGACAGACAGACAGACAGACAGATAGATAGAATGACAGATAGATAGAATGACAGATAGATAGACAGACAGACAGATAGATAGAATGATAGATAGACAAAATGACAGACAGATAGATAGAATGACAGATAGATAGAATGACAGATAGACAGACAGACAGACAGACAGACAGATAGATAGATAGATAGATAGATAGATAAAATGACAGACAGACAGACAGACAGACAGATAGATAGATAAAATGACAGACAGACAGACAGACAGACAGACAGACAGATAGATAGATAGATAGATAGATAGATAGATAGATAGATAGATAGATAGATAGATAGATAGATAAAATGACAGACAGACAGACAGACAGATAGATAGAATGATAGATAGACAAAATGACAGACAGATAGATAGAATGACAGATAGACAGACAGACAGACAGACAGACAGAATGACAGAGATACACAGAATGACAGATAGATAGACAGAATGACAGATAGATAGATAGATAGATAGATAGACAGACAGACAGACAGACAGACAGACAGACAGACAGACAGACAGACAGACAGACAGACAGACAGACAGACAGACAGACAGATAGATAGATAGATAGATAGAGTTTCACACATTTAATTTTCTATGTTGTTCATTTTTTATGCAGTAATAACTATAGTAACTATAGTATTTTAGGGCAAACTAATATTTCTACATTTTGGACCAAGCCATGAATGAACATGAGCCTCTCAGTGATGAATACTGCTTTTTTCGGTTTAAACGCCCATCTAATGTCTTAGAAACGAGCAGAATTATCTTACCTTCATCTTAGCCTGCAGCAGAAACGCACAAATGAATCTTTAACCAATGTTTTTCGTGATTTTTTAAAACATAAACCCTAAAAAAAAAAACGTGAAAACACCAGTCAGTGATACAGATGATGCAGAGCGGATGTGAACCGATTTGTTTCCGGAAGTACAGCCGGCGGGCAGCCAATCGCTGCGCGGCGTTGCTCCGCATTTCCGCATGGAGAGAGCTGTTGTTGTGTAGCTTGATTTCTGCAACTCTTAAGTATTTAAACAATTTATGACCTAAACAAATAACCTCATCACCTTCACGTGAGAGTGCATATTAGATCCGAATATTAGCGTTACGCCGCGCGCGCGCACGTTTCAATCGCTTTGACAACAATCTGTTTTTTGCAGCTATATCCGTCAATATGACATATATCAATGTATAAGAACATTTCATGCATAAAATGGGTTAAATGTCTCTACAACTCACTGTTTGTCCAACTAACGACGGCAATCGATCTCTACCGACGGCCTGTCACGGATAACGGTTTCGTGTCTTACGTATTCTTCACGCGATCACTGTCACTGGCAGCGAGTGTTTTTGATGCGAGAGATGCTGTGTTAAGTAAATCAGCTGGATCTCTCTGTCTGAGATCACTCGTGCGGGTTATTTAGCTCCATCACATCTACCTGGACCTGGTGCACATCCAGAAGAACGCCTCCATGGTGTTCCGCCGGCTCTTGCGCAAGCGTTGGGTCCTGGGTGTCGTGTTCGGGTTGTCGCTCATCTACTTTCTCACCAGCACCCTCAAACAGGTAATTGTGTTTTTGATGCTGCTGTTTTGCTTTGTCCCCACTAGGGAGGAACCAAGATAGATAGCGTCCCATACCAAAAGTTACACTACCAGTCAAAATTTTTAAAATAATTCAGATTTTTTTAAGGTTTTTAAAAGAAAAACAGTACCTTGTGCTCACAAAGGCTGTATTTATTTGATCAAAAATACAGTTGCGTTGTAATATTGTGAAATATTATTTAGTGGTACGTTACTGTACTTAAGTAAGTGTCTGTACTTTACTCGAGTATTTTTTATTTTGAGCAACTTTTATTTTTACGTTTAACTTTTTACGCCACTACGTTTCATAAAACATGTCGTTACTCGTTATTTTAAAATGAAGACATCGTCACGTACTCAGGGACGCAAAAAGCGATTCTTTTCAATCATTCTGTTCAATCGGTTCACATCAAAACGATTCACTCGCGAATCGGACTGGTCGCATTGCAGCTGTTCTCGAGTCAACGACTCACTGATTCGATGATTCGTTCAGAGCGAGTCTCCAGTGAACTGCCAGGGCTGGGTAGGTTACTTTTAAAATGTATTTCACTACAGATTACAAAATACATGCTTTAAAAAGTAATTTGTAACGTATTTTGTTACATTACTCAAGTTTAGTAACTTAATCTAAACACTTTGGAATACTAATAAGTGTGGAACAAACACAAAAAAGGTAATTGCAAGTTTTTATCTCACAATTCTGACTTTTCCCTCAGAATTGTGTACTATAAAGTTATGCAATTGTGAGTTATAAAGTCAGAATTAGGAGATATAAACTCATACTAAATTCACAATTGCAAGAAAAAAAGTCAGTATTGCAAATTTATATCTCCCAATTCTGACTTAACTTGCAATTGTGAGTTTAAATCACGCAATTCTGAGAAAAAGAAGTCAGAATTGTGAGGGAAAAAAACAAATTGTGAGAAAAAGTTGCAGTGACGAGTGAATTATAAAATGACTCACAAACAACTATCACAAAACATGAAAACAGTCGTGGATCATCAGGTCATGACAGGACAGTTCAGTTGACTGTTGGGCAATTTTTTTTTATAAATTCAGTCATTTTGTCTTGTTCAGGACAGAACTAAATAAAAACAACAGAATTTTTTATGATCCCTCTTAAAAGTATTAAAATATTGGTGAAACTTAACTCCTCTTTTTCAGACTGTCAGAGTCAGAGAATCACCAATTGCTGTTTAAATGACATTAAAATTCAAAGTAATCACTTTGGTAATCTAAAATACTTTTCAGATGTAACTGTAATCTGATTACCACCCATTTAAAATGTAACTGTAATGAAATAGTTACTCAAATTTTGTATTTTAAATACGTAACTAAGTTACTTATATTTCGTTACTCCCCAACGCTGCAGATGGATTAGCATTTGGAGCCGCACTTCATTGACAAGCTGCGCATAAAAAATAATCGCAGCCTTTGCGATTTCAAAATTTCACTAAGAAGCGCGTTCAAGTCCAGTGTTATTTTTCATGCAATCCTGTATTTAAGCATTTTTTTCCCAGTTAAAATAATTTATTCATACCTTAAAATAACTTGAATGTAACTCTACACACCTGCTTCATTTATCAAATAGCTAATAATGTGTCGTTAATGTTACACAAACCATGTTCCGACTTCCCATCTCAGAGTCAGACAGCTGCCTTCTAAAAATCAGCATCCTTAGAACCACTTTGAACATAATAGAAAGTCAACGGAGATAAGCCCCGCCCTCATGTTGATGGGATTGGTTACATGTTTGTGACGGTAGGAAACGGGGGCGGTTTCAAACTGAGTTTTTGAGACTGTATTTGATACACTGCAGTTGTAAGGAGAAAATACTTAGCAGTGATGTTGACTAATGAATTTGCACATGGTTAAAGCATATTGAAAACACCACATAAACAAACTTGATTTTTTTTTCACCACAGGAGGTCTTTAACTAGCTTGACCAGCAATAGTTCCTTGCTCATCTCAACACAACTCCTAAGAGGAAATGAAGCATGTAATGAAAAAGGAATGATGTTCTGTCTGTTTGTGTCATGTGACGTGTACAGGAGGAGCGAACCATCCGGGATCGGACCCTCCTGGAGGCGAGGGACTCGGATCACCCCATCCAGTGGAAAGTCAAGTTCATCCTGGGCAACAGTAGCAGGCAGATCTCACAGTGCAGAAACTCTATTCAGGGAAAGAGCCTTCTCACTGATGAACTGGGTAAGTGATGGGGATGGTCACCACCTTGGCCAACTGTTCACAACAAAGCTATGAGGCATTAAAGGTAGGGTAGGCAATTTCAGAGAGGCTAGCAATAGCAAGCTAGCTCTGAAAGCATGACATCTCACCCTGCCTTCAGAGCGCACGCCCAAGCCACGCCTCCTTCAAACAGTCTGTAACGCGTCACACAGATGGCGTTAAGTTACTTCATGTCTCAAAGAACAAAACATTACAGTAATAATGAACGTAAACAACTAATAGAGATCTTACTTGTACCTCCTGACTGTTGCAGTTAATTTCGCAGTTAATTAAAAGTCTCAGGACCAAAAAATGTCCGTCCAATCATTGCATTCGGTCCATTATGTTCACGTCCTCAGACTCAGATTTTTGCGGCGTTGATAGTGTATGCAACACAGTTGAAGAGTCTGAGGACGTGAACATAATGGACCGAATGCAATGATTGGACGGACATTTTTTTGTCCTGAGACTTTTACAGACGATAAATGTATATGTTTTAATATGTGAATGTGAAGAGAGTTTCAACCAGCATAACAAAGTGGGTCACACTTTACAATAAGGTTCATTAGTTAACTTAAACTAATAATGAACTGCACTTATACTGGATTTATTAATCTTTGTTAATGTTAATTTCAACATTTACTAATACATTATTAAAATCTTGTTAACATTAGTTAACGCACTGTGAACTAACATGAACAAACAACTGTATTTTCATTAACGAAGATTAGTAAATACAATAATAATGGTTAGTTTATGTTAGTTAATACATTAACTAATGTTTAACTAATGAACTTAATTGTAAAGTGTTACCACAAAGTGTTAAAAAAATCACTACCCTACTTTTTAAAGAATGTGCTGTTTTAATTACTGATGTCGTTTCCATCCTTGGAATTTGTGCTGTGTAAATTGTCAAACATTGGGGTGAATGTCAAGAAGCAGTGTCCGAGCCAGAAATATATTTTTCATAAATATGAGGGGAAAAAATACACATTTTGCTCTAGTTCTTATTTCCAAAATACCAATTTACCATAATGCAACTGAGAGGTGAGGAATCAATCTTTTGTGAATCTGTAATCTGGTATTTTTCCCATTATTATCATTATTTAAAATCAGTGTAAAGATAGTACAGCATTAAATACATAAATATGTATTTAGTACAGCATTAAATACATAAATATTTGTCCATTCTGCCGTAATGAAATTTCAGGAGGAAATGTGGTCATGAAATTTGTCCAAATAAATCTTAATGGTACAAAAATGGTTTTCTTCATGCAAATTATTTGAGTTTTTCCCTTTGGTTTTGGGGTGAGTTGTGACTTGGACGTGTTCTTTTGTCGTGAGTTTCATCTGATTTTGGTCTACAGTTTTACAAGATGATCGCATCATTGTATTTGTAAATAGGTAGAACTTCAGAGTGGCACTTTTTCAGTATTAGTTGAGGGAAATACAGGGTCGCAGCAATTGTAACTGGAATATAATTACTTTTGAGGAGTGTTTTGCCTTTTTGTGGGATAGCATTTAAAAATAGATGAAGACTGTGACTGGACAGTATTTGTACACAAAGGGGAGCATGTGAATTGATGCAGGCTGAATTATAACACTCACATCCACTAACCACACCATGCTTTAATGAGCAGCTCCTTTTGTGAAACTGTTAACACATCCCTGGGCTTTGTGTGTATTCACATGTAAGGCCAATGTTCCATTTAACACCCTTTTCTATTTCTTTCACTTCAGGTTATGTGTGTGAGAGGAAGGATTTACTGGTGAATGGATGCTGTAACGTTAATGCTCCCAGCTCAAGCCAGTATGTCTGTAAAAGCTGTCTGGCCAATGGCTGCTGTAGCATCTATGAGTACTGCGTTTCCTGCTGCCTCCAGCCTGATAAGGTACTTCAAACAACATTTCATCACTTTTATAACTTCACAAACCATTCATGGTGTCAGGTTCCTTTTAAACAGTCCAGCAATTGATCATTTTTTTTACTAGATTGTTTGTAATCAGGGTCCAAAATGAACTTAAAAGGTTAGTTCACCCTAAAATGAAAATTCTGACATTAATTACTCACCCTTGTGTTTTTCCAAGCCTGTAAGACTTTAATTCATCTTCAGAACGCAAATGAAGATCTTTTTTGATGAAATCCGAGAGCTTTCTGTCCTTCCATAGAGAGTCTACACCATTAAAACTTTGACACTACAAAAAGTTCGTAAAGAGATCGTAAAACTAATCCATATGAATTCAGTGATTAAGTCCAAATTTTCTGAAGCGACTCAATCGCTTTTTGTGATGAACGGATGAATGAACAAACCTCTTCAGCTCAAATGTGCTGTGTGTAACCAGTGAGGTTCATTCTTGTGTTACACAGCATGTTTGAGCTTCCAGAAAATCTTACTTGTTTGGAAAGACATGAGGGTGAGTAATTAATGACAGAAAGAAAGTGAGAAAATGTACAAATTGTACATCAATTTTGTAATAAATTTTTTTTTGTATTTTTATTAAATGCTTTCATCTACCACAATAATATAATGTATTTGGGTTATCTCACAAATATTAATATGTGATTATTAGTGGATTATATAGTGTTTTATAGTGTTTAATAGTGTTTTATTGATTTATTATATTTAAATTCACTGGCGTTATTTATATTTATTTTTTACACTTATTTCATTGTCATACACACACACAAACACACAATGAAATAAGTGTAAAAAATAAATATAAATAACGCCATTTATTATTTAAATATATAATAATATATATAATGTAAAATAATTTAAATATATAATGTAAGATAAGAAAAATGATAAATAATTCCACTGTCACTGTATATATATATATATATATATATATATATATATATATATATATATATATATATATTCTGTCATTTATAAACAGTGACAGTGGAATTATTTATCATTTTTCTTATCTTACACTTGTGGCAAACAACACACGTCACTAGGTCAGTAGGTCACTTTCAATACAGTATCCAGTCTTACTGTAAAATGATAATTCAAAAAATATTGACTCGTGGTTTGTATTTTCCGCTTAGTGAGCACAACAACAGAAATACATTGACATGTTCTGGAGATTGGTTGCATAACGTAACTTTTGATGATCATCTTTAGACATTATGTCTTAGTGTGAATATATATATATATATATATATATATATATATATATATATATATATAGAGAGAGAGAGAGAGAGAGAGAGAGATAGAGACAGATATATATATATATAGAGAGAGAGAGAGAGAGACAGATATATATATATATATATATATATAATATAGAGAGAGAGAGAGAGAGAGAGAGAGAGAGATATGAACATCTGTAATTATTCTGTAAATATGCGTGATGGATAACACAGATAAATAAATGTTGCATTATGTTGATGACAGTATCCTAGCAAAAATGTGTAAGATCTAAAACAATTCTGAGTTCGGGATCACTAGATGTGTGTCACCTAACCGGAATACAAAATCAGGGTGCTCTCGTTGGAAACTCTCCTGACAAAAACTCTGGCTCCTGCTCTCTTCCCATCAGCAACCTCTTTTGGAGCATTTTCTAAACCGAGCCGCAGAAGGGTTCCAGAACCTCTTCACTGCAGTGGAAGATCATTTTGAGTTATGTCTTGCCAAATGTCGTACTTCCTCACAGGTGAGCGTCACTATGTTGGTTTATTGCGGCTTCAGCTTGTTTGTGGCGTTCCAGACCGGAATACATGTTAACACTCCATTTCATGTTGATGTTGATGTTGATGGTGTCATTCAATCGCAGCTGTTCACCATGCCACGTTTTAACAGGTAGAGTTAAATCCCTGCTATTGTCTTGTTTCAGAGCGTCCAACATGAAAACACCTACAGGAACCCGCAGGCGAAGTACTGCTACGGCGAGAGTCCACCTGAGCTGCTGCCAATATGACTCTGTTTTCTAATTGTTGGCCAGCGAGCCAACTTCAGACAATGAAGGAGATTTCTTGCAGGTCTTCTCAGGGGTCCCGATGGGCCAAAACGAACAGTAACCTGAATGCACAATCATAACGACTTAAAAGAGACTGCATACGTGCGTAGTATCAATTTTTACCTCATCAGTGACGAACATCTCATCAAAGAGTCCGCCCGTTTCTTTTTTTCTGCTCGTCATGCTGATTCGGCCACATTTGGGTAGCCTGGCTAATTTTATCTTTGGGTGGGATTCCAGAAAGAGTCACGGAGTTGTTGCTACGTGCTGAAAACACGGAAAGCACCTTCGATGATTTGACGGCACCCTTCACACCCGGGGTCTGTGTGAGCTCAGATTTGTGTACGAACCTGCATGTGAACTACTATATGGTAATTTAATAAAGTAAATGTGATTTACTGTAACTTTACAATTGAGGATTTTTCAATTTTCTCTAATTTAACAGAAAATTTCAGGTTTAAGGTCATGGGCTATGCAGTAAGTGTTAAAATACAAACTATTTTGAAAGTATAACCACTTGTGTTGACATGACACTAGTGTGAGAGAATTCATTACTTTGTGCAAGGTTTTATCCGATATTTCCATCTCCCGTTATGACGTGGGTGCGTCTCAATCAGCTTCTTGGGTTGTTAATCAGTATGTAGTATGAATTCTGGGTCATTGGGACACTGACGACTATTTCTTGCAAAATGACACCGTCCTAACTGTACAACACCACTACTGGTATTTATGAACAACAGCAGAACTGACATCTTTTTAAATGTTATTTAAAGTACATTACGATAAACACTTTGCTTGTTACATATACATGCAACATTTCAGCCGTAAACAAATAAATGTTAGCTAGATTATGTTCATTACCTGTCTAGTGATGTATGTTTATGCTGAAATATAATAAATAATGGTTTGTATTTTAAACAGCATCTATCACGCGTCATTATGGCTCAGGTGATTTTAGTTTCGTGCTTCACAACTTCCATTAAGGGAACATCGTGAGCGTCGACGCTCCCTGGTTTTCACCGTGCGCTGTGGGACTTTTTAGCGAGCGAACGTTTCAGCGCACTGGTAGGTTTTTGCGATTTAGACGCCCCCTTAAATGGCCGACTCCCTGATCCGTG
This sequence comes from Zacco platypus, assembly GCA_038088235.1. Lineage (NCBI taxonomy): Eukaryota > Metazoa > Chordata > Actinopteri > Cypriniformes > Xenocyprididae > Zacco > Zacco platypus. The sequence continues at coordinate 35,791,698 of CM076082.1, read as the reverse complement.
CCCTGCCTGCTAAACTAGAGATCTGATTGAGAAGCATCCCATGAAAACCCATTAAACAAATACAGAGAAGGACGTTTTGCATGGAGAAGATCCAAACGGAGATGATGAATAACTTCATGTTTATCCATTTAAAACCGTAATCCCACCACACAATTGACTTTACAGCCCAAATATTACTTTCTTCCACCATTTTTACAGTGATAGTTGACATTATGCCACAAATGCTGCACTTTAACATGGATTACTAGAGGAAAAATGCACTGAATTTCAATTTTAAATCACCTAAAATCATTTCTTCCTCAAATTTAAGGCTTAAGGTCATTTCCACTCTCTTTTGTAATTGATATTTGTCAAGGCGTGCACCAATTTTAACTCATTATGAAAGTGAATGTAAAAATTCACTGCTAGAATAATACGCTCCATCGCTCACGTAGGCCTATCAAGTTTCTGTCCAAATTTAAAAAGACGTTGTGACATCTTATGAGCACAGAAATCTGGTCCCTGAATGCTGCAATATTTGGCTTTATGCTTAGCTTCTTTTAGATTACGTCTACTGAATTTCTTTCAGAACAAGAATAAGCGCCGTTTAAGTTTGAGAAAAGTGTGAGAAAATGTCAATAAATCATTTGAGAGTATCCACCTTATTTTGTGACTCGCAAGCTACTTTCTGTAGAATAGCAAAATGCTGTAAATAGTAAAATTATTTGCTCTACAAACCAATGCGTTTATGATTTCGATAACAAACTGAAATAATATAATATACAGTTTTTGTACATCTAAAATAACTGGCTGAGACTGGAAACCTCGACACATTCAAGTTACAAATGGCTGCAGCAGCTCTAACCTTAAAAATTAGGAGGATATTTACTTCCAAATACTGGCGGACTGTTCGGTAAACATATTTTCAAAAATTGCCAACGGTCAAAATGAAGTCATTTGGGGATACATGCCTACTATTGAACAATTAATCATCCTGATTATTCCAAAAGAGAAAAAAAACATCTGCACTGAAATTAGAAAATTAACAAGCTCAAGTTTTTCATGGCCATATATGACAGTTTGATTAATGACGGTCACTCGAGACTATAGTATTATCTCACTGCAGACTTAGCAATAAGATTGAGTCGACCACCTGCTTCCCGCATGTGCAATTAACATTCATGGCTCTGAGAATTTGTTACAAAAATTTTATTGTTGTACAGTATTGACATTAATATAAATATTTTCAATTTATAAAAGTGGAAAAATAAATAACAACAATTTATTTCATTGAATTATGATGCTGAAGTAAAAAAAATAAAATAAATATTTTTTATGTTAAATAGTGAAATATATAAAAATATTGACAAATTTTAAAAAATGTTATAAATAATTTATTGCATTAAATTACATTGCAAAAGAATATAGATGAAGTAACAATAATTTTTAAACAAAATATTGAAAAGTGCAAAAAATATTATAAATAAATACGGTTAGAAAAGTTATGAGAACATACAGCATTTGTAATCTTATAAATAAGTGGCAAAATCTTAAAGAAATTAAATATAGAATATGGACTAATCATATGTGAAATGCACACATTTTTGGTGTCAAGCAGTTTTGATTTTGTGATGTTTAGATTCGACTGATTGATTTGGTGTCGGTTTTAATTCATGTACGACGTTCATCAACTCAACCAGAAACTCTACAAAGACGTTAAGAACAGTGCGGCTCCACTGACTTCTCTCATATAGATGTGGATACGGGAATTCAGGCTCCGTCACATTTGTGCAATCGCCTATAGTATGTTTAACACAGTCCCTGGTGACGTTTAATATCGTTGTGATATTGTTAAGTATGCATTTGCCGTGTTGGCCGTTTTGGTGTTCACATATCAGCTTAACTGCCTTCTCCATGTAGTGAAGTCCGCATTGAGCTCGTTGCAATTTCTCTTCAGTGTTCAAGTTCTTCAAGTCAAGTTCTGGAATTTGTTCCGGCCATTCATTGACATTGTTATGTGCGGAGACCTGAAGAGAAAGAGAGAGATGGATTTAAATAGTTCAAAAAGCTTTGAACTATCATTTACAAACTCTGCTATGTCCTGTTAAACCATCTTATGAAATGAAATGTCATGTAATGATAGAGTACTCCAGAAAGAAATCTTTCTGACAGCTACATCAGTTTTGTTGTTCATTATCATCATTATAATGTTGATAGAATGTAAAAGCATAAAGTGTTATAAAAAGAAATGTCTCATCACTTACATCTGTTTTCACTAATCGCATAAAAATGTCTTATCACTTTAAAAAATGAGTCTTACAGAGTATCTAAATCCCAATTGTTTGAATTTCTAAAGACATGATATACTGTACAAAAAATTGGGTTATTTATGTGTAATTTTAATTATTTCAATGATTCTTTGTAATTATTTGCAAAATTCACTTTTCATGATCTGTTATCATTTTTTCTTGTGTCAGATCAACTTGGTTCAGATAACATAATATTTTCCACCTTCATAGCATTAACTCAAATTTTTAATTTCAATCAACTCAAAATTTTAAGGCAAGCATGTAACTTACTTTTTTAAGTTAAACCAACAACTCTTTTTTTTCAATGTAGCACTTTCTGAAGGAAAGTTGTTTCAAAGTAAATCCTTCAACAATTTATGTAGATGAATAATACTAAATAGTCAAATGCACTTCTAAAAGTGCATTTAGACACTAAAGTTCACTTAAAATGAATGTCATTGCAATAGAAACCCAAATATGAAACTTCATTCATCCAGTAAAAATCACCAGTTTGTAAAAAGTCACCGAGTAAAAATTGAGCAATTGATATTTCATACGATGCAATGATATTTAGACATTGTTAAGTGTTCTAATGTATTGTATCTCTTGAGCAAACTCATCAGCATTTTCATCTCTTTTTTGTCATTAAATTTAGGAAAAGATTGATACTTACAAATTTATCCAATATCATTTCCGTTTTATGCTTGGTATAATTAATGCGGGATATAACATTTGGACATTTTTCCCCTATCGGTTTGCAGGTCATCACCGGGATCATCGTCAGAATCCACCGAATGAGAAATCCTAAAAAGAAAAGTGCATCAGTTAATGTCAGGCATAAACTGTCATGTATAACAGACAGTGAAGTTCAGGAAGTTAAACTAGTTCTTACAAATAAATTACAGATAAAACTTACTTGTTTTTGGCTCCATGATGAAAATTCACAGTATTTATTTTTAACTTTCAGTGCTAGAGCAAACTCTTCAGAGCATTACACGTTTTCAATGTCAAATGTGTCAACTCTCCATCTTTTATACGCCTGTGACCGCTTAGTCACAAGAACGGAAATATGATGTTATCTCACATTCTTAAAAACCCTTTCAATTAAACCCAAGACGTAAAAATCCTTATCTTTTTTGTGGATGATTAATTGATAAATATGACCTCTCATGCTGGAACGTTTAATGTTCGAATTAACCATGTGATACACGCTTAAAACTCTTAATTGGCTATAGGTAAATCTGAAGTGTTTGGGATGCATGTCCTCATAATCACTGTTAATGGCAACGAATCATGTGATGAGTGATTAAATCATGTGAAATCCCTTATTATTTTCTTTTAGATTCGAGTATTGCAATGTCCTCGGATGTCGATGCAATGTGATGCTTTGTGACTTTGTTGCTGCAAAGTTTGGTTTTATTGGGTCCTTTGTTACAAATATAGAAGGTTGTGTCTGTTCTATCTGCCCATGCGTGTGTACACATATTAAAATACATATACAGGCATGATGTCACAGCTCACATGGTTTCTGTTGAATTGTTGCACGTACGTTTGTCATAACCCAGATGTGATGTCACACATTCCTGTGAATATCTAGTGGGAGATAGGTTATGTATTATCCTTATAAGCATGTCCTATTCAAAGTTAAATGATTAATTGGAGATTCTCTTGACAAGAGAGATATTGTACAGTAGGATATACAGAGGAGTTTTGCTTTCTAAGCTTTGTGGTCTAGTAGTGGTTAAAGAGCGGCACTGGAAACTGGTTGTAGTATATGCAAACTATCTGCATTTGTTATAGTCTTGGCATCTTGGAACTGTTCAGTTCGTCTTTTCCTGAATTATAATTCTAAATTTTGGTACATACACTAGGCTACTATGGAAGCCCGTTTCCACCACTGAAAAAAAAAAAAAAAATTATTGCAACTTTATATCTCACAATTCTGACTTTATAACTCACTTTGTCTCACAATTCTGACTTTTTATCTCATAATTCTAACTTTTTATCTCACAATTCTGACTTTATATCTCACAATTCTGACTTTTTATAATTCTGACTTTATAACTCACAATTCTGACTTAATTTCACACAATTCTGACTTTTTATCTCAGAATTCTGACTTTATATCTCACAATTCTGACTTTATATCTCACAATTCTGACTTTATATCTCAGATTTCTGACTTTATATCTCAGATTTCTGACTTTATATCTCAGATTTCTGACTTTTTATTTCACAATTCTGACTTTATAACTCAAAATTCTGAGAAAAAAAGTCAGAATTCTGAGATAAAAAGTCGCAATAATCTTCTTTTTTAATGGCGGAAACGAGCTTCCATAGACGACATACCTTAATATGATCAATGTTGAAAACAGTTTTGCTACCTGTTTGTTTGTCTATCTATCCTGTATCTATCTATTCATATATAAAAAATTTTGTTTAATTTATTCACGCAGTATTGAGCATTTCGTGTTTCCACCGATACAAAATTGTGAATCACTTTGTGAAAATTAAGTAAAAGGGTTGTTAAACTGTTCTGTTATGTGCAATAAGTGAGGCTGCATGGTGGCAGGAAATAAAAAAAAAAAAAGAATTAAAAATGGCCTACCTTACAAAGGACCCAAATAAACTGCATATTATGAGCTGAATTGCACATACAGAGATTCTTAATAAAGCTATGAAAGATATTCTTTTTCTTTAGTTGATCGATTAACATTATCTACAGGACAATATGAGGCTGAACTGCTAAATTAATGTATGCCTGGCTTTAAATGAACAATATTTTGGGTTAAAAAAAAAGTAAGCATGAAGCTTGCTAACAAAGAAATGTTTAGTCTATTTCTTTTTCCTATTTCTATTTCTCTAAAAGTGCTTTTCTTGGTTATGCAAACATTAAGGAAACATTATTGTAACACTTTGGAAACATTATTATGATGGTACTTTAGAATGTTCTCTGAAACAAGTTTTATTTGGATGAATTTCCAACAAAAATGTTTCAGAAAACCGTTCAATGAATGAAATTGTGTTTGTATTTTAGAATTGTGAATACTGTTTGTGTGCTAACTTTTTGAGAACATTATTAATATCTGATAACTTTGAATGAACGTTCTATTAACATGACTGGAACGAAGTCACGCTTGTTCAGAACATTAGCCAAGTTCTGAGAACGTTCCCTGTTAGCTGACTGGCTCACTACTCATTCTTAGAGTTCGTGTGACGATTTTGCGAGGGAAAATCAAAAAGGCTGTGAGGAAATGCAAACGCAGATATTTGAAGTTATTTTTGACCACTTCCCTTTTCTGTGTTCCATATGAACATGGAAAGTAATCGAGGCGACATTGCACACAGATCTTCAGTGCGATATCGATTTCTTATCAGATTAATGTTCAAAGCAAATCATTGAACTGAAACAGTTTTCTTGTCATTAGATCAATTTAAATTCTGACAAATATCAGATTCTCTAAATCTAAGTTGCTCTTAGACCACAGGTTAGATGTCACTGCGTCAGTTAATACAACTACTCAAAACAGGGACTTTTAAAATGAAGCCAGACCTTTCCGCAGAGCTGATTTCACTTTTATTAGATAATTTTTCCATGACTCAGCAAATACCCACACAAGAAAATGATGTATGTATGTATAGATATAGTGAATGTAGGAAGTCATTGTCATTATTATTTAAGTTAAAAGGGAATTTTAAGCTACTGGTATCACAATATATCAGTAAGTAGTGTTGATTGCCTTTCCCCTTCGTCATGATCTGCATCCTCACTTGGGCTTGCGTTAAAATATGCTGTGAGCTTTGGGATTTTAAACAAATTTGATTGACGTTCAACATTTTGGGCTACTTTTCGCTTTTGAGATAAATATTTTCGAGGCATCACCGTCACCTCAACTCATTAGATTAGCTTATTAAGAATTCAACGTGAGTTCGAAATAGACCAATCACTGAATGCTTTCAGCAGCACTTTAAGAAGTGATGGATTTTATTGGATTTCAGACAAGATGATAAAGTGCAGAGCTGTGTCCGAAACCGCTCCCTATATCGGTCTTCAGTCCCTATATTCGTTCACTACTTCATACCCATAATTCTCTCTGATTTCGAGTGTACGTTAGATGTACACTCGCTGACGCACTATTTCCCAAAATCCAATGCGGAGAGGACCGAGAGCGTGTGTGATCCAGAGATTACTTTACAGTTTTCTTCTTTAACATTTTTTTCATGTTAGTTCTATTGTCATATCTTTTTTTATTATTATTTTACTTGCATGAAACCTACTAAAATATAGAGAGACATTATTATATAGATGAATTTTAAAAATGAAATTATATTAATAAGGTAAAAATAAATATATTATTTTAATTATTAAAATATATTATGAATGCATTAACTCAATTTAATGTTACAGCAAGGTATTTTAATAATTTGTGGCATTGTTGTCAACTCATTAAACTTTAAGAGAAGATAATTTAGTGGATGATTTAAAAAAATATTCGTTAATCATCTGTGGCGTAACGGTCGCTCGTCATCTGTGAGCGTGAGAGTTTATCACAAACTAAAAAAAAAGAAACTATTAAAAATAATAAATACTTGAAATAATGTACACGTTAATGTTTATTTATTGCTGTAAAATTTAAAAAAGTAGTTTTATCATGTGTCGAGCCGTTTCTGTGACGTCAGCGTCTGAATTAATTATTAAAGGGACAGCCAACTTATTATAAAATGCGGTTACAATATTTTCCTGCATCATCGGGGCCGTGCATTAATACGGACCAGGATACATCACACACAAATTACTTGTTAAGACTGCGCTGTCTATTTTTGCTGCAATAGTGCACTATATACATGTTTGTCAATAGAATCTCAAGGTAGAGTTTTATTGAGCAAATCAAGGGGCAGGGTTTGGGGAGTAACGAAATACAAGTAACTTAGTTATGTATTTAAAATACAAAATTTGAGTAACTGTATTTCATTACTGAAAAGTATTTTAGATTACCAAAGTGATTACTTTGAATTTTAATGTCATTTAAACAGCAATTGGTGATTCTCTGACTCTGACAGTCTGAAAAAGCGGAGTTCAGTTTCATCAACATTTTAATACTTTTAAGAGGGATCATAAAAAAATTCTGTTGTTTTTATTTAGTTCTGTCCTGAACAAGACAAAATGACTGAATTTATAAAAAAAAAAAAATTGCCCAACAGTCAACTGAACTGTCCTGTCATGACCTGATGATCCACGACTGTTTTCATGTTTTGTGATAGTTGTTTGAGAGTCATTTTATAATTCACTCGTCACTGCAACTTTTTCTCACAATTTGTTTTTTTCCCTCACAATTGTGAGTTTGCATTTCACAATTCTGACTTCTTTTTCTCAGAATTGCAAGATTTAAACTATTGCAAGTTATAAAGTCAGAATTGGGAGATATAAACTTGCAATTCTAACTTTTTTTCTTGCAATTGTGATTTTAGTATGAGTTTATATCTCATAATTCTGACTTTTCTCAATATTGTCAGTTTATATCTCATAATTCTGACTTTATAACTCGCAATTGCAACTTTATGTCACACAATTCTGAGGGAAAAAGTCAGAATTGTGAGATAAAAACTCGCAATTACCTTTTTTGTGTTTGTTCCACACTTATTAGTATTCCAAAGTATTTAGATTAAGTTACTAAACTTGAGCAATGTACCGAAATACGTTACAAATGACAAAAGCATAAATGAAATGTCACGTGTTGTCATCTCAAGATACAGCGAGACAAAATCTCAGGATAAATAACAGTAAATTAAATGTGCTACTTATCAAATTGTGTTTTATTAACATTTACACCTACCCCAACCCTAAACCTACCATTACAATACTGAAAAAACAGTTATTACATTAAATAAATAATTATTAAATGACGCAATATTGATGTGCGCATGCCCAATGGCCGTAGCTGTGTCCCTTCTAATCTTTACCAGTGAAATGCAGCATATTATCCGCAGAAATGCAGATTCGTCACGTGACAAATTGGCATTAGTGAGTTTGATTATATTTATTAGTTTATTTACAAAAGAATAATTTTAAAATAACTACATTACATATTTACTTTTGAGTTGATAGTAATATTAATTCAAATATTAATATTTAATTAACATTAATTAAAATCTTTCAATAGCTGGGGGGAGCACCCATAGTGTTAATCACTGTGGGTCGGTGTCCTTCCATTTACAGCTGTATTAAAGGAAACTTTCTGAGTAATAGAGATAACCTATTCCTTTCTGCATTAGGAACACTATTGAGTAAGTATTCTCTTGAATGGTAGGAACAGGCAGTTCACATGCAAATCTCTGAATCCTTGATCTATGGATACATAGATGATGACGACACAGTGGCATTACCATTGCACAGGATGAAACAGCACGATTGCCACATCCCTTTGATCAAAGTGACACAATCAGGAAAGTGTGAGTCTGCCCACAATTTTTTTTTCATGTTGTCTGAGATAATTGTCATATCCTGCCCACAATCGCATCATGCTCAAACTGTCAAAGTGCAGAACTTTTCCATGCAACTTTGTCTGATGGAGACGCATATATGTATTTAATTCACAGATAAAGCGGTTAGCGGTTATTTTCAATAATCAGTACAAAAAGTCTGCCTTGTGAATCATAAACTTTACCATTGCCTACGTGCACCTTAATCTTTAGCTGGATCGATACACTGGATAGATGTTTGTTTTAATGGACAGGATGTATTTTTGAATAGACTATTACCGGTACAGGTGCTGGTCATATAATTAGAATATCATCAAAAAGTTGATTTATTTCACTAATTCCATTCAAAAAGTGAAACTTGTATATTATATTCATTCATTAGACACAGACTGATATATTTCAAATGTTTATTTCTTTTCATTTTGATGATTATAACTGACAACTAAGGAAAATCCCAAATTCGGTATCTCATAAAATTAGAATATTACTTAAGAACAATACAAAGAAAGCATTTTTAGAAATCTTGGCCAACTGAGAAGTATGAACATGAAAAGTATGAGTGTAATGAACGGAATGGGATCCAATCGCAGGCTTTTATTAATAAACAGAATGGTCATAACAGGCAGGGTCAAACACCAGCAGACAGGATTATCAGAGGATAGGCAGAGTCGTAACCGTTAAACAGGCAAAGTGGATCAAGGCAGGCAGCAAGAAAACAACTGTCCAATTATACAAGGCAGTAAATCAAGAGGACAGGCAGAGAACGATCAGAGAACGGGAAAACAGGCAGGATCAAAAACAGAGAAAACAAACACGGGAAATAGATGCTCGGAATTGACCACTGAAAGCAAATCAAGACTTTGCAGTGTGTGTGTGTGAGAGTGGTGCTTAAATAGTCTGGATAATGTGCTACAGCTGGCTGGGATGATCAGTGACACAGTACAGGGCTTCTGGGAAATGTAGTGCGCATGAGTGAGTGAGTGTGCAATAGTGCCTATGTGGAGAATTGTGGGAAATGGAGTCCTGTAGTGATTAACAATTCCGGGTGGAGTGCCCTCTTGTGGCTATGAGGGCACTCCAGCTGATAATCGTGACAATGAGCATGTGCAGCACTCAATACTTAGTTGGGGCTCCTTTTTATTGTTATTATAATTATTATTATTATTATTATTTATTATTTTGAATAACTTTTTTTTAGTTAGAAACTAAACTGTTAGAAACTCTCATGCTCAGATGACGTGGTCGTCGAGCGCCCTCAGGCGACTGTTATGCTACAGATGATTACAAATATTTTTTAAATCATCTCTTAAAGTTTAATGACTTGACAAGAATGCCAAAAATTATTAAAAGACCTTGCTGTAACATTAAATTTAGTTAATGCCTACATAATTTATTTTGATAATATATATATATATATATACACACACACATATATATATATACACACACACACATACATATATATATATATATATACACACATATACATACATATATATATATATATATATATACACACATATATATACACATATATGTGTATGTATATGTGTGTATATATGTGTATGTATATATATATATATACACATACATACAGGGAGTGCAGAATTATTAGGCAAGTTGTATTTTTGAGGATTAATTTTATTATTGAACAACAACCATGTTCTCAATGAACACAAAAAACTCATTAATATCAAAGCTGAATATTTTTGGAATTTTTAGTTTTTAGTTTTAGCTATTTTAGGGGGATATCTGTGTGTGCAGGTGACTATTACTGTGCATAATTATTAGGCACCTTAACAAAAAACAAATTTATACTCATTTCAATTATTTATTTTTACCAGTGAAACCAATATAACATCTCAACATTCACAAATATACATTTCTGACATTCAAAAACCAAACAAAAACAAATCAGTGACCAATATAGCCACCTTTCTTTGCAAGGACACTCAAAAGCCTGCCATCCATGGATTCTGTCAGTGTTTTGATCTGTTCACCATCAACATTGCGTGCAGCAGCAACCACAGCCTCCCAGACACTGTTCAGAGAGGTGTACTGTTTTCCCTCCTTGTAAATCGCACATTTGATGATGGACCACAGGTTCTCAATGGGGTTCAGATCAGGTGAACAAGGAGGCCATATCATTAGATTTTCTTCTTTTATACCCTTTCTTGCCAGCCACGCTGTGGAGTACTTGGACGCGTGTGATGGAGCATTGTCCTGCATGAAAATCATGTTTTTCTTGAAGGATGTAGACTTCTTCCTGTACCACTGCTTGAAGAAGGTGTCTTCCAGAAACTGGCAGTAGGACTGGGAGTTGAGCTTGACTCCATCCTCAACCCGAAAAGGCCCCACAAGCTCATCTTTGATGATACCAGCCCAAACCAGTACTCCACCTCCACCTTGCTGGCGTCTGAGTCGGACTGGAGCTCTCTGCCCTTTACCAATCCAGCCACGGGCCCATCCATCTGGCCCATCAAGACTCACTCTCATTTCATCAGTCCATAAAACCTTAGAAAAATCAGTCTTGAGATATTTCTTGGCCCAGTCTTGACGTTTCAGCTTGTGTGTCTTGTTCAGTGGTGGTCGACTTTCTGCCTTTCTTACCTTGGCCATGTCTCTGAGTATTGCACACCTTGTGCTTTTGGGCACTCCAGTGATGTTGCAGCTCTGAAATATGGCCAAACTGGTGGCAAGTGGCATCTTGGCAGCTGCACGCTTGACTTTTCTCAGTTCACGGGCAGTTATTTTGCGCCTTGGTTTTTCCACACGCTTCTTGCGACTCTGTTGACTATTTTGAATGAAACGCTTGATTGTTCGATGATCACGCTTCAGAAGCTTGGCTATTTTAAGACTTCTGCATCCCTCTGCAATATATCTCACTATTTTTGACTTTTCTGAGCCTGTCAAGTCCTTCTTTTGACCCATTTTGCCAAAGGAAAGGAAGTTACCTAATAATTATGCACACCTGATATAGGGTGTTGATGTCATTAGACCACACCCCTTCTCATTACAGAGATGCACATCACCTAATATGCTTAATTGGTAGTAGGCTTTCCAGCCTATACAGCTTGGAGTAAGACAACATGCATAACGAGGATGATGTGGTCAAAATACTCATTTGCCTAATAATTCTGCACTCCCTGTATATATACATACATATATACATATACATATATATATATATATATACACACACATATACATACATATATATATATACACACACATATATATACATATATACATATATATATGTGTATGTATATGTGTGTATATATATGTATGTATATATATATATATGTATATATATATATATATATATATATATACACACACCTTATTAATATTTCATTCTTAAAATTCATCTATATAATAATATCTCTCTATATTTAGTAGGTTTTCTTCAAGAAATGATTAATAAAAAAGGTAAAACAATAGAACTAACATGAAATAAATGTTAAAGAAGAAAGCTGTAAAGTAATTTCTGGATCACACACGCTCACAGTTCCCCTCTTTCACACACACTCTCGGTCCTCTCCGCATTGGATTTTGGGAAATAGTGCGTCAGCGAGTGTACATCAAACGTACACTCGAAATCAGAGAGAATTATGGGTATAAAGTAGTGAACGAATATAGGGACTGAAGTCGTTCACTCAGAATTCGGACACCACTACAAAATGGCCGACACCCGATATAGTGGATAGGGAGCGGTTTCGGACACAGCTTTTTACATTGAAAACATGGAACAAGACGCATCTGACAAATGCTTTGACTAGCGCTGTCAGTCACGGAAATCCCCTAACTGTTAAAAGGACAAGATAATACATCGGACATTTAAACAGATTTTTTATTAGACTGACCTGAAGGAAAATGCTCAATCTGAATGCAGGTAATAAACTCACTCACTCGATCTGTTTCTCACGATACTCTTCTACATAATACAGTGAGATTCAATGAACAATATCAACTGAGAACAAACAGTTTACGTTGTTAAGAGTGCTTGCTAAGGGTGCTGTGTAGTGATACACAGAACCATTGGGTAAAGCGGTCATAGCCGTGTTTTATCGTGAATAAAACGCAGCTGTTGACCAATCAGAATCAAGGGCAATATATATATCTGTTTTGTCTGTAAAGAAATGTCTGTGGTGAAATGTTAAGATGATTGTACACAGTAAAAACCCCAGAGTTAAATCAACTCTGCTCAGATAACATTTGGTCCCTCTCTAAATAGTGTTAAAGTAACACTGAAGGAGAGTTAAAGTTAATGAGATAATTAAGCAATTAATTAAGCGATGATTGAACATTAATGATGAACACCTGCTGTTAACAAGCAGAATCACTGAAGAAAAGAGAAACACAAGAACAACAACTGACTTCAGCCACAGCCTTAGATGAAATCAACTGAAGATAAAAGACATTCAATCTCTGAAGAGTGTTACTTTAACACTATTTAGAGAGGGACCAAATGTTATCTGAGCAGAGTTGATTTAACTCTGGGGATTTTACTGTGTAATGACTGTTTCTAAACTAATTGAATGATTAGATTTGTAAAATATGTAATGTAATGTTATTTAGCAGTTTAACACAGTTGACTTTTCAGATGATGATTTTAGTAAAATGATTTAATATAATAATTTACAGTATAGTTCCCAACTACACAATATTCATGACAGCTAAAGACATGTTTTTAATGAAATACAGGTGACAATTATGTAGGAACACAAATGAACACAGCTTCACACTCCAAATATCAAAGAAGTCCCCAAGGACCATCACTGAACTGTAACACTTAACTCAGGGAATGAGACGACTGTAAGGAGACGGCCCCCTCATGTCTGCTTAATTGGAAAACGTTTATTGTAAGAAATTTAGTGAATCAACAAAGAGATCCTCCCTTTGTTCCACAATCTCAAACCCAGACCAGACAGAACTGAGGTGCAAACCCAAAAACCTTATAAGGAAGACCGAGACTTTGAGGAGGCGTTACAAGGCCCCAAACTCACAGCAGGGCCCCAGACCCACTGGCACGGGACACCTCCTGTGCATTTCAAAGACATTGCAGAGCTCCTTTGATAGCAACAGGAACCTCCAGAAAATGAATTCACTCTCTCTCCAACAAAAACAGTCTAAAATTGTCAATGATATGATTTGGTTACTAGTAAGTAGCCTTAGAAATCATGTGTGTACTATCTGTGTTTTTATATAGCCTGTGAAGTTCTTTTCGTGTTTTTAAACATTTAGTACAGGTAGATTGTAGGAAAGTCTACCCCAATTGCAGGAAGTATATGCTATTTGGTATCTGTGTGATGGATGAATGATTTCCTGTAATTTGATGCAAGTATATTGTTTGTAAGATGCACCACATTTGGACTGTGCAAGTTTATTTCTTTTAGTTTGACCAAGCTCTCAGAAGTTTGGGTACACCCGATAGAATGGACATTATGCTAATCACATTTACATTTAGTCATTTAACAGACGCTTTTATCCAAAGCGACTTACAAGTGAGGAAAACAAACAAGCGATTCTTCATGAATTGGCAAAAAGGCACAGGAAGTGCTCACAATACAAGTTTCATACATTGCTCAGTACCATAAGCTAGAGTAGGAAGGGAAAAAGGGAAGGATAGGTTTTTTTTTTATGAGGGGATCAAGTGTTCACGGAAGAGATGAGTTTTCACCTGTCTCTTGAATATTGCCAGGGATTCTGCGTTCCTGGTGAAGGTTGGGAGATCATTCCACCAGCAGGGAGCAGTGAACGAGAATGTTCTGGAGAGTGATTTTGTGCCTCTCTGTGACGGTACCACAAGCCTTCGTTCCTTTAGTGATCGCAGGCTTCTGGTGGGGACGTAGAGTTGTAACAGTGAGTGGAGGTAGGAAGGTGCAGAGCCTGTGGTGGATCTGTAAGCAAGCGTCAGCGCCTTGAACTTGATGCGAGCAGCAAGGGGTAGCCAGTGCAAAGAGATGAAGAGGGGCGTGACGTGGGCTCTCTTAGGCTCGTTGAAGACAAGCAGGGCGGCTCCTACATGTTAATCACATGTAGGAGCCGCCCAAAGTGATACCTTTTTGGTGGAAACACCCGGAAGGAGTGGTCAGTTGGACATGCTTAAAACTCAACGACATGCATTGGCTTTTGCCTTGACTTTCGCGGTGATTCGTGCGGACTTCACCATCGTCCTGCCCGCACGATATCCCTCTTCAAGAACTCTTCAAGACTCATCGACTTCCCTGTACGAGCCATCGTCGAACTTCGCCGAAGCAAACCCTCTCGAAGGGAACACGCGCTCACGGCCAAAACGCAAGTACCACAATCTCCTCAAGTTTGCTGAGCTGGTGCAATTTTTATTAAGCAAATGAACTAAGGCTGAATTGCTAGTATTAATTCTCTCAGGTTGCAGTCAGAGAAATAGTGTTGAACGCTAGACATTTGGGACTCCAGTCACCCTCCGTAACAATAACTCCATTTCCCTGTCACTGTATGAATGAGTGTGTGTGTTTTTCGTTAGATTAGTTTGTGTGTAGTAGAATAGTTCAATAAAGTCTTGTTTTGATTTTTCACCTATACAAGTGTCTCGTGTTGTGTGCTTACAAGTTACTGCCATAAACTGTCGATTACCTTACCTTGCTCATAGTTAGTAATCATAACTGTATATTATTACCGTTGGCCACGGGATAATATTCTATCCAGAATTGATAAAGTACCCTAACCTCAATTTATCGGTGGACGAATAATTGAGAAAGTGTTAAATATTAATTCGGAATAATTTATATATTGAATCGGTTCTTATTCACTGTAATTCAATCACCTTTGAGTTATATTGATCTTAGTTCCCTTTCCTACAATTATCAGGACAAGTAATAATTATTCAGTAATATGACTGTCTTTCTGAATATACATGTAATATTGGTAGTTAGTTTTGCCATAGATATTTTTTTCAAAATTTAGGAGAGAAGTTCTACAATAATGTAAATATAAATATTTTATAATTCACCCCATAGTCCTCTAGTCCTCTATACACAACACTGAGCTGAAAGAAAAAAAATAAAAGCAAAGAACAATAAAATATTTATATTTGACTGAAAAAAAAAATGATTTTTTTGAAAACAAAGATATAGCGTTCATAATTTAGTACAGGACTTTTTCCCTTTAGATAACCGCATGATGGTTTGGTTTGATGTGATGATAATAAAAGAAGTTTTTAAATGCACCAGCAATTGAAATACATTTAATTTATTTGATTTCCTCTGAAAATGATATGATTGTACATGAGATGATTGATGGGCTCTCTGATGTAGTGAAGTCCAAATACACATGCATTTTTAGGAAAAAAATGATTTAGATTTTTTGCCTCATCAATTTCGAGGATAATTTTTATTGTATTACAGTACAGGGCTAACCAATATGCCTTCAGAGAGATTTGTTGCCTAATAAACTATACTTAAGAACTATACTTAATATAGAAATGTCTGTTGATGTCAATAACGATCTGACTCAATATAATAATATTTACTAATGAAATCTGAAATAATGGGAGTTGGAAAAGAATGATTTTAGTGAATCATATTTTGCTGTTATCAGGGTGTAAACTCATGTCAATGGCTGCCATTGCTTTTCTTCAAGCTTCACTCCCACATCTCTTTTACAGCTTTTCTTTTACAGGAAAATGAACCAAAATATGTATGACTTATGCACTACACAACTGTTTTTCCATTAATGTTGTCTATGATGAGAATAACCCTTCCACCCACTTTTTAAGACCAATGATGTTGGACCCACTCACTTTTACGGTGTATATAGTAAAGGTTGTGAAATAATTGTCTAATATTAACTCTACTTTGGTGCTGTACGGATATATTGCACCAAGCCAAGATTACCGACCTTCTCATCTGAGCTGTCAGCGGTCAAACACTGCTCATTAATGTCAAAATGTTTGAAACGACCAATCAAATCAAAGTAGGCGGGCTTTATGTTCACAGAAGCAGCAGAATGATGATCATGAATTCCAGCGTGACGCTTCGTTCAAAAAGTGCGAGATAAACTCAACATTTTCTCAGAAACGTTAAACGACCAGCAGAAATATTTAGCAATGCTAATAAACTTTTGTTTAATTTTGCAATGTTTAGTTGAAATAGGCTAGAGGTTCATTGTAATTCGTAACGGTCAATGTGACGAGATAAAAAATATTAACAAAGCCGTTCAGCATAAGATTAATAATGAATGTGTATGCGATTGCGCACTCTGAAACAAGCCCGACACGGATGAGAAGCATGACAACAGAACAAATGAGGGAGACGAGCAGTAGATGGCGCTCTCTGACAGTAGATGGAGCTCTCTGACAGTAGATGGTGCTCTCCGACAGTAGATGGAGCTCTCTGACAGTAGATGTCAATCTCTGACAGTAGATGGAGCTCTCCGACAGTAGATGCCAATCTCTGACCGTAGATGGCGCTCTCTGACAGTAGATGGAGCTCTCCGACAGTAGATGCCAATCTCTGACCGTAGATGGCGCTCTCTGACAGTAGATGGCGCTCTCTGACAGTAGATGGCGCTCTCTGACAGTAGATGGTGCTCTCCGACAGTAGATGCCAATCTCTGACAGTAGATGGCGCTCTCTGACAGTAGATGGAGCTCTCCGACAGTAGATGGCGCTCTCTGACAGTAGATGTCAATCTCTGACAGTAGATGGCGCTCTCTGACAGTAGATGGAGCTCTCTGACAGTAGATGGCGCTCTCCGACAGTAGATGTCAATCTGACAGTAGATGGCGCTCTCTGACAGTAGATGGCGTTCTGACAGTAGATGGCGTTCTCCGACAGTAGATGTCAATCTCTGACCGTAGATGTCAATCTCTGACAGTAGATGGCGCTCTCCGACAGTAGATGGAGCTCTCTGACAGTAGATGGAGCTCTCTTACAGTAGATGGCGCTCTCTGACCGTAGATGTCAATCTCTGACCGTAGATGTCAATCTCTGACAGTAGATGGCGCTCTCCGACAGTAGATGTCAATCTCTGACAGTAGATGGCGTTCTGACAGTAGATGGCGCTCTCCGACAGTAGATGGCGCTCTCCGACAGTAGATGGCGTTCTGACAGTAGATGGCGTTCTGACAGTAGATGGCGCTCTCCGACAGTAGATGTCAATCTCTGACAGTAGATGGCGCTCTCTGACCGTAGATGGCGCTCTCTGACAGTAGATGGAGCTCTCTGACAGTAGATGGCGCTCTCCGACAGTAGATGTCAATCTCTGACAGTAGATGGAGCTCTCTGACAGTAGATGGCGCTCTCCGACAGTAGATGTCAATCTCTGACAGTAGATGGCGCTCTCCGACAGTAGATGGCGCTCTCTGACAGTAGATGGAGCTCTCCGACAGTAGATGTCAATCTCTGACAGTATATGTCAATCTGACAGTAGATGGAGCTCTCCGACAGTAGATGGAGCTCTCCGACAGTAGATGTCAATCTCTGACAGTAGATGGCGCTCTCCGACAGTAGATGGCGTTCTCCGACAGTAGATGTCAATCTGACAGTAGATGGCGCTCTCCGACAGTAGATGGAGCTCTCCGACAGTAGATGTCAATCTCTGACAGTAGATGGCGCTCTCTGACAGTAGATGGCGCTCTCCGACAGTAGATGTCAATCTCTGACAGTAGATGGCGCTCTCCGACAGTAGATGGCGCTCTCCGACAGTAGATGGAGCTCTCCGACAGTAGATGTCAATCTCTGATAGTAGATGGAGCTCTCTGACAGTAGATGGCGCTCTCCGACAGTAGATTGAGCTTTTTAAATGGCTAAACACAATGACTTCGTTTTTTTTCCTCATTCAACATTAATTCATTTTTTGCCATCCAATGTTTGATGTCCTTCAAACACTCTAAAAGAGACTCAAATGACCTGGTGGAATGCCTAGATGCATTTGCATGTCATCAGCATAACAGTGAAAAGATACTCCACGCTTTCTAAAAATATAATGAGAAAAGTATGGGGGAAAGGATAGAGCCTTGCGGAACCCCCCAAGGAAGATGTCTTTTGCCCAAGGTCTTATTGTTATAATTAACAATTAAATAGGAAAAAAAATAGGATTGAAACCATTTTAAAACTGTATCCTTTGGACCAACTGAATGTTCAAGATGGGAGATGAGGATGTTACAGGGCTGGGTAGGTTACTTTTAAAATGTATTTCACTACAGATTACAAAATACATGCTTTAAAAAGTCATTTGTAACGTATTTCGTTATATTACTCAAGTTTAGTAACTTAATCTAAATACTTTAGAATACTTTAGAATACTAATAAGTGTGGAACAAACACAAAAAAGGTAATTGCAAGTTTTTCTCTCACGATTCTGACTTTTCCCCTCAGAATTGAGTGATATAAAGTTGCAATTGTGAGTTATAAAGTCAGAATTATGAGATATAAACTCGCAATATTGAGAAAAGTCAAATTATGAGAAATAAACTCGCAATATTGAGAAAAGTCAAATTATGACAGTTAACTCACATCCTAAATTTACAATTGCAAGAAAAAAAGTCAGTATTGCAAGTTCATATCTCTCAATTCTGACTTTATAACTTGCAATTGTGAGTTTAAATCTCGCAATTCTGAGAAAAAGAAGTCCGAATTGTGAAACTCAATTGTGAGGGGAAAAAACTAATTATGAGGAAAAGATGCAGTGACCTTTTTTACAATTATAAAATGACTCACAAACAACTATCACAAAACATGACAACAGTCGAAAACATGAAACTTAACTCCGCTTTTTCAGACTGTCAGAGTCAGAGAATCACCAATTACCGTTTAAATGACATTAAAATTCAAAGTAATCACTTTGGTAATCTAAAATACTTTTCAGATGTAACTGTAATCTGATTACCACCCATTTAACATGTAACTGTAATGAAATACACTTACTCAAATTTTGTATTTTAAATACGTAACTAAGTTACTTGTATTTCATTACTCCCCAACCCTGCTATGATCGATCATATCGAAAGCTGCACTCAGACCAAGCAGCACTAAAACAACGTCATCTCCTTTATCTAAGGCCATGAAGATATTCAATAGTGCAGACTCTGTGCTGTGAGCTTTTTTGAACCGCGATTAAAACATTTCTCCTATAAAATTTTCGTTTAAAAATGAAAGTAGTTGTTGCAGCACAACTTCTTCCAAGATTTTTGAGAGAAAGGACAACTGGGAGATTGGTCTGTAATTCTGCATATCATCCCGAGACAAATTTGATCGCTTCAATCGAGGTGTTACCACTAGACACTAGACAAACTTTTATTAATCAGATGTGCTAAACTCTGTGCTATACAGTCAAAGGTCTGTTTTAACAAACGACTAGGCATCAAATCATTTGTACTGAAAGTTGGTTTCAATTTTTGCACAATATCCTGTAACCTTTCCGGAAAAATAGGTTCAAAGGCCCTCCACTCAACAGTACAAGTAGGATAATGAGATGGTCAATTGAAACCAAGGGAATCTGCGAACGTTGATCGGCAATCTTTTGGCTGAAAAGGGTGAGAAAGTCCTCAAGAAATAAGAGGACTTTTGATGCATATTTATCACATTTTTTACAGAATTTAACAAGGACTTATTCTTTGCATTTCTTACTGCCTTCTGATCATAATATGTCGTAATGAACCTAACTGATTTTGGTCACACTTTATTGTACAATCTCATTGTTACATGTGTTTACTGTAGTAATAACTAGAAATTATGCTTCATTACATGCAATTAACCCTAAACCAAACCCTCATCCTAACCCTATAGTAAGTACATGTAGTTAGTTGTCATTACTCAGTACTTAAATGTATAATTACACTGTAATACTGACACCTTAATAAAGTGTAACCCTGATTTGCATGGGTTGTATTTAACACCCTTCAGAATATTTTTTACAGTGCATGGATATTAAAATGCTCCTTTAAATCACATTTAACTAAATGTATCTTCAAGTGTTGTTATAGCATATCCTTTAAACATACAATTTTAATAAATGCCAGAAAAGTAGTATTTTTTTTATATAATAGTTTATTGATCAAGCAGCACAGTTACAAACATGTTATGCAGTTCCTTTGACACTGTATAAAATGTACCAAAAATGACTTTAGATAAATGCACCTAGTCTACAAAAAGCAAATTCTCAGAATTGTTACTGACCTTTAAATTTTTTTTTTTTTTTTTAACACCAGTAACCTTGGACTTTACCAATATTGTAGAAATGAGTAAAATAAACATGAAAATAACCCCTTAATGGCATTGGAGTAACAAATATTTTTCTTAATATACAATTTTCTCTAAACCATGATCTCAAAAAGCACTTTGACAATTATTCTTATCCTGCTTTGGTGCCCTGAAAAACTATTACTATATAAAAGAAAAAAAGTTAAAGTGTTAGCAAGCGCAGAAAGTCTCGCACGCATACACAAAGTAACCCAACTTATTAATCTAATATTCTATTTGTTGATGCTAGTGTGTCTGTTTCAGTAGCTCTTTCAAAACATTAAGCTTATTTGTAACAAAGATATACTTCTCTCTAGAAAGAGCTTCAATTACCAGATCGGATTCCTGGATTTATTAGTGATTGTGCCAACAAAATATAAATCACTTGCAAATGCATTTCTCATTGCATGAACCCCTAACAACTGAGATTCTGCAGCTGGAAAGTTTTCAATATCATCTTAAAAGCCATTTTTGGGCCCCTCAATAATCAAAAGGTTAAATGGTCGATTGTTTCAAATCAGTTTCTTCAATTTGATTACTATCCGTGTATATATATTTGTGCTTGGTTCACTAGTAGTGACCAAAATAGGTCACAAAACAGCAGCCTATACATTAAACAAATAGCAAGTGAAACTATAAGGCCACACTGGAGCTGGGCATGTTTTAGAGCTAGCAAAAAAACATGTCACAAGAAGTTCTCAACGTTGTTATTAGGAAGACAGTTGTGTAAGAGGCATTTCCTTTAAATCACACTGTAGATCAGTTGACTCTAAAACTTCAACTCTCTGAAACTCGTCGTTCTTATCGGTTTGTGGGCAAATAGAAAGATCCCAATCAACTTAACATGAAGAAATTCTTTTATTCATGCCCTTTCATGATGCCTGACTCAAAGACGCATAACGGTCAAAAGAAAAAAAAAAAAAAAAAGGTGAATCCCACAAGTCCAGGTAACTCAATTCACCCCCCCCCAAAAAAAAAATAATAATAATAATAAAATAATAATAATAAACTATATAATAATAATAATAATAAATTATAAAGTTTAATATAGGCCTAATATATATAGTTCTAGAGGAGTGTAAACAACTGCCTATGATTTTAAACAAAAGACTCCAACATAACAGTTTGACTTCGGTATTCGCAAGATATGTTAGAAACGTTCATTCAAAAGTGACCGGTATAAATCACCATCAGTAACTGCTTCACCAAGTGCAATGTTTAAATGACACCAAAAGTTGCTACACCAATAAAATTCCTTTTGCTTGACCTCAAACAGGGTTACTTAAGAAAAAAAAAACCTGATTCTGACTAAACTGGAAGACTTTCATGTGCAATACTCAAAGTAATAATGATTTTTGCAGAACATAAATGGCAGCAGGTAAACCAAACAGGGGATTTCTGGTTACGCATTATCATTGTCCCTGCAATGAAGAAACAAACATACATCAATAGCGTCCTCTAATCGCATGATTCAGTTAAGAAAAAAAGTGCTTCAAATAGTCCAGCATTAAAATGCTACTTTCAAATCAGTCACAGAAATACTTTGATTCTCAGTAATGGGATATAATCAGCACTGCGGTTTTTGCAAAAGTAAAAGTTTAGGCCTTTTTTTTTTCAAAGCCCAAACTCTCAAATGCGGTGACTGAAGCACCTCTGGTTATGGCAAGACAGTCATGTGAAGTAATACTGTGTGTTAGAGGCTCAAACAAGATCTGTCATTCACTGTGAAGATCTTGGTCTACCGTCTTCAAGCTGAAGATGTATTCAACCGCAGCCTCAACTGGACATGTCCTTCCTCTGAGCGTGAAGCATCTCGGTCACGCTCACAATGTCTTCTTCTGGCACCTGAGACACAAAAAAAAAGGCTTAGATTTAGATGACACGAAAACACAGGGATGATCGTATCCTAGCCAAATATGCAATATTTTAGGGATGTCACATGCTGTCAGCTGAACAACACACTCTGTAAGGAAGCATTTTTTAGGATGGGAGTAAACCGAGATGCATCATCTCATACTCACATGGATCAGTTCTCACCGATAACGGCGCACGGGTTCACAAAGATGAATGCATTGAACTACTATGTCATAAGATGAGTTTCATGAAAATGAAAAATCCTTCCAGAACAGCTGATGTCAATGGTACAGAACCCCATATAACAATGGTAGATGTATAGA
The DNA here is from genome assembly GCA_038088235.1 of Zacco platypus. Taxonomy (NCBI): domain Eukaryota; kingdom Metazoa; phylum Chordata; class Actinopteri; order Cypriniformes; family Xenocyprididae; genus Zacco; species Zacco platypus. Next base: position 35,768,551 of record CM076082.1, on the reverse strand, counting down.
ACAATGCAGTGGTCTTGAAAAAAAAAAAAGCATTTAAAAAAGTATTTTTAACTTTACACATCTTAATGCTTGCCGCAAGATGCATAAACTAGAAGTAGTAGTAGTAATAATAATAATAATAAATAAAAAATAAAATGATTTAATACAAATTAATTTTTATTATTTAATACAAGATAAATATTTAAATAAAATAAATAAAATTAATCATGTTTCATTTATATTATTATTAATATAAATACAATTGTTATAAGATTTAAATAAAATAAATTAAATAATTCTAATAAAACAAATAATTATTGTTAATATAAAAGCAAATTAAGAATAATATAAATGCAATTAAACAAATTAATAACAACAATAATAATAATAATAATAATAAATTGAAAATAATTTCAAAATTCAATATAAATTAATTAATTAAATGGTTTAAATAAAAATATTATTAATTTTATAATATTATAATTATATTTATTTATTTATTATTATTATTATTATTATTATTATTATTAATAATCCAGGTTAACAATTATATATTTAAATAATAACTACAACTACTGTTAAAATTAAATTAAAATAAATGAGGGTCATGTCCAGGCAGCACGAGTATGTATACCAACAGGTATGATCAGCTCCTCATACTACTTTTACTGTAAGGTCATGTGAACAAGAAAAAAAACATCCTAGGTTAATGAAAATGAAATAAATGCAAATGTGAATAAATAAATCGAATAGCACACATTGTATTCACCAATCCACTTTAAACTCACAGTAAATGTTACTTCTCACAAACTCCATCTCTGCAAGTGCTGTGAGTTGCTCTGAAAACAGTATTACAAGCTGCACGCGTCCAAAACACGGCTTTAAATCTGATAATCGCGATTTAATAAGCTATAGCTCTATTTCAGTTTTATTTTCATTATTTATGCACTCACATTTGTTTATTTTCAGAAGAGGGAAACGGGTCAGATGTCGTCACTCCCTCAGCCGCTGTATTAGAAACACCCTCGCAGCAGCGTTAATTACTTTGTCATTTACAGCCAAGTGAATATAACAAAAATATAGCATTATAAATGTGTGCATTATATTTTTAAAAAATGAAAATATTAAAAACTTAACTAGATTTGCAATGCTGATAAATGAGTCAGTGAAAAGCGTCCATGCAGTACAGTTTAATATTAGATGATAAAGCTGATGATCTGATGATGATTAAGAATGACCCCTACACAGGGAACCATACACAGTTTCTGCTAAAATACTTTGGGTTTCCAGGAAAAGTGAAAAGGAATTTGAAACGTGGACAACTAGATGATCTGATTTCACATGACATAATGGCAATAAACAGAGGCGGTGTTGCAGAAATCATCCAATCAGATCAGATTCTGAAATTCTTCTGTTTGCTGATCACTAGGCAACCATTAGTCCTCCCATTGTCACGCAAATATCACAAATGATTCAAATATACTAAATATATAAGCACCAGACTAAGGCAAACTAGACCTCCACAGACTGAATTAAATGCCAGTAATCAAAAACTAAACCCATACTGGGTGATCAGGATCTTTTAGTAATTTATTTGTACATGAATAATCCGCCCTCATCGGTTAACCATTACACAGAGCTAAAACATTATGGCCTGGTTTCACAAACAGGGCTTAGATTAAGTCAGGATTAGGCCTTAGTTCAGTTAGGACATTTCAGTAGCTTTTATAAATGTAGAAAAAAAAAAAACATTACTGGTGTGCATATAGAGATGAGATATTTTAAGATTTAACAGAAAGCAACTTGGACTGATATAACAGCTAAAAAAAAAAAAAAAATAAAAATAAAAAAAAAAAAAAAAGAGTCTGGGACTAGGCTTAAGCGTTGTCTGTGAAACCGGGTGTATGTGTGAGAAAAAGAGAAATATAAGACTTACCAGAGCATGATCAAAGCTGAAGGTGCTAATGTAATACGCTGATATATCACTGTCTGCAAGAGGCTGAGAGATCTGAGCGACTATCCCACATTCATCTGCAAAAGGAGACGGAGAAAGTGAGATGAGAGTCAATAATTGGGATAAATCACTTTTTCTGATCTATTCATTTATCATTCAGCTAAACAAATTTTACTATTGCCCGGACTAATGATTGGATAAAAAAGAAAAATATTAATGATACATTACATTTACGCATTAGAGTTTCCACACAAAGTGACTTATTCTGAATGATCTGCATAGTCAGCAACTACGTGTCATACAAAAGGTTGACTGCGTGTGAAATGCATGAGAGACTCACAATTTTAAGCCGAGGATTCCCTAACTGTTTTGTCAGCTTTACCTCTTTGGTGTAAAATACTGACTTGAAGTACCCTCTGATATTTTAATTCACATTTCAATATTTTAAGAACACATTTACACATTGCCAGTTCTCTAACGTTGGTTAATGGTCACATTACATGCATGTAAACACATATTTAATGGCCTGGTTCCAAAGACATGGCTTAGATTAAGCCAGGACTGAGCATTAGTTTTAGTACCTTTTATAAATGTGCCTTAAAAACATTACTGGCGTTCATCTTGAGACAAAACAATGGCATTGACATATTTTAAGACTTGTAAGTGCAAGTTGCTTTCAGTTAAAACACCTCAAACATGCATTTTAGTCTAGGACTAGCTTAAGCCTGTGAAACGGGGCAAATGTGTTTTAAAATGATTTATTTAAACTTTACATTTTTATTTAATTATTAGCTTTGCTTCACCTCACTAACCCTAGTTTGGGAAACCCTGGAGTAGGGCGTTAACACGTTGCTAAACTACCGTGACACTCTAAAAAGCATTAATAAAATACATAACAAATATTGGGTAAATTAAGTTAATATTATACTTTTGTTAAATATTACCCTTCATGCAGTGTGTAATAATGCAGTGTCTGTAAAGTCTCAAAGATCAACATGCCCGATAAATACACAGTTGTGTCATAAAACTCAAGATGGCGTAGGCCAATAGGTCCGATTTCTGGCCAAAAGAAAGCATCTAAAAGCTCACCAAAGCCGAGAGGCTGCCCGCCTATTCTCACCATCCTCCAGAGCTCACCAGAGGAGCTGGTGAAGAGAAGATCAGCTGGGAATCTGACACAAACACACACATTTTATTAAGATATAAATGTGCAACTTTAAAAAAAACAAAAAAAAAAAAAACCTCTTACTGTCTTTGTGCTTCTGTGTCCATCACCAAGGAGACGTATCCATCAATCAGAGTGAACGAGAAGAATTTGATACATTCTATGTTCTGATCAACACTGGCGCCCTCTTTGGGACTGCAGGAGGAAAATGCATGAAAAAAAAAAAAAAAAAAAAAAAAAAATTAAAACGGCACACAAATATTTTGTAGACATCATTTGATTTAGTACCCGTTATTTTTGGATGTGCTTGCAAATTTTGTTCTTTCAATAAATGGTTTACTTTGGAATGGGAGTTTTTTTTGTATAACTGTTAAGTTTGTGAAATGTGTTATACAATATCACTTGACATTAAACAGGCAATTATTATTTATTATTTATTTATTTGAAGAAGTCACTTTTCCATGTCGCAAATTTCTTGTTTAATTCCAGTTTAAAAGAGAGGAGCATCACATGGAACATTGTATTACGATTGGTCTAATATCGATAAATCTGAATAAAAATGTCCATGTAAACGTGGCTACTCTGAATAATTATGAGTACTAGTTGTACACCTTTCTCATTCCTGCTAGCCTATTAGACAACGTACAGTATGTATATCAGCAGACAAATTGTGTGAAACTGAAATTAGTTCAAGACGCCTCTTGGTGGCAGTAAATACCAATCAATATTGGCCTGCTATTGTTACAGCCATTCAGGTGGAAAGGAAACATACCTGTTAGAGTAAAACAGGACATCTATGAGGGTGGTGGCGATCGCTGGCAGAGTATCCGGATCCAAACTCATTACGCAAAACTGATTCTCTGGAATCAGCACTGGATGAACCGTTGCATGTGGAACTACACACACACAAAATAACATTTTAAAATTTCAAAAGCAATTCTACCACTTGGAATACTAACAACTGTTTAATACACAAGCTTTGTGTCAGTGCAAAACACTGGTGAAATAATGAATTACACAAAGAAAAGTGTTAATGACATCACTACGATAGTATTAATAGACTGTCTTTTTGTACCAGGGAGGATGTTTTGAAATCTTAAATGTTTTCATAGTATAAGGAACTCAATTTCACAATATATGTCCTCAAATAAAAGGGAACAAAATAAAATTGATTAAAGGGACAGTTCATGATTTACTCACCCTCATGAAAACATGCAAGAGTTGACGGTAGCCACTGACTTCCACAGCATTTCCTTTCCTACTATGGAAGTCAATGACTGCCGTCAACTGTTTGATTATCAACATTCTTCAAAATATCTTCTTTTGTGTTCAACAGAAGAAAGAAACTCGTACAGATTTGAGGGTGAGCAGGTAATGACAAAATTTAAATTTTTTGGTGAACTATGCCTTTAAGGGCAAGATATGTGAATACACTACCATTCAAAAGCTTGGGGATAAGTACAATTATGTATTTTTTAAAGAAATTAATTCTCTTATTCATGAAGGACGCATTAAATTGATCAAAAGGGACAGTAACGGCATTTATGTTACAAAAGATTTCTATTTTAAATAATTGCTGTTCTTTTGAGCTTTCAACTCAAAGATTACTAGGGGAAAAAAGTATTACAGTCTCCATAAAAATATTAAGCAGCACAACTGTTTTCAACGTCGATAATAAGACATGTTTCTTGAGCAGCAAATCATCATATCAGAATGATTTCTGAAGGATCATGTGACACTGAAGACTGGAGTAATGATGCTGAAAATTCAGCTTTGAATCACAGGAATGACTTATATTTTAAAATATATTCAAACAGAAAAACAAGTTATTTTAAATTGGACTAATATTACAAAATAATATTGTTTTTGCTGTATTCTTGATCAAATATATGCAGTCTTGGTAAGAATAAGAGAATTCTTTCAAAAAAGAAACACCAACCCCAAACTTGGAACAAAAGTGTATGCCTTTCCTTGATCCGCTATCTCACCCTCTCTTCCGTTTCGCTGAAGGCCATTGCAGGCGTCCTGACTGTGGACAGGCACCGACTCTCCCCCTTCTTCTCTGAAAATATTGAACTCCTCTACTAGAGTCTCCACCACCACCGAAAGGTCTTTCTCTCGCACCTACAACACACACAACCCTTTCAGTAAGTTAAGAACATACATTTTTATATAAAACACCTAACTGCACTCTCTCAGGTGGCCATGTTTGTGTTGTACTTCAGTTTTATATTTATTGCATTTTTAGCATATATTAGCACTTGTTAAAAAAAACATGTCCTTGTTACACATGTTGGAGTACATCCAGTAACAATAGTAATAGCTATAAATTATGCATATTTGCATGCAACCAACCATAAACCAAAGCCTAATCATCACCCTACAGTAAGTACATGTAGTTAATTAGTACTTAAATGTATAATAAGGACAGACACCATAAAATAAAGTGCAACAAAAAAGGAAAAAAAAGCAAAACTTTAATCAGTCATGAAGTTTGTGTATGTAGCACCCCCTGTGGGTGACTATTTGCAGCAAATTTTGTAAAGTTTGTATAAATCTCCAGACATGAAAACAGAATGCAGAAAGACCAACCAACATTACACAACCTTCATTGCACATCTACCAACTCATTAAAAAACGAAAGGGTCATAAAATTGTAAAACATTTACAACAATCAGGTGTGTATGATGTTAGAGCACGTTTCCTTAATACTTTATTTATTAACACTGTTCTGTCTCTGAGTTCAGCCAAATGTCCGCCAGCTCCAATCTTGGTTTGTTCCTTTCTTTGCTTAGTTACTCTCGGCACAAAACCATTTTTTTTTTTAACCAAAAACAAATAAAAGTAGTAATAAAATAATTTGCTGAATTCCTGTCATGTCAGAATTAGCATAAATATAATTTTGTTAAAAAAAAAAATAATAAAAAAAAAACCACCAAACTCGTAAATACAAGTTGGAAAGTTTATAAAATGTCCAAATTCTACTTGTGTTGCAACACGCAAAAAAACAAACAAAAAAAACACCATCCAATAGGGCAGCAAATTCAACATTGTTTCATCTTCCTCAAAGCCTTAAACATACAGTATCATTGCAATTTTATCTTAAAATAAACAGCATTTTATATTATATAAAAAATATAAAATGCTGTTCATTTTAAGATAAAATTGCAATGAGATAATATATAAATATATATATATATATATATATATATATATATATATATATATATATATATATATATATATATATATAAATATAACGGATACTTTGGATAGTCATTGACAATACTTCCAGCATTTGGCAAAGTTTAAACAGACCTAATTATTTCTAGGAAAATTCCTGAAAGGCCTAAATAAGAAATGTGTCAATATCCATCCAAGTTGCAAATTTTCGCAAACAATTTTATTTGATGGGCAATCCGACCAATCATAACCCAGAATCCGCCATTTTTTCCGACAAAGCAGTCAGAGGAGTTAGTAGATTAACATTGGTGAACTTGAAAATTGTGTGTACATTCCTTCTGATGTTCATTCATGTTTATTTGATGCTATAAATGAACTAGTATGAAGAGATGATCGGTTCACGAGCCGCTTGAAGGAGCTACAGCGATCTGTCACCACACATTAAAGAGACTCTAGACGCTATTTATTGTTTAAACTTCTTTAAAAAAAATAAGATATTAAATATGAAACCGTTTCATATGTCTGTCGACGTGTTGTCAGTGTCCTCTTTGCTCCGCGATGCGTTTTTCACTTCGTGAGAACATGTGTGGCGTGAGAGCGCATGGCTTGTCAGACAAAGCTAAAGTCTTTGCAAAGGGTCAATTTATGTGCAAAATTGGAATATAATTGCAAAATAATAATAATAATAATGATAATAATGATAATAATAATAATAATAATAGGAGTTTCCATCCCATGTGTTCAAGAGATCAAAATAGTCACTTCCTGGCATATTGGCGCAAAATATCTGGAACAAAAATGGAAGTTGCTGCAATCGGGGAAGCCGATGTGACTCTGGTAATTATGGTAATCATAAATGATTTGAGTCTCAGAGTGAGCAGACAAAACACAGTAAACATTGTCATGTTATCTTGTGTTCGCAATCATGTCGGACACTTCTGGAAGGTCATTATACCAAATCATTCTGATGTCAGACATTTCAGAATGTTCAAACCAATATTTGACATGCTGTGCAATGAATCTGATCCACTGGTTAGTCCAGTTATACAATCACATCCACGGCAAAGTCAAGAGAGTTTCGTGTTGCACACCGAGAGATTTATTCTGTAAATGCATATCCATAGTTTAGGCACATATCTTTCTATACAGCGTCTTTTATGTGAAAATGCAAAATTTGCATAAAAATAGGTCAATGGAAACATAGCGAATGATCTCAAAGGCACGACACACTCGCTTACCAGAATAAAGTCGGTCTGATACGTAGAAAGCATGAAGACTGACACATGCTGCTCGGCCAATGGAGCGATAACGGACTTGGCGATCTTGGTGACACCCACAGCCTGTGAGCTGCTAGAGGCGTTGCCATTGGAGACGACATTGAGAGGGAGCCAAGTAGAGCCCTCCACCTGCAAGTGCTCGGATGGCTGTAGCTCTGGAGGAAGATGAAGAAAAACAGAAATCAAATATACCAGATTCAAACATGTACATTCATTTCCTTTACAACATATTTGTAGAAAGAGCATTTTTTTAGTGGAGAAACTCATTCTATACCGAATCTGCTTTTTAAGGTGAAGTGCACTATAACTTTAAGAGATCAAACTTGTGATGTTCACCTGATGGATGATAATGTCTTGCATTGAAAGAGAGACTTAGTGATATATTACAATTTAAAAGTTTGTGGTCATTTTTTATTATTATTTCTTTTAAAGAATTCAATATTTTTATTCAGAAAGGATGCATTCAATTGATTAAAAATGTCAGTAAAACATTTTAAATGTGGCAAAATATTATCATTTAAAATAAATGGTTTTTAACTTACCACTCATCAAATACTGATAATAATAAATGTTATTTGAGCAGCAAATCAGCATTTTAGAATGATTTCTGAAGGATCACGTGACACTGAAGACTGGAGTATTACAGCTTTGAATCACGGGATTAAATTACATTTGAAAGGTATATTCAAATAGAAAATAGTTGTTATAAACTAATAATATTTCACATTATTACGTTTTTTTTTTGTTTTTTTTAAATCATATAAATGCAGTTTTGGTGGACAAAACAAACCTCTTCCCAAAATTCATTCATTGGGATCTTTCTGGACCATAACCAATAAGCAACCACTGAATATTCTAGCACCATGGCAGAGAGTTTTGCATAAGCAAACAGCATTCTTCAGATAATGTAAAAATATAGTTGCACTGCCCTATGCAATGAAATTAGATTCACAGGCAGAGCACAACAGGAAGTCATCTCTCAAATGCTGATTCTGTTAACACTCTAACCAATCTGGAGTCTATAATTATTCACAGAATTACAGCAGCAAGTTGCAAGTGTCTTTGTGGGCGGGCATGACACTTTGACAGTATAAGAGTTCAGAAAATAACAGGGTCATTCTATAACCCATTAACACCGTCCACAGAATATGTTTTGGACATGCACACCTCTAAAATGACACTCATATCAGAAAACCTGCAAACAAACACTGCCTCTGAAACTTTGTCCCTACACAGTTGTTTTTGGCTTCCTGTAGATTATGAGAAGAGGAAAAAGGTTTTGCTCTAGAGTCGCAGGGGTTTGTCAGCACAGAGGAAACAGCTGTTTGGAGCAGAGGCAGAGGACAGGGTTACAGAGGGGCTCTATGATAACAGCCAAGAACTCAATGTGCTGTTCCACCAATACACTGATCAATGCCCAACAGAACTCGGGCTTGAGGATCTTTTCAGGGCTCAACAATAAGGATGTTTATCTGCTAGTCTGATTGGACCAGTAGTTCAGATTTGCATTTCCCCTGCAAATAATTTCAGAAACAAACATAAAAGGTAAAAAGAAACATTTTATTTTGAAAGAAATTAATGCTTTTAATGTGTCTTTGCTGAATAAATTGATCAAACATGAAAATGTGTTTACATTTAAGCTACAAAACATTTCACAAAAATATTAAGTATAACCCATTTTAACTGAGCACGGAATTGGCAACAAATAGAAAGGATGGATGGAATTGGCTACAAATAGAAAGGATGGATGGAATTGGGAACAAACAAAGGATAGACGATGGATGGAATTGTCAACAAACAAAGGATGGAATTGGCAACAAATAGAAAGGATGGATAGATGGATGGAATTGGGAACAAACAAAGGATGGTATTGGCAATAAATAGAAAGGATGATTTGGCAACAAATAGAAAGGATAGATAGATGGAATTGACAAATAGAAAGGATGGAATTGGCAACAAACAGAAAGGATGGATGGAATTGGCAACAAACAAAGGATGGATGGAATTGGCAACAAACAAAGGATGGATGAAATTGGAAACAAACAGAAAGGATAGACGATGGATGGAATTGGCAACAAACAAAGGATGGAATTGGCAACAAATAGAAAGGATGGAATTGGCAACAAATAGAAAGGATGGAATTGGCAACAAATAGAAAGGAGGGATAGATGGAATTGGCAACAAATAGAAAGGAGGGATAGATGGAATTGACAAATAGAAAGGATGGATTTGGCAACAAATAGAAAGGATGGAATTGACAAATAGAAAGGATGGAATTGGCAACAAACAGAAAGGATGGATGAAATTGGAAACAAACAGAAAGGATAGACGATGGATGGAATTGGCAACAAACAAAGGATGGAATTGGCAACAAATAGAAAGGAGGGATAGATGGAATTGGCAACAAATAGAAAGGAGGGATAGATGGAATTGACAAATAGAAAGGATGGATTTGGCAACAAATAGAAAGGATGGATAGATGGAATTGGCAACAAATAGAAAGGAGGGATAGATGGAATTGACAAATAGAAAGGATGGAATTGGCAACAAACAAAGGATGGATGAAATTGGAAACAAACAGAAAGGATAGACGATGGATGGAATTGGCAACAAACAAAGGATGGAATTGGCAACAAATAGAAAGGATGGAATTGGCAACAAATAGAAAGGAGGGATAGATGGAATTGGCAACAAATAGAAAGGAGGGATAGATGGAATTGGCAACAAATAGAAAGGATGGATTTGGCAACAAATAGAAAGGATGGAATTGGCAACAAATAGAAAGGATGGATAGATGGAATTGACAAATAGAAAGGATGGATTTGGCAACAAATAGAAAGGATAGACGATGGATGGATTTGGCAACAAATAGAAAGGATGGATGGAATTGGCAACAGATAGAAAAAAAGGTTTTCTATTAATATTTCATGAAATGACTGATTCGTTGGTGTTACTGCTAATAGAGCAGATTTTGATCTTAAGTCAAGAACTGATATTTAAAAAAAATATATATATTTAAAATAATGAATGTTTTATAATGAGTGAATAAATAAGTGAAATGTTCAAATACAAACAGCTTTATTTAGATAATGAATATAGTAGGGTGATACAGGTTGCTAAATCACATGGTGACATTTTTTGCACTGCATTCATCCAATCATGACCGTTCACACTGCATATATGCAAATAAGAATGCTATCCCAGGGTTTAGAAACATACAGTGTGAAGTGTCAGATTATGAATCCCCAAGATTAACTGTATACATTGACAACATGACAAGCGAATCACAGACCACAAAAAAAGAAAAGAATTGTCAGTATATTCCATGACAATGTGTCATCATCAACTGAACAAGCAGTTTGAAGTGTGTGTGTTCCCTACGTTATGGGGACCAAATGTCCCCACAGGTATAGTAATACTAGTAAATTTTGATCTTGTGGGGACATTTTTTTGGTCCCCATGAGGAAACAAGCTTATAAATCATACAGAATTATGTTTTTTGAAAATCTAAAATAGCAGAACATTTTCTGATGGGTAGGTTTAAGGGTAGGGGTAGTGTAGGGGGACAGAATATACAGTATAAAAACCATTTCGCCTATGGAATGTCCCCATAAAAAATGAAAACACAGTGTGTGTGTGTGTGTGTGTGTGCGTGTGTGTGCGTGTGTGTGCGTGTGTGTGCGTGTGTGTGCGTGTGTGTGCGTGTGTGTGCGTGTGTGTGTGTGTGTGTGTGTGTGTGTTACCTTTAAACCCCTCCTCATCGAGGACAACAGTGTAATTTTCCGGAGTTTCTGTCAGGTTGAAAAATTTGCATCTGTGAGAGAAAGAGATAAGGCACAGGAGAGAGGGAAAACAAATAAAGGGAGAGAGAAAGAAACAAACCAAACAGACAGATCAGACATTGCATAACAGATAAAAACAATGGCAGATTGTTGCAAAGAGTATTCCAGCAGGGAGGCGTGGGATGGGGAAAGAAACCATACCGGACCCCTTTTCAGAAAAAGTGAAAACTGCATTTTCTTTCACTTGAAGTTGGAAGAAATATCTGAAATCCATTCATACTGTTCTGCATTTTGGTTGATGCTAAATTGGTTTGTTGTTGATAAATTTGAGGTGCTCAAAGTGCATGTTAATAAGAGAACGCAAGATTGAGTGTGTGTTTATGTGAATTGTTTTCTTCACGATGGGCTTTGACCCAAATACTTTAGGGGCCGGTCCAGGAGCCCAGAACAACATGCTCCACTTCATTCAGTCGAGTCTATTGTCTAAGAGCCACAGAGCTGAGAAGCAGCTGGGAGTCATGGGAAAAGAGCTGTTGATTTGCAAATGAAATCTAGACTGGTTCATGAATTTTAACTGAGACCAAAGATGAAATACAGTAATATTGATTAGTTATGCACAGCAGTCATGTACTCTAATAATGTTAATTTATTAAGTTAAAAATAAAACGCACTACCTTTAATAAAGTTTGGGGTCTATGTTTTTTTTCTTTCTCAAGTTATTTTAAGGCGAGACACCCCAGGTGAATAGGGTAAAAAAAAAAAACATTTTCCCAGCTGATTGATTACATTAAAAATTACAAACATTCTGAAATGTTATGTTTAAATATGCAAATGAAGCAGTATCCAATTAAATATGGGCTAATTCGCATAAATGTAAACAACAAAAATCTGAATATTGAATAAAGTCAGGTTCAGAATTCTTGTTTAATTTTTTTTGACATATTAAAAGTCAAAAGGTTTTTACAGAGGGAATTTTAGATGGTATTTTCTAATTTATGGAATGATAAAAATAGATAACAGCCAGAAAAACAAAAAAAACATTTTCACCATTTTTTTTTTTGGAATAAAATGTTGTATAAAATCAGGCAAATTATATAGATTTCAACAAATCCTACAGTAAAAAAAAAGTTTTGCTGAAGTGGAGATTTGAGACATTTACTGTAATTGAACTGTACAGATACAAATATATAAAATATGTGTAAGTGTATTTTGGATGTTTTCTTTCCACCAGTCGAAAAAAAGGCTTTCTGAAAAGCCAAAAAGTGTAAAATCTCAAAATTGTCAAAAAAAAACAAACAAAAAAAAAAAACACCTGTACCTGTGTTACAAACCTGACTTTTTATTCTAGGAAAACAAAAGAAATTTTGTCCTGGATGTTTTTCCCTCCATGGAATGCCAATAAATAATGACTTAAAGTGTGTGCAATTATTTATTTGCAATAGAAACCATTAAAAAGTCAATCTGGCTTTGACTTCAGTACTCATTCCTTCAGCACGTGAACTACCGCAGTTAAGGAAGACTGAAACCCTATCAGACCACCAGCGCACAAGCCCTTATTTGAATGAAGGGCTGTGATACTGTACTGACACCGACCCACAGGCATTCAGTCACACAGGGCCCAGTGCAGCTGATAGTGTCTGCAACTCAGCAGAATACAATCCGGACCCCAATGACTAGGCGCATCAAACCAAGGGCCAAACAGAAGGGAAATAATACATCCACACCCTCAGGGCTAACTCAGCACAGCAGCATTGTGTCAGCGAGTCTCACACTTCCTAACAACATCTAGAGCTCCCAGGGTTCAACTTCCTGTAAGCGCTCTAAAGCCTTCTGGAAAAAAGAGAAATATAGGAGTGGTGTTAAACCAACATTCTCCAGAAACGGTGGGAAAAGAGAGAGAACCATGTTCTTTATATTAGGGCAGTCGATTCCAAGTCAGAAAATAGATTTATGCCATTATTTACTGACAAATCTTTATTTTACCCTAGTTCTGTGTAATGTGTAAAGTAACAATGGTCATTCAATAATAATGATTTGCATGCGTGTAATTGGGGGGGGGGGGCTGACAATACCAGCATTTCGCCCGGATTCTTACACAGCTCTTTTGAATCAGTCTAGGGATCTGCTGACAGATGCCCCATTTCAAACACTCTCGTGTGTATCTGTGCAAGCGCTCGGTGAAGAGCGTCAAAGATGTCAATTTACAACAGGTTTTTGAAGCATTGATCATTGTAGCCAATCACAGACATGTCTGTTGAGCACATGAACACAATGGCCAAACAGAGGGGTTTTAGAATCAACTCAACTGAGGCAATGTTGGCATCACCACATTTTTAAAATTTCAGTACCGACTTGGTACTGAAGACAGTACTTTTGACAACCCTAGTTTGTGGGACTGCACAATTTTGTGATATTTAAATTAAAAAAATAAAAAATAAAAAACCATTTTTATTATTGTTATTTATTATTATTATTATTATTATTATTATTATTATAATACTGACAACTACTACTACGTTATTAGTAATTTGTTTCATTTATTTTTTTATATTCTCTAATACTTATTTATATTAATGAACTATTACTATCTTAATATTTCATTGTTAAATAAAAATTGCAATACTAATTTCTTGTTGACGTTAAACGATCAAACTTTTATTTTAATGGAAAACCGCTGAGAGCCCTTAAAGCTTCTCTTTTGTTGAAAAGCACTTCTCATGACTAGTTTGGGAAGATGGTTGGCGCCTGTTGCGTTCCCACATGCACGTTAAAGCAACCCAAAATTTAGAGCAGATGGAGAGATGAAGTTTCTGCATTTGCTTGTTTACTACTATTTAGAGCTGAACTGCTTTGAGACGCTGCAAACACCAGCAGATAATGATCTGCTCATGTGGAAGAACACACACATATTTAATTAAATTAGAGCCCTTGCATGTCGCAATTTCATTTTATTTCAATTAATCATGTACAACCGTGGTCGAAATTTTGTTCCGCAAAGTTTTCTGCTTCAGTATTTTTGGATTATTTTTTTCTCACGTTTCCATGGTCTAATGGAAAACAACGATATGCCTTTTTTTTACAAGTTTTATGGGCTTTTTAGTTGCAAAAAACGTTGTATATTTTCAATGTTGACCCTTCTTTATAACCTCTGCAATTTGCTCAGGCATGCTGGATATCAGCTTCTTGGACAAAATCTGACTGATGGTGATCAATTCTTGCCTTAGTGCTGGGAGTTGATCAATTTTTGGGATTCAGCTTGTCCAATCGCCTTTTGAGGATTTACCAGAGGCTCCCTATGGGATTAAGATCTGGGAAGTGGCTTCGGATCCAAAATTTCAATGCAATGTTCTCCAAGCCACTTCATGATCACTCTTGCCTTGCCGTTCTTTATTCACGGCAGTGTTTTTGGGCAGATTTGTAAGAGAGCCACTTCCTTGGATGGAAAGCAACCCCCCACACGGATGGTCTCAGGATGCTTCACTGTTGGCACCACACAGGACTCGCCTTTTGTTCTCAGGACAAACGATTTTCCAGATGTCCCAAACAGTTGGAACGGGGCTTCATAAGAGAATATAACTCTGCACCAGTCTTATGCCATCCAATCCTTGTACTTCCTACAGAATGTCTTGACCTCACTGTGCTGCAGATCCACTCGAAACCACCTGCTGCCAATACTGAGAAGCTCTGCACTGGTGGAGACAATTCTGTAGCTGACGGATGACGGTCATGGCGCTTGATGAACGTTCTGGGACGTCCTGAAGCCTTCTTCACTTGCAGTTGAACCTCTCTCCTTGAAGTTCTTGATGATCTGGTTAAAGGTTCTTGCAGGTGTAATACTCTTTGCAGCAAATTCCTTGCTTGTGAGGACATTTTGATGCAAAGCGATGACGGCTGCACGTCTTTCTTTGGAGGGAACCATTGCTAACACAAGAACACAACGATTGGAAACACTTTCTTCCCTCCTTTTATAGAAATCAGTTTGCTGCTCTCACAATCCAATCAGAATGATACCGACTACTCGCTCACACTTTCCCATGTGCTGATGTGATGATTAGTGAAATGATGTCAGCTGGTCATTTTGTGACAGGGCCAAAAAAAAAAAAGGTTTTTGTGATAAAGTTCTTTTTTTTTTTTTTTTTGCCAATGAAGGGTTTTGCAAACATTTAAAATGCATCTGATCACCCTGCACAATAATCAAGAACAATGTGAATCAACACCACAACAACTGAAGCAGCACACTATGAGAAACACAATTTATTTCAACGCTCATGGCCACGGCTGTAGTCATAAAAGTTTATATATCAATGTATAATATTACATTTTAAAGTCCCCTAGAGGTGAAAATCAAATTTTTAAATGTCGTTTATGTTTATGTGCAGTTTAATATGCTTTAAGACAAATGATGTGCAAATTCATAAGTCAATGCTGAGCATTTTCTATTTAAAACTGCAGTAAAAAGAAAAGAAAAGGACAGTCTCAAACCCGAAATGGCTGGTTACTATCTTGTAACCCATCATGTTAACGTGCCAGCTTTCTTTAGCATATCATTAACCATGACCGCTCAGAAGCAGGAGAGTCTCAAGAGAATATAACCCCGTATATTTTCCTGTTGATATAATAAATCTGGTAGATTTGGCAATATTGCGGGTGTATGATGCATACAACGATGAACTTTGCCTTTCTCCACCAACGTTCTGAAGTGTTCAAAGCGTTTCTAAGGATACGAAGTGTTAGAAGGAAGCTGTCAGACTCGCGAACATGGTTTGTGTAACATTAGCAACATATTATTAGCCGTTTGATAATGTAGTCAAAAGGCTAATCATTAATTACCGTTGTGTCTGGCGTTGTATATAGCGATACCACTGTGCAGTGTTTATCTTAGGGAGTTCAGAGTGGATTGCTTGAGCTTGTGCGAGTAAGTGGAGGCGGAGCTAATTAGCATATTCATGATCTGTGTATAATAAACAAGGGTGTAGAGTTACATTCAAGCTATTTTAAAGCAATTAAAAAAAAAAATGGATTTTTTTTTTTTAAATGCGTCATTTTGGTGATCAAAGGTGAGTTTTAAGGGATAAAATTATTGACTACAGGGGGAAGTTTTTATATAGTTAATTTTATGTTCATGTGGTTTCAGTTGTTCCTACATTTTTTTTTCGTAAACTTAGAACAAATTTTAGTAATAAAGTTATTGATAAATCAATTTTTTTTAAAACAAAAACATAAGTTTGAACGCAGCTGCACATGTGGAGAAAATAACCAGATGAGATATTGTGTTTGTGTGGGCACTCCTGACCTTTAAAAGCATAGTCCACCCAAATATGAAACTTGTCACCAACACCTACCACATTTCACCTGTCATATGTTGTTACAATACACATCAAGAACCAATGCTGCTTGATATCAGTAGCTTTGTTCCCATCCATCTATTTTTAATGCGCATTTTGGGATACTGCATCAAAAAAAAAAAAAAAAAAAAACGACTGGATAGAAACACCAAGATGTGGATGAAATCTAAATTCACTAATATATATATATATATATATATATATATATATATATATATATATATATATATATATATATAAAATAATATATATAAATAATGTTTTGATGTTGCACAACAAATTATATTTTATTTTTGCTGTTTTTATTACACACTCTACTTTGGAAATGCATTGTATATAAACTATTTATTCAGAAATATAATTTTAATGTGATGTTATAGGGCTTTCAAACCGATTGATTGCATATAACATAAAAAAGTTTGTTTTATATATATCTTGGCTAAGAAAAAGATGATCTGTATAGAGAAGAGTGGCCAATACTAAACATAATACCAATATTAACATTCAATTTAATGTCTGCAAATGATATTTTCTATATATATAAATAAATTAAATTATATTTTTTATATATATTATATATATATATATAAATAAATTTAAAAAAAATTATATATATATTATATTTTTTTATTATTAATATATTTATTTTTATATATACACATGCGCTTGATTGAGTTGGACAAGACGTGCACAAACTACAATGGAAACACATTTACCGAATAAATCCCTCGATGTGCAACATGCATTTTAGTTCTTCACTCAAGGCATGGTTTCAGAAGACTGAATATAGAGCATCTCAATTGTAATCTCATATATTTATATTTGGAACAATATGAGGCGGAGTACATGGTGACAGATTTTTTTGGATGAACTAGCCCTTTAATTTCTGTATTTTAAGATTAAAAATATATCATTTCAGGATTTGGGTTCATGAAATGAAATCTTTAGCATTCAAGGTTCTGCAAAGTTCAACAAGATATGGCTGAACGAAGCAGAAAAGGCATATTGAATACACAAACAAATCTTTTTCTATAAGCTCTGTGGGAATCCAATCCTGAAAGGCCTTTCTGCATCCCACAGACATGAGAAAAACAGCCAATTCAATGGCATGAAGCAGATGCAAAAGTCACAAGATGCCCCACACAAAATAAATAAGCGGCATTTTACAACCCAGAACATTTTATTGCATATTGAGTTTATGTACCAGGATTAGATGGACGAAATAAGAGAGAAAGGCAAAAGCACACAGGCTGCTCAGATTCATGTAGAAAACAAAAGTAATGCAATCACAACTGATGCTATTTAACGGTTTTACTGAGAATAATTCAATAGTGAACGTTATTCCAAACACACACAAACAACTTTCCTTTCCGTAGATGTCACTTTGACTCTTCATGGCCAATGTAGTAAGATATCGTCAACCCAAACCCTAACTTTTATTCAGGTGTAAAATAAAAGAGAGAACTGAACATCAATTTGGACAAAAGGAAATGTTTTGACGTTGCAGAACAAACTATGTTTTAATTTTGCTATTTTTATTACACACTCTACTTTGGAAATGCATTGTATATTAACCATTTATTCGGAAATATAATTTTAATATGTGATGTTATAGGGCTTTCAAACCGATTGATTGCATATAACATAAAAAAGTTTGTTTTATATATATATATAATATATATCTTGGCTAAGAAAAAGATGATCTGTATAGAGAAGAGTGGCCAATACTAAACATAATACCAATATTAACATTCAATTTAATGTCTGCAAATGATATTTTCTCATAACACTTACCAAGAATGCTAAAGCAACACTTTTCCTGCCCACTTCAGGCCTATGAATTGAAAAAGTTGTTGTCTCAAGTTAATTTACTCTAAAGCAAGGTTAGCATGAAAATGTAACTCATTTGGATACATGTGAAATCCTGCATGCCCAAATATATGTTGTGTGTCCAGGTAGGAAGCTCACTAGTTTAAGTTAGACATTATTTCAATCCATTTACACAGCTGAGCAAAAGAAATTGCGCACTTAATAAAAACAGCTTCCTTTGAGCTATTTAAGTGTGTAACTAAGGCCTCAAATGCAGTAAGAGCTTTATTTATTTCTCCAAACAAACCAAAATAGGGTGAGGCTCTGAAGTTGCAGTTGAAATCACTGTAAACACGTTCACTATGTACTTGAATTGGAGTCTAGACATGATATATTGCACCACCAAACGCGTAAAAACATGTTTGCAAACTCATACAGGCGTTGACTGTTCTTACCTCGTCCTGTTTCTTAAAAATATCAGTTTGATGAGGGGATGGGTGTACTGTTCCACACCAGATTTGCTGATACAAATGACCCTCAGTTTGTGGTCCAAGATGTGCAGGTCCATCGTTCGCAGGTCCACCAGGAAGACGCCGTTGAACACGTATTTCACACAGTGCAGGTGGGCGCGTTAAATAACGCAACGCGAGATCCGCCTATGTGATGTTACAAGCCCCAAAACGCTTCATCCTCGTGCATTGGGCACGCTGGTGGCTGGCTGGTGGGAGTGACACGTTCGACGTAATTCGATTCGAGAAATTATTGTAAAGTGGATATAAAAAAGTGTTTACATTTGCATATACAGTTGACTTCCTCCAGGGGGCGTTTGGAGCCTCGAATTCGAATTCACAAAGCTGCTTATTTGTCTTATTGGAGATATTTGTAGATTAAAAAGGTGACAAATTAATAAATATCTACCATAGCGATCTGTGTAAAATGAGTTTTAAAAATGTCATCATAAGTGATCGCGATACTACAAGTGATTGGTCGATCCTGAACCGCGCGGAGAAAAGAAACATGTATCAAGTGACAACATCGTCGCTTCAGCAAACATTCCAGGCAGTCATTTACACCTGCGAATGACATGGAGAAATTGAGAAAAACGTATATTTAAAACAGAATAAATTATTATTTCTGTCGACTCTTACAAAATCCGCTTCGTGAAGCTCCGCCCACCGTGAGAGCTAGTTTCACGCTAACCGTCATTCTACCAGTTCATTTGATTCTACTTGCATGGCTCGGCGGTTGTGTCACACACCCACTTATTCTTAAAGGGACAGTAGCCTCTAAAATGGGCCAAGTTCACAAAAATAGCTGCGGCTTTATGAGGGGCAGTAAATCTTAATATGTTCAGTTCACATCTTAAATATCAAATTTCCAAAATATTACATTTGAAATTAAATTATTTTTAGCGTCACTAAAATAAAATCCTCCACATTATGCTCTTATGCCGTATCAAATTAAACAATTGTTTCATAGGCAATTTTTATATACAATAATATATATATATATATATATATATAAATAATATAAAAATATATATAATATAAATAATATAAAAAAGTATATAATATAATATAAATATATATATATATATATATATATATATATATATATATAAAATTATATATAATATAAATAATATAAAAGTATATATAATATAAATAATATAAAATTTATATATATATATATATGAGAACTCCAAAAACTGGGATTACTTTCATTTAAACCTCCAAACAATACACTTTTACAGAAAATTACCATGGTAATACTATAAAAGTATTATAAAGTCTTCATAAATAAACAGATTTTCCTTCAAACAGTGTAAGAAGAGACTAAAATTCAATTTATACACGTATTATTAAACACATAAAAATGAAGTAGCCATTATCTGTGCTCCAATTATGGACACCAAAATAAAGTATTCTGATAACTGCATTCAATTTAACAAATATGTTTTAATTGCCAATGTAAAGCGAACACCAGCATTTCAGAAAGAAGTTTCCTCCAGCACCCCAACAGGCCAAACAATGCACCAGAACAGAGAACAATGACTTAAAACAAGACTGTAATTCATATATATCAGATTACTCTTTTCATTTTACACCGCAGCAGTCTCTGGCAGGGTTTGTCATTGTAGTTCTCAGAATGGCTTCAACTCTGGCATTTGTCTTCTTGCAAAGTTTAGGCCCAGCTCTACTCCAACACAACGGTCTTCTTCAAGAGGACCTGAAGACCTTGATCATCTGGTTTAGATGTGTTTGAGTCAATCAGAACAAAACTCTACATGCAATTAGATTTCCAGATGGATTGTTGATTTTACTGCAGAGGGGAATGTTCCATTGGAATCATAATTCTCGATTCCATCTTTTGGATAAGAGGCACTGTCAAAAAACAAACAACATAAACAAGTCAATGTGTGTTCAAAAGCTTTCAGATTGCTTATTTGTGATGTACTGTGTGTGAACAATTCTTTTGAAATTCACCAGATGGCACTGTTTACAAAGAAAGCACTTTGATTATGATTGGAATCGCTTGCACTATAGCATACTGTGTGCACTATGCAATTTCTGGATCACTCACCAAGGCTGCTTTTATTTGATCGTAAAATACAGTAAGAAAACAGTAATATTGTGAAAAATTACTACAATTTAAAATAACTTTTCTATTTTAAATTCTAATTTATTAGTGTGAATTTTCAGCATCATTACTCCAGTCTTCAGTGTCACATGATCCTTCAGAAATCATCTTGCACATGACACCACATTCTAAAAATGTTGCATTCAAGTTAAAAGTTCAACTACTAAAAATGAACATATCTCTAGACCTTCTTTATTTATTTATTTATTTTCATTCCACTCATCTGCATTTCCTGTACCCTGACTAAGGTCTATCATGCAATAATCAGTATGCTCATATTTTATTCCAAACATGGTTCAGTCTTGGTTCTTACTCACTTGTATAGTGCACATTGACATCCCAGCCCTCTTTAAACCAAGCAGCGTTTCTGGTCTCTTCTCTGGACTGCAGGTCTTTATAAGCTAAAAACATTAAAGAGTTAGTTCACCCAAAATGAAAATTCTGTCATTTATTACTCGCCCTCATGTTGTTCCACACCCGCAAGACCTTTGTTAATCTTCAGAACACAAATTAAGATATTTTTTGATGAAATCCGATGGCTCAGTGAGTCTCTATTAACAGCAAGACAATTAACACTTTCAAATGCCCAGAAAGATACTAAAACATATTTAAAACAGTTCATGTGAGTACAGTGGTTCAACCTTAATATTATAAAGTGACGAGAATACTTTTTGTGCACCAAAAAAAAATAAAAAAAAATAACGACTTTTCCACGATATCTAGTGATGGCTGATTTGAAAACACTGCTTCATGAATCTTTTGTTTCGAATCAGTGGTTCGGAGCGCCAAAGACACGTGATTTCAATAAACGAGGCTTCATTACGTCATAAGTGTTTCGCAGTTTCAATACTTCACGTGATTTTGATACGCGAACCAAACCACTGATTCGAAACAAAAGATTCGCAAAGCTTTGAAGCAGTGTTTTCAAATCAGCCGTCATTATTTTGTTTTTTGGGGCACAAAAAGTATTCTTGTCGCTTTATAATATTAAGGTTGAATCACTGGTCTTAGGGGTGTAGAACGACATGATTTTTATTTTTAGGTGTACTAACACTTTAAATGTATTCAGTACAACTGAGAGATTTTACAATGTCGCCACTTTTAATATGCAATGATTGGAAGAAGAGGAAAAAAAAAGTTCTTACCCCATAAATGGTGAACAACATACAAATCACCGATCTGTGTGAAGAAGCCGCCCACTGCTTCATTGTTTTCCTGTCTATATTTGATTGCTCGAGCCCTGGAACATGACGAAACAGATTTTATATGCAACATGGTGGTTTAATATCAATATTTTTCCTTACATTAAATTGCACAAATCACACAAACTTACCAATGATTTCCCCATTCGATCATTGTACCAGGCTTGATTGAGAAATTTCAGGATGAAAAAAAAATAAATAAAAGGTGTAAAATGTATATATATTTATATATAGTACTGTATACACATATACATAATGATAATATAAAATTAAAATAAAATTTATAATATATATATATATTATTTTAATTTTAGGGTGTATATATACACAACTAAACAACTAAATGGTCTTTACAAGTAGTTGATAAGATCTCAGTTCATAAATGTTGGGGCCAATTCGAGGCACAGGCTCGTTCCAGAAACTGAACTCCAGAAGAAGCTGGTTGCGTCGGGAGATCAACATTTTGCTTCTTTCTTTTCGAAATGCAAGATATGTCTGTATAGGAAACATTTTGATAAAGTACACAAATATATGGATGGTGACATTATTAATTCCAATTTTTAAGAGCACAGAGATGTGTTACACACCTTATTGAGATTGAGTTTGTGCAAACACTCCATAAGAGCAGGATATCCACCAGAGTATCTCCAAAGATGCACTACAACCACAAAACAGCATGTGTCACTCTAGCACTGTCACATCATACACAAACACATCCAGACGGTGCTTGGAAGTACAAACTACTTTTTGATTTTCCTTAGAAAAAAAAAAATAATACTTTCATTCAGAAAGGATGCATTAAATTGATCAAAAGTGACAGTAAAGACGTTTATAACGCAAGATTTCCATTTCAAATAAATGCTGTACTTTTGAGCTTTTTATTTATCAAAGAATCCTGAAATAATGTTTCATGGTTTCCACATAAATGTTAAACTGTTTTCATCAATAGTAATAATAAGAAATGCTTCTTGAAATTAGCAAATTAGATTTCTAAAGGATCATGTTATGCTAAAGACTAATCATGACAGGAATAATTTACACACATATATATATATATATATATATACAATAATATTTCACTATACTACTGTTCTTACATTTTCATTCATGCAGCTTTGGTGAACATTAAAGACTTTTTTCAAAAACATTAAAAAAATAACTGACCCAAAACTTCTGAATGGTATACATGTACAACAATAAATCATATTCAAATCAAATCAGGTTTTATTTATAAAGCACAGTAAAAACAACTACAGTTGATCATTGTGCTGTACAACCAAACTAAAAGGGATAGTTCACCCAAAAATGAAAATTCTGTCATCATTTACTCACCCTCAAGTAGTTTCAAACCTGCATGAATTTCTTTCTAATGTGGAACATAAAAGAAGATATTTTGAAGAACGTTGGTAATGATGGTCCCCATTGACTTCCATAGCATGGGAAAAAATACAATGGAAGTCAATGGGGACCATCATCTGTTTCATTACGCTCATTCTACAAAACATCTTCTTTTATGTTCCACACATGAAAGAAACTCATGGAACAACTTAAGGGTGAGTAAATGATGACAGAATTTTCACTTTTGGATGAACAGTCCCTTTAAAACAGACATAAGTGCATTTAAACTATATAGAAGATGCATCAAAACACATTCTACCTTAGACTATAGGAACATTAGCTTAGATTTAAATTCAGATTCTGTTGCAACTACTCTGAGGGAAACCAGAAGACTATTCCTCAGGTTTGTCTCAGCAATAGAAAAAGTTAAAAAAGAAATACTTTGTTTTTCCATCTCACCTGCTTGATCCTGTTCACCATACCAGGTGTTCCAGCTTCCAACGACTTCACATGGATAATCTGCATCACGATGGAGTTCTTTCTGCACCTCATCCCTCAAAAAAAAATTACACCGGAGTAATTTATAAACATGTTTTAAACTTGAACCACAAAAAAAAAAAAAATCACCAATATGGTCAATAGGCTATTAAAACCCCACGAAATGCAGTTTAAATTTCTGTGTTGACATATCGATGCTATACTAATGATAACGTATCATGGTCACATGGAACAATCAAGGAATCGAAGTATATCAAATCTAGACAATGCAGGCCTGCAAGTGTCATACTGAAAACAAGGTTACATATGAACAAAATGGACTTGATGGGCTGTATATGACTGCAAAATCAAGGGAGCTTACGACAGTTTGTTGTAGGTCTCCATGCACTCCGGCTTGACATTGTGAACTGAAAGAAAAAAATAGGATTTAAAGGGTTAGTTCACCCAAAAATGAAAATTGTGTCATTAATTACTCGCCCTCATGTCCTTCCACACCCATAAGACCTGCGATCATCTTCAGAACGAAGATATTTTTGATGAAATCCGATGGTTCAGTGATTCCTCTATTGACAGCAAGTTAATTTACACTTTCAGATGCCCAGAAAGATACTAAAACATATTTAAAACAGTTCATGAGAGTACAGTGGTTCAACCTTAATATTATAAACCGACGAGTTTATTATTGTGCGACAAAAAACAAAATAACAACTTTTCAACAATATCTAGTGATTTCAAAAAACTGCTTCGAAGCTTTACGAATCTTTTGATTCGAATCGGTGATTCGGTTTGCGTATTAAACTGCCAAAATCACATGAACTATTGAAACTGCGAAACACTTATGATGTAACGAAGCCTCGTTTACTGAAATCACGTGACTTTGGCGGTCCGAACCACTGATTCGAAACAAAAGATTCGTAAAGCTTCATGAAGTAGTGTTTCGAAATCGGCCATCACTAAGATATCGTTGAAAAGTCGTTATATTGTTGGTTTTTTTGGCGCACAAAAATATTTGCGATGCTTTATAATATTAAGGTTGAACCACTGTACTCGCATGAACTGTTTTAAATATGTTTTAGTATCTTTCTGGACATTGAAAGTGTTAATTAACTTGCTGGCAATAGAAGAATCACTGAGCCATCGCATTTCATCTTAGGGGTGTAGAACGACATGAAGGTGAGGAATTAATGACACAATTTTCATTGTTGGGTGAACTAACTCTTTAATGGAAAAACAAACAGACCAGTATCTTATTTTTGCAACATTTTTAATTTAGTGAAATCCCTTGTGATTTTACCACTTAAATCAACTGTTTTATGAAATATCACCCTCATTTTTCTAAACCCAATTTTCATTACAATTCTCCGTACAGCTGGCCTCCTGAAACACTTGAATTCTACAAATAAACTTTTTAGAGACTGATTTATTAATGCAATTAGTATAAAACAAACAGTTCAGGCCGTTTTTCTGGAGCGAAACGACAAGAAAGCACATCATGGGAATATTTTTAGCAATTCCTATCAACTATATTTCATGCATAATTTCTCCCAAGGCCTGTACATTTGAGCGCATCCTAGAAGGTTTTAGATGGATTGGCTCACACTGAATCTTGTAGAGGTTGCTGGTTTCTTTCTTGGAGAGCAGATTGGAGTGGGCATCTTTCCTGGCATCCACTTTGTGTGCAAACATGGAACTCAACCAGCCTTCATCACTTTTATTTGCAAAACCTCTAAAGATTCACAGGCAAAACTGTTTCAGCAAGTGTTTAATAAATATATAAATGAGGCATCACAAACTGCAATACACAATTGTATAAAAAAGCTTGGGTAGTTGATGTGACGTCTGAAGAAGTGACAGCGATGGCTGTCATGGTAGTTATCATAATAACTATTATGCACGCACTTTTATTGACTAAATATTAACTTTTACAGCTAAATAGCTACCCTATCCGCATATGTGGGTCAAAAATTAATGGAAAAAATAGATGCATATGGTTATATAACACAAATTTTGTCACTAAATATACATTTTAATGATAATTTACATGTGGAGAGCTTACTTAGCTATACTTTGGGGACAAATCTGCTCCCTGTGGAGACCTCTGAGTCATAAATAAATTAAATAATGTTTTTTTACTCTAATAATAATAATAATATCCACAGACTAATTCTACCAAAGAAAACCTTTTGCGCATTTCGTTTTATTTACAGGCAATGGCAGTCTATGTGTGTGATTCAGGTAATGTCCCAAAATCCCAAAGATGGTAATCTACTAAATCCTTTGAAAATGTAAAATTGCAGAAAGCTTTCTGTGATGGGCAGGGTTGGGTAGGTTACTTTTAAAACGTATTTCAC
Organism: Zacco platypus; assembly: GCA_038088235.1. Taxonomy (NCBI): domain Eukaryota; kingdom Metazoa; phylum Chordata; class Actinopteri; order Cypriniformes; family Xenocyprididae; genus Zacco; species Zacco platypus. Next base: position 35,742,028 of record CM076082.1, on the reverse strand, counting down.
TACAGATTACAAAATACATGCTTTAAAAAGTAATTTGTAACATATTTCGTTACATCACTCAAGTTTAGTAACTTAATCTAAATACTTTAGAATACTAGTTGCAATTGTAATTGCAAGTTTTTATCTCACAATTCTGAATTTTTTCTGAACAATTGCGAGTTATAAAGTCAGAATTATGAGATATAAACTCACATACTAAATTCACAATTGCAAAAAAAAAAAATTAATATTGCAAATTTATATCTCCTAATTCTTACTTTATAACTTGCAATTGTGAGCTTAAATCTCGCAATTCTGAGAAGAAGAAGTCAGAATTGTGAAATGCAAACTCACAATTGTGAGGGAAAAAAACTAATTGTGAGAAAACGATGCAGTGACCTTTTTTACAATTATAAAATGACTCACAAACAACTATCACAAAACATGAAAACAGTCGAAAACATGAAATTTAACTCCACTTTTTCAGACAGTCAGAGTCAGAGAATCACCAATTGCTGTTTAAATGACATTAAAATTCAAAGTAATCACTTTGGTAATCTAAAATACTTTTCAGATGTAACTGTAATCTGATTACCACCCATTTAAAATGTAACTGTAATGAAATAGTTACTCAAATTTTGTATTTTTAATACGTAACTAAGTTACTTGTATTTCGTTACTCCCCAACCCTGCTGATGGGTAATTTTAGGGGTAGGGTTATGGGACAGAATTTGCATTTACTGTCAATGGAGTGTCCTAATAATGATATGAATACCTAAAATATTATTTAATGTGAATAATCTAGCAATATTACGCATTGTGGACGCAAAACCATTATGATTTTTTGCAAATTACCCCACTGCAGGAGTCACATGCAGCACTACACTTTCCCTCATTCATTCACATGTATTTTAACATAAAAAACCCTGACGTAAAATAAAAAAACAGTTCATGTCCAAGTCATTATCAACTACCCACATAATGAAAGACTCTAGATTTGCATTTTTACTGTTTAACTAGCACTTGTATCGTGTTGTTACATGCGACATATCCACATTACCTGGCCACCCATGCTGAATGCACCTTAAGGAAATGCTTCTGTCTCTTGAGGGTATGTAGAGACTGTGTTGTCGCCATTATTCTCGCATGTTGTTTCACATTGGCGTCTATATGAAGTTGCAGTGTTGCGACACACGAGCTTCACGAGTTAATGTTTGACTCGCGTGAACTGTTGGACTTCAGCTCCTTCGCTTTTAGAAACTCATTAATCACGATGATTAATCTGTTGATTTGGTCGCTGATGCAATTAAAATCCAGACTAGCGTTTTTAACTTGTCTGTTGACTAGTTTTAGGGTGTTTTGTGGGGGGAAATCGAACCAAATGCAACAGGCAACCACAATTGCTGCCTAAATACTGAAGTCACCATGATAATTATGTGTAAGGAAGATTTCATGTGACACTGACGTCTTGCAGTGTGAGAAATACGTTTTAGAAGGAGAAATATTACATGTAATCTCCAATTTATGATACTACACTACTAAAGAAGGATTCAATTGATCAAATGTTGCACAAAAAATCAATTGTTTTCAACATTGATAGTGAAATCAGCATATTAGAATGATTTCTGAAGGATCGAGTCACACTGAAGACTGGAGAAATTAAGTTTTACATCACAGAAATTTTAATATATCATAATATACTAAAATAGAACATGTAATAATGTATTTTGAACAAAGAAATGCAGTCTTGGTGAGTATATTTCTTTTAAAGACATTAAAAAATCTTGCCTAGTGTTGGTGTAGTATGAAAGGGGATTGGGTAAATGTTGTTTACAATGATTTTACACAAAGTCTAGCTTGTCATCGCTCCACACATCATGTAAATAACCATTTTTTTAGATATGTTTTGAAGCCTAAGGTCAGTAATGCCATCAAATCCTCTTCTAAACATCATTCTACTGAACCATTCTTCCCTTAACGCCAGAAACCATGATCCATCAACTATGACTTGATCCAATTTACCATGTGGAGGAGTGTGAGGCTAGATTCAAATCAGTTTAGTCTCAGTTGTATGCAAGTTAAAAAATACATTTGCAGTTCTACATGCCTATATGAATTGCCCAGAATGTTTTTTTTTTAATAAATTTCAGCTCTTTTTAAATGCGGCGTTAATTTTTCCACCATGTTTCACTTGAAGGTTTGGGAGTGTTTCTTTGGTGCTGTTGAATAAGTCTTCAAATTCTTGGTCCACGCAAATATCCTACACAGTAAAAATTGATTTTAGAAATAATATCAAAGGGAATATGAGAAATGAATGGGTGAGAGCCACTCACAGAGAAGTCCAAGAACTCGACTGTAGATTCCGGGTTTGCTTGAACTGATTTTAGAATGGCGAAGCATCCCGCCGACTGCATTGGATTCCTAGACATCTGGATCATAGTGAAAACCAACAGAATTAGTCATAAAAGACACAAATCTTTTCTGACGCAGCCTTGAAGGCTTACGCTTAAAAGCTTGCTTCAATAATTCAGCTGCTGTTCCTATGCTAATGTTGCGTACTTTGAGAATCCGTAGAGTTGCGTTCACTTTGAGGCCCAGCGCAAAATGGATGGCTCCTTCAAAGGGTATGCGATTATTGCTGCAGACAAAGAGAAAAGACAATACCGAAGTATTTTTGGCAATGGAAGTAATGCGCTTGTCATTTTATTGACCGTTTACCAAGTCTGGTGTTTATTGATTTCACCACTGCAAATAAATCATGAATAAATGTGCATTGTGAACATTCAAACAAATTTAGCAGACAAACACTGAACAATTTCAGCTGTCCACCATCTCATAATTACAGCAATAAATCAAGACAATTGTCTGCGTACACATAAAAGAATAAGCGATGACAGTCTGCAGTCCATAAATACAGTTATGATATATAACCATACTATGACGACAGTACCTAATGTTCAGATCCTCCAGTGTATTGTTGTGTTTGAGAGCTTCTTCTAGAGCCACGGCTCCTTCTTTGCCCAGGCCGTTGTACGACAAATCCAGGGTCCGCAAGAAGATATTTCCCTTAAAAAATCAAATCCAACAGATCAACTATAGAAATTAAGTGCTCCTTTTTAAAAGGGGTCACATCATATATCAGATTAAAAATAATGAATATTTTTTTTAATTATAATAATGATTATTAATTATATATATATTCATATATATTTATATTTTTATATATATATATATATATATATATATATATATATATATATATATAAATAATATATACAGCTCTGGAAAAAATTAAGAGACCACTGCATATTTTTTGTTATTTTGACCAGTTGTTGCTTTTGGCAAATAAATGCTCTAAATTACAATATTTTTATTTGGAATTTGGGAAAAATGTCAGTAGTTTATAGAATAAAACAAAAACGTTAATTTTACCCAAACACATACCTATAAATAGTAAACCCAGAGAAACTGATAATTTTGCAGTGGTCTCTTAATTTTTTCCAGAGCTGTATATATATATATATATATATATATATATATATATATATATATATATATATATATATATATTACATTATTTTTTTAATTTATTTATTTATTTATTTCAAATAGGCTATTTTTGTGCAAGTTAATTTCAATAAATATCTATTTCATTCATGAAACTCTAGAGGGTGCAGGCTGATAGATCTGCAGGCAATCACATCATTAGCATATGGCGCAAGCTGATTGGCCTCTGCTGACCCTGCAGCCAATGAGATTGTTTGCTCAACATTTAAATAGTCTGGTTCATTGTTTGCTATAAACTAGTCCTGCAGCGTGCAGTCCTGCAGACTTCCTCTGAAACCCTCCACCTCCCCCAGCTCCACCTGCCTAGATCTGCTATGGGATTTATGTATGTCTATTTATGTAGCAGTAGCATATCTTACATGCTCACATGTCTTTGTATCTAATAGCAGTAGCAAATCCATACTTGAAGTAATAATCAACAGCAGAAGCATAACAGATATAGTCTGCCAAGACCCAATACATAAATATTGCCATATTCAATAACATGCTAAAACTGTTCCAAGAGTTGTCATGATGGAAATGCTCTTTTTTGGTTTTGGACTGGGGATGAAGTTTCAGTGTTTTCATAGTTAAATGCACTCTTTTTACCTCAAAACATCAAATAAACTTTGATTCCTCGTGATTAGACCACTTTACTGCATAGAACGATGGGTCTAACAGCATTTTACACTGAGTTGACTTGTTAAATCTCGACTTGATCAACGGATGTTAGGCTAAAGAAAATTCTTAGCATGAATGACTGACTCTGGCAGAGGAGGGACTTTATTTTTCCTCTTACCCCCAGGCCTTCGGCAAATGCAATGGCTCCTTTTCCTCGAATGCAGTTCCAAGCCAGATTGAGTGACTTCATTGCTGTGTTCTCGGCAATAGCAGCTCCCAGGATTTCCCCTGAGGGGAGGAGAAAGATGGAGAAGAGCAACATGGGGGAGTTTCTGTTATTAATTCAGTGTATTATAGTGCCTTCCACTTATAATTTGATTTCTGTATGATCTATTAACTGGTAATTTCGGCCCAAAATAGGGTGATCCCCTTGTGAGCGACCCTCTTATTTAAATAAAAAAGTTATATACTATAATATAATATACCATTTTTTATTTATATTAAATTGACTGTATTTTCTTCATGCCCACCCATAATTACCTTTAGATGCATAAACCTGAAGAGAAACAAGATTCAATAATATATAAAATAATTGTTGAATAATTTTTTAACACTTTTTAGAAAGCAAAAAGGGTCATGATTTGATGCCCTAGATGTAAAATCATGAGTCCTGAGGCAAAACCAGTTGAGAGCCACAGATTTAGTTGAAACATTTATCCAAAGCAACTTATTACAAGGACAATCTTGCTCAAGCACGCAATGGTGATGATTCATAGTTCATTTGATTGAACCTGCAAACGTTATAAGTTCTGAGCTTTAGCTTTTGGCCTCCACCATTCAAAAGAAATTAATACTTTTATTCAACAAGGTTGCATTAAAATGATAAAAGTGACATTTAAAATATTAAAAAATATTTCTATTTTACTTTCTATGTCATCAACAAATTGTGAAAAAAATCTCTTACGATTATCCCAAAAAATATTAATCACTATAACTGTTTTACACACTGACAAAAATCAGAAATGTTTCTTGAGCAGCAAATCAGCATATCAGAATGATTTCTGAAGGATCATGTGACACTGAAGACTGGAGTAATGATGCTGAAATTCATCTTTTCCTGTGATTACATTTTAATATATAATCAAATTGAAAACTCAATGAATATCATATTTGATATACAGTATATAATTATATCAGGCCTTATTGACCACATATTCAAATGTAACCAGAGTAGCCTGCCAACAATAAGCAAGCTGCGTATGATTATAAAAAGAAAGCCATCACCATATGTAATATGAACAGAGATGTGCCAGTGGAATCTGTTAAGGATGTATGAATCATGGCAGGTCACGGTGGAGTTCCTCTTGATGATGATATGCAATATTTTATTGAGGCAATTTCCCTATTTTCACACTCTGTCATTCATGCTGACAGCTATGGGGCTTTAGGACTATATTCTATATCTCTCATCATCATACTGGAGTTTCTGATAATTTGAGATCCAGCCCTCTGGATATCTCAGATGCTTGCAAATAGGAAGATATTGTGCTTGTGTTGAAGCTGAATATCATTTCCAATTTGCATAGCAGTTAAGAAGAGAGCACTTAGCTATAAAAAAAACAAAAAAACATTATTTTGAAGAATTGCTTTCCATGCTTTCTCACAGAAAGGTATCAATATGATCTTTCGTGAGCCAGATGTGTTTGAAAACGGCAGAATTTAAGGTTTTTATAAGCAGGTGCTACCACTCTGACAACATGTCTGTTTGTCAACACTGTAATGTATTGCTGTAAAAATTACAGCATTATTTTACAGCTGCTGGCTGTTTTTTAATAATACAGCATACTGCTGTAAACTGCAATGCATTCTGGGGTTTGACTCAAACTTACAGAATATTGCTGTAAATTGACCCTTCATAATTTTAAAAAATACAGTTATTTACTGTAATCAGAGAATACAGGGAGATTCTGTAAATTAAATTACAGTAACAGTACTGTAAAATTTACAGTAACTGGCTGGCAACCCTGCTGCCAGTATTATACTGTAAAATTTACAGTAATTTTTTAACAGTGAACATATTAAAAAATACTTTAACACGTTGCACTTTTATTTTTCCACTTCAGGCATTGGGTACAATATACGTCACATGACTAAACATGCGTCATCGTTTTCACAGTCCACAATACAACGCGAAAACGCATTCCTAGCTAACAGGGAACGTTCTAAAAACTTTGGCTAATGTCCTGGCCAGGTTCTCACAAACTTATGAAAAAACATTCATCCAGTAACGTTGATAGAACGTTCGTTCAAAGTTATGTGGTCTTAAATAATGTTCTCAAAACGCTAGCACAAAAACATTATTTAAACATTATTCATGGAAAGTTTTTTCTTCAACATTTTAGTTGGAACATTGTTTAAATGTTACTACTTGTTTCAGAATGTTCATAGAACATTCAAAAGTAAATTATATTCGCATAATATTTGCAAAATTATATAATGGAATGTTCCCTCAATGTTCGCATGACCAAGAAAAAAACAGAAGTAACGTTTTTATAACTTAATAAGAGCATTAGCAAAATGTTCTTAGAACATGTTTTTGTTAGCCGGGTTTATTCACTTTGGAGAGCATCTTCAAAAAGCTCAGCTTTCGCAAAACGTTGCCTCATTGTGGACAGAAGGCCAAAACGAAAAAAAAAATGCATTTTTGAATGTATCCGGACTAATGTAGTCTGAGAGTTATCTTTTGCTAAGTGAACTGAAACTAAATTATCCAAATTTTGTGTCAAGACATTTTATTTTATTACACTCAGGAGTGCTGTAAAATCCCCTGTATAATCAAAGTAAGAGAAACTGACATTTAATTTGATTCCCATTGTGGAATATTGCAGCGAAGGTTAATGTTCTTTTATTGTTATGCATGTTGTAAGGTCAAATCTCAAGCTGTTTTCTTCTAGTACTTGTCCTACTAAGTGGCTATGCAATAGTCTTCCAGTTCAAGTGTTTTGTGCAACCGTTTGACACTGGGCAGCCAAATACCACTAAATGGCCCTTTAAAAGCAAAGTTATTGAAGAAGTGGTCTGCCGTAATCATGTCTAAGCTCAAGGAGTGAACTTTTCACCACAAGCTTTTCACATCATCTCACACCTGCCATATCTCCGAATCTGTTGTGACTCAGGTCGAGGTGCTGAAGTTTCTGGTTGCCGATCAGAGCTGGAGACAGGTGTCTGGCCGCTCGCTCGTCCAGATGGTTCCCGGAGAGGTTGAGAGAGAATAGAGTAGTGTTTTCCAACAGCATGCTGGACAAAGCCCTGGCTCCATGTTCACCCATTCGGTTTTCCGACAAATCAATTTCTGGGAGGGAAAAACACAATCAAAAGCATAGAGAATGATAATCAGTGTTGGGGTAATGCATAAGTTACGTAATCAGATTACTTTTCAAGTAACAAGTGAAGTAACGCATTTTAAATTTACAGCTATCTGAGTTACTGTTTCAAATAAGTAATGCAAGTTACTTTTTTTTCCCTATCTATTCACTGCGTCCTATTCTTCCCCAATCCAGAATGACAACACAGCTGAAAAATTGGTTTGAGCTGCGCCCTCTACTGTACAGGCGTGAATCTGCATTTCCTTCAGACAGGATTTGCCAAAAATAGAACATTTATTTGTTATTAAAAAAAAACAAGAAAGCAACAAGTAACATAAAAGTAACAAGTAACATAAAAGTAACAAGTACCATAAAAGTAACAAGTAACATAAAAGTAACAAGTAACATAAAAGTAACATTACTTTTCATTATGTAATTAACGCAATTAGTTACTTTTTTAGGGACTAACGCAATATTGCAGCACTTTACTTTTAAAAGTAACTTTCCATAAACTGATAATAAACATGGCAAAAAATATTTTTGTGAAGCTGTAATTAGAACATTTTAAAAGAAAATTTCATTCTTTCTTCTTCCAAATTTCATGTTTAATTGAATGTCTTGCTTGCCATTTCTTTGTAAATATTTGTAGCAATTTCTGAGTGAAAATTGTTTCAAAGTTAATCCTACAAGAATTTTTTTTTTAGTGAAGGTGTGCGTTTAATAAACGAACGACTTTTGCATGATGTCTTTTTGAACAGTGATGCCAACATCATTTGAACGGGATAGTTTCTATAATATTTCCACTAGCAGTCTCAGACATTTGAACACCGCTGGATGAGCTCAGATATCACAATGTAGACAGGAACAATAAAACACCTTGCAAAATACTGGTTTCTAAAAAATTCCAGACCGTCCGATCACCATGTTCCACTATAAAATACATGACAAGACCGTCTCACAGACGAGATCAAACAGACTTGAAGTTCACACTGCTAGCGAATCCCAAATAAAAGTCCAACAGAAAACAAGGCAGTGCTGTGAAGTAGAATTAGTGTGTGGGATGTTAGCAGTGTGGCTGCAGGAAGTCACCTGTGATGTAGCAATTCTCTTTGAGCATGTCAGCAATGGCAGCTCCACCCATTCCCTCCATCCAATTATCTCGTAGATTCAGTTTCAGGATGGAAGTGTTGGTTACCAAAGAAACCGCCAAAGCTTTGGTACCCTATAGAGGAGAGTTTTTAAAATGTTTAACATTGTTTTGTAACCCTTTAGGCCACATGTCCGACAAAGCATTTTTTCCTAAGCCCATTTTAGCGCCGTGTATTTAAAAGCGGCAGCATTTATTTCAGGCTGAGCGCTACACTTTTGTCTTTTGTTTTCTCGTTGTCGTGAGTAGTTCGCTGCTTCTGAAAACTTTGGTAGCTGACTTGTTGCCTCGCAGGCTTACCAGGCAATGACATTGTAGGCAGCGAAGGTACGTCACGAAACTGATTTCAGACAGCGCAATAGTTTAATGATCTACAGCAAAATTGGGCGAGCTTTGGCGATAACTAAGCGAAAATTTAATTAGTACAACAGTCAAAAATGTACATTTACACACAAACTTTATTTTCTGGTTCAACTATCGCTGAATGGAACACACGATTGCAGGGTTTGGGAGTAACGAAATACAAGTAACTTAGTTCCGCATTTAAAAAACAAAATTTGAGTAACTGTATTTCATGACAGTTACATTTTAAATGGGTGGTAATCAGATTACCGTTACATCTGAAAAGTATTTTAGATTACCAAAGTGATTACTTTGAATTTTAATGTCATTTAAACAGCAATTGGTGATTCTCTGACTCTGACAGTCTGAAAAAGCGGAGTTAAGTTTCATCAACATTTTAATACTTTTAAGAGAGATCATAAAAATGTTATTATTTTTGTTTAGTTCTGTCCTGAACAAGACAAAATGACTGAATTTATAAAAAGAAATTGCCCAACTGTCAACTGAACTGTCCTGTCATGACCTGATGATCCACGACTGTTTTCATGTTTTGTGATAGTTGTTTGTGAGTCATTTTATAATTCACTCGTCACTGCAACTTTTTCCCACAATTTGTTTGCATTTCACAATTCTGACTTCTTTTTCTCAGAATTGCGAGATTTAAACTCACAATTGGAAGTTATAAAATCAGAATTAGGAGATTTAAACTTGCAATACTTGCAAAACTTTTTTTCTTGCAATTGTGAATTTCGTTTCTGAGTTTATATCTCATAATTCTGACTTTTATCAATATTTTCAGTTTATATCTCATATTTGCCTTTTCTTAATATTGCGAATTTATCATAATTTTGACTTTTCTCAATATTGCGAGTTTATATCTCATAATTCTGACTTTATAACTCACCATTGCAACTTTATAGTACACAATTCTGAGGGAAAAAGACAGAATTGTGAGATATTACCTGTTTTGTGTTTGTTCCACACTTATTAGTATTCCAAAGTATTCTAAAGTATTTAGATTAAGTTACTAAACTTGAGTAATGTAACGAAATACGTTACAAATCACTTTTTAAAGCATGTATTTTGTAATCTGTAGTTGAAGCCGCCTTCAAAAATCGATCAGATGAAAGGATCTCAGGAGACAAGAAGTGAAGATAATATTGGATTTGGATGTGCCTCCAAAGATGTGCAGTCGAAAAATGTTCAAATTTGTTCATCAGTCACTTTTTACCCAGTCATCCAATCACAATGAAGACAAATACCACACGGACAAATGGTCACATCCTGGTTGTATAACGACAACAGACAACAACAACAAGAAGCATGACAACAAAATCAATGGATCAAAAAACAATGCAACAAAATCCTCCAAAACAAGGCCACTTTACATTGTGTTGTCATGTTTATATTTAGAAGCAAACTATCTGCCAAATCAGATACTAGAAAGACTTCCGCGGATATTCCTTATCACAGCAACCAAAGCATCTCAACTGAATTAAAAAAACAAAACAACAACAACAACAACAACAAAACTTTTCAGAAGAGTGCCTGGCGTTTTCAGCTGGCTAAAAATGCTTTTGTGGACACGAGCGCAACGGTCGGGATCCACAAGAGAAAATCGCATTCATTTTCACCATAGGAGAACTTATTTTGAACAATAACTTATAAACCTTAAAAAATACCAACTGACATGGTATATGGTTTTACTGAAAGTATCAGGCCACATTATTTTAACTCATTTTTAAACAATCATGTTTAACACTGGGAATCCTCTTGAAAAATTACATTACCTATTATTCTGCAATGAAATCTCGACCAATCAGTGTATCGAAACAAACAAATCATGCCAAATAGAGTGCAACAGTCAGGTTCCGGGATGAATTCCATTCATTTTCTCTACAATGAGACTGATTTTGAACGATACGAACTGTACGAGGTTGTTAACCCATGGTATTTGCTTCTGCTGAAGCCATCAGCCCACATTAGTTCTTAAAATAATTGATTATAATAATCATGTTTAACAGTGGTATTCCTGATGAAAACCTACATTACCCATGATGCTATACACAATTACACCAATCATTAAGTCAAAAAAAGATAAGATCTCTTTAGCTCCGCCCACTCCCATGAAGCGCTGCGAATTATGCAACTGAGTCAATCTCCCTACGCTCTAAAATACTTATATGTTTGTGTATATATACATATATATATATATATATATATATATTTATTTAAAATTATGCATATGTAAACAAATATTTAAGTCGTTTGAGAGCAACTTAATTGCATATATAAAATGCATATATATATATATATATATATATATGCAATAAACTTAAAATATATATTTTTTTTATACATATAATCAACATTTGTAAATGAGTCGTTTTATATTTCTCCATTGTTTTTAATTCGATTATGCTGTTTGCAATGCTTCATGGGATTGTAGTTCTTTCCCTCACTAAAGGAGTGAAGTACACAATCTTGTACCTTTGTCTTTTTTCCAATATAAAAAAAATTTTTTTTTGCTTCAAATCAAAGTTTGTGATGTCATGATTCACCTCGTAGCTGATTGGCTTATTACTCTTTAACGAAGTCTATTTTAAAATTCCTATGCCGCTGAAAAAGCAACTTGAGTCGCTCTCAAATGACTTAAATATTTGTTCACATATGCATAATTTTCAGTAAATGTAAAACATATTGTTTCTATATATAATTAACGCTGGCATATATTTACACATTGTTTTATGTCATTTATTTGTCATTCGCAATATTACTTTGGAATTCTTTCCCTCATTACATCCATTAAACACACAATATTGTACCTTTGCCTTTTTGTCCAATTAATTTTTGCTTCAGTTCGAAGTTTGTGATGTTGTAATTCACCTTGTAGCTTGTCGGTTTGGTTCTTGACTTATGACTCTTCAACAAAGACTTCCTATGGGAAAAATACTTCCAGAACCAATGCCGCTGAAAGAGTCGGTGGGTATTGTTGCACTCTGTTGTGCATTATTTCATCTCTGTTATAAAGTTTGAGAATAAATCAATTTCTTTGCTCTTACCTGTGAGCCCAATCCACAGTGCATCATGCTGAGTTCACTCTGGTTCATGTTTTGGAGGAAGTAGGACACAGGAGTTACGTTCAGCATCTTACAAGCCTCTCTGTAGCAAGACTGGCCTGTCGAGTCATATGCTTGTTTTTCATCTAAAACACAATCAGAATACCTCTCATTCTTTTGTTTGATAAGATTTCTCTTGTATAAATTGTGCAAACTGGTAAAATATTGAAAGCTGCAATGATGATACAAGGATTATTTCGCAATCAATACAGACAAACACAGACAAGAACCAATGCAATACTCATAACCGATGTTATGAGCGAAAAATGAAATTTCTGTCATTAACGACTCACCCTCATGTCCTTCCAAACCTGTAAGATTTTAGTTCATCTTAGAAACACTAATTTTTCATATAATCTGAGAGCTTTCTATCCCTCCATAGACCACATAACTAGCACTTCAATGCTTCAAAAAGTTCATAAAGAGATCGTAAAACTAATCCATATTAATTGAGCGGTTTAGACCAAATTTTCTGAAGAGACTCGATTGCTTTATATGATGAATAGATTGAATTGAGGCTTTTATTCACATATAAACATTCATCAGTTGTGGTAAATGGAAGCTCAAGCATGTTTGCTTGACATGCGAGAGCCAATGAGGTTCATTCTCGTGTTACGCAGCGCGTTTGAGCTTCCGCAAGAACCAGTGAGGTTTGTTCTCGCGTGTCAAGCAAGTACTTTTTGAACGGTCAAAGTGGTGGTTGTGTAGGCTGTGAATAAAGGGTCAGAAATCTCTCAAATTTCATTAAAATATCTTCATTTGTGTTATGAAGATGAATGAAAGTCTTACGGGTTTGGAACGACATGAAGGTGAGTAAGGGTGCGTTCACACTTGTCATGTTTGGTTCGATTAAAACGAACCCTGGTGCGATTGCTCAGTTAGTGCGGTTCGTTTGAGCATATGTGAACGCTGCCATCCGAACCCTGGTGCAGACCGAGACCGCTAAAAAGATGGGTCTCGGTCCGCTTCCAAACGGATGGATGGGTGGATGCTTGTGTGGATGGATGGATGGATAGATGGGTAGGTGGATGGATGGATGGGTGGGTGATGGACGTACGGATGCTTGTGTGGATGGATGGATAGAACTCTGGTGCGGTTCGATTGATATATGAACGCAACACGGACCAAAGACATGTAAACGAACCAAAAAGAGGACGTGATGCCACAACATGAGACGCTACAAGTCAGCTGATTTGACGACGCGGAAAGATTGATGTATCCAAAATGAGTCGAGGGCAAACGTGGAGCAACGAGGAGGTGAAGTGCCTCATCAATATTTGTTTTTGCACACAACGGAGGAAATCCTGCTGCTGTTTTGAATGTTTTGAACATTTTATGAGCTCTTCATGAGCTCTTAGCTGGTAAAAATAAAGCATATGTACACGCATAAAATGATGGCGTTTAATCCAGCACACAGCATTGTTTTGAATGTTCGGTAAGCGAGCTCCGTTGCAAAATATACGTCATAAATGACCATTTTTCATTTCGGGTGAACTATTCCTTTAGCAAAAGGTATTTTTCTCCATTGATGGCCTTTCAAAACATATTTTTTTGTAAGCAACAATATTTCAATGTATTATAGTAGATATTTTTGGAACACATGAAAAGTATAATTCTATAATATTCTATAAAATAATCATTTTTTATAATACAATATAATAATTTAGTGTTATTTCAAGTGCTATACTATAATACAAACATAAATATACTAATATATCAATAAATAAATATTATCCTGTGACTATACTTAAAAAGAAGCATTTTTATCAATGTTCTGTCTGTGGGAAAAAAAATGATTCTAATAATAATACTTTTTATTTATAATGCACATTTACCATATTAAATTGCAAGAATACAAGAAGTACAAATGCAAAACAATAAGTAATAATAAAAAAACAACATAGAACAGATAACATTTAAAAACTGCTTAGAAAATAAGGAATGGGTGTCAGTGTCTTTCCTGTGTCTGTAGCTCAAACGTTGCGTGTTTAAAACATAAAGTTAGGGGTTTATGAGTAAAAATAACGATGCTTTCCTTAACAAGCGCCGTTAATCAGTCGATACAGAAGATAACCGATGCGGAGTATTCACCCGTGCAACCTTCCACTCAATTGAACTGAATGAACTGAGATGAACTGGTGTGACTTTGTAAACCAAATACGACAACAATGTATTATTGTTTCTCATTGAGATGCGCAATTATCATGAATGTGGAAAATTCCCAAGCCATTCATTAAGCTATGCGGAGGCACACAGCAGTAATCTAGCAGATGGCTATCTCTAATAAGCTGAATAAACAGCCATCAGAGAGATAGTGAGAGATGGATCGAGCCGTGGTTTATGTATATGCAGAGGATTGTGTAGGTGTTTCGGTATCTGCAGAACAAGCAGGTGAAAAATGAAAGAGAGAGAGAAGCCTGTCTGAAATTACAAGCATGACTCACGGCCGTTTGCCTGTTTTATTCCCCATTGAGTGGAAACATCATATTCTCTGCCCCTTAGCTCTTTGACACCCTCTATCAGAACGTGCATCACCCACGTCCCCTCGCCAGCCCACTCTCTCTCTCTCTCTGATCATATTCACACTTTCACTTTTAATAAGAACTCTCACTGTGAAATCTGTCGAGTTCCAGGTCTGTGTCAAAATCTTCATCACCGATGACACACTCTCCCTCCTGCTGCTGTCCATCACCTGTGTGGCCCCGACCTTCATCCACCTCGTCTTCTTCATTTGTATAATGTTCATCCTGAAGGGCCAATCTTATGCTTTGATGCTGGCTGGGGGATCTAGGCACTCTCTGAGCAGAAGGATGCAAATTTTCAGGCAGGAAATTTGCTCAGAAATGATATCTCGTCATTTAGACTGTCCAAAGTTTTACACGGACGGTATGGATCAACATCTATCCATTGTGTTATTGTTCACTCATATCTGTAAGTCTTATAAACCCTTTTCAAGGCTTTTTTCATTATTAAAAACTTTCCAATAAGACTTTGTCATTTCTATAAAACAAATTTCTATAGATAACATTTCCATCCATCCATCCACTCACCCATTCCATCCATCCATCCATCCACACAAGCATCCGTACATCCATCACCCATCCATCCATCCATCCATCCACACAAGCATCCACCCATCCATCCACACACCCACCCACCCATCCATCCATCCATCCACCCATTCTATCCATCCACCCATCCATCCACACACCCACCCATCCATCCATCCATCCATCCACCCATTCTATCCATTCACCAATCCATCCACACACCCATCCATCCATCCATCCATCCATCCACACAAGCATCCATCCATCCATCTATCCATACAAGCATCCATCCATCTATCCATGCACCCACTCATCCATCCATCCACCCATTTCATCCATGCATCCACCCACCCATCTATTCATCCATCCATCCACATAAGCATCCACCCATCCATCCACACACCCACCCATCCATCCATCTATCCATCACCAACCCACCCATCTACCCATTCTATCCATCCATCCATCCATCCATCCACACACACAAGCATCCGTACATCCATCACCCACCCATCCATCCATCCATCCATCCATCTATCCATCCATCCATCCATCCACACAAACATTCACCATCTATCCACCCACCCACCCACCCATCCGTCCATCCATCCATCCATCTATCCATCCACCCATTTTATCCATCCACCCACCCACCCATTCCATCACATCCTTCCATCCATCCATCCACACAAGCATCCATCCATCCATCCATCCACCCACCCATCCACACACCCACCCATCCATTCATCCATCCATCCACAAACCCACCCATTCCATCACATCCTTCCATCCATCCATCCATCCATCCACACAAGCATCCATCCATCCATCCACCCACCCATCCATTCACACACCCACCCATCCATTCATCCATCCATTCACACACCCACCCATCCATTCATCCATCCATCCATCCACACACCCACCCATTCCATCACATCCTTCCATCCATCCATCCACACAAGCATCCACCCATCCATCCACACACCCACCCACCCATCCCCCAAGAGCAAAGTCTTGATAAACTTTGCAATTCTAACATTAGTTATATGAATTTCTACATTTCTCTTCTGAATGGTGCACAATCCTACCATTTACAAGCCATTTTACTTCCACAATGTGACATATTTCCAAATGAAACATACTGTGAGGAAAAAACATACTGTTGGGAAGGACTAGATTTTATTGGATTGTGTAGAGTACCAGATTCCAGAATGGAGCCAGATGGTTTGTGGAGAGTGGTTGAAAACTAACTCTATGTGCCCACTGGTGCTGAGATGAGCGGGCGTTTACAATTCATTTTCTATGGGAGCTGAGCGACAGGCTCATGCGGGGGATTGTGGGATTGACAGTGGAGCGAAGCAAGTGGTGAGAGAATCAAAAAGTTGAGAAAACCTAAATTTTATCCAATAAGATGTAAACAAACACTAGTCAGGAGCCAAATCACAGTCCAATAATCAGCTCAAAATATGAAAGAGCACAAGTTTCTGATGAATTTGGTGCTTAAATTACCTCATTATATACTGTACAAAAGATTGTTGAGGTCTGTAAAACAAAATTAAATGTATTTTTTTTTTAAATGTCTCTTATGCTGTAGATAAAAAAACTGTAAAAATAGTAATATTGTGAAATATAACTACAATTTAAAATAACTCTTTTCTATTTTAATATATATGAAAATGTAATTTATTCCTGTGATCAAAGCTGAATTTCGCCATCATTATGCCATTCTTCAGTGTCACATTATCATTCAGAAATCATTCTAATATGATGAGAGTTGTTTAATATTTTTGTGCTTAATATGGAAACAGTGATTTTTTCAGCATTCTTTGATGAATAGAAAGTTTAATAAACAGCATTCCCTTTTTTATTTTGTAACATTCTAATTGAATTTACTGTCACTTTTGATCACTTTAATCTATCCTATATAGTCGGAGAGTGCCATCTACTGTCAGAGAGCGCCATCTACTGTCGGAGAGCGCCATCTACTGTCAGATTGACATCTACTGTCAGAGAGCGCCATCTACTGTCGGAGAGCACCATCTACTGTCAGAGATTGACATATACTGTCGGAGAGCGCCATCTACTGTCGGAGATTGACATCTACTGTCGGAGAGCGCCATCTACTGTCGGAGATTGATATCTACTGTCGGAGAGCGCCATCTACTGTCAGATTGACATCTACTGTCAGAGATTGATATCTACTGTCAGAGATTGATATCTACTGTCGGAGAGCGCCATCTACTGTCAGATTGACATCTACTGTCGGAGAGCGCCATCTACTGTCGGAGATTGACATCTACTGTCGGAGAGCGCCATCTACTGTCGGAGATTGACATCTACTGTCGGAGAGCGCCATCTACTGTCGGAGATTGACATCTACTGTCGGAGATTGACATCTACTGTTGGAGAGCGCCATTTACTGTCGGAGAGCTCCATCTACTGTCAGAGAGCGCCCTCGTCTCCCTCATTTGTTCTGTTGTCATGCTTCTCATCCGTGTCGGGCTTGTTTCAGAGTGCGCAATCGCATACACATTCATTATTAATCTTATGCTGAACGGCTTTGTTAATATTTTTTATCTCCTCACATTGACCGTTACGAATTACAATGAATCTCGAGCCTATTTCAATTAAACATTGTAAAATTAAACAAAAGTTTATTAGTTTGCATTCCTAAATATTTCGGCTGGTCGTTTAACATTTCTGAGAAAATGTTGAGTTTATCTCGCACTTTATGAACGAAGCGTCGCGCTGGAATTCATGATCATCATTCTGCTGCTTCTGTGAACATAAAGCCCGCCTGCTTTGATTTGATTGGTCGTTTCAAACATTTTGACATTAATGAGCGGTGTTTGACTGCTGACAGCTCAGATGAGAAGGTCTGTAATCTTGGCTTTGTGCAATATATCCGTACAGCACCAAAGTAGAGTTAATATTAGACAATTATTTCACAACTTTTACTACATACACCGTAAAAGTGAGTGGGTCCAACATCATTGGTCTTAAAAAGTGGGTGGGTCGTGTCCCATCCACATACAATGGCTGTACCATTTTTAACAAAAGTTGTATTTGTTAACATTAGATAATGCTCTACATTAACATTTTTATGAACTAACCTTAGCAAAGATTAATAAATGCTGTAAGAATATATTGTTCAGCGTTAGTCTGTGTTTGTTAATGCATCAAATAATGTTAACAAACGAGATCTTACTGTAAAGTGTGAACAGAAATGGCAAAATGTGAGCAGGGACACTCACTTGGCCATCAACACTTCCTCTGCTGTAGAGACTTCTGGGTCTGCTGACCGGCCTGCTTGCAATTCCTCCCAAATCCTCTTCTTTTCCACCTTCATCTCCATCATGTTCACACACAGATGGAAGAATACTTTCTTTTGTTACCTTTTTACCCACTACCATTCTATGTATGTTTTGGAGACTTTGTGATTATGAATGTTTTGTTCAAACTAAATCACATTCGATTCACTCTGGTTTCCCAAGTCAGACAGGATCGATGTTCTTAAATTAAATAAATCTATGAGAAAGCAAATCAGTGCAATGCCGTCTCCTGTTGCCCCAGACTAACCTGCTCTGTGGGAGGGTCATATTTGACTGACAGTCACTTTGACCAATTACAGAGCTGCATTTTGGACAGTTTGTCCATTCAGCGGAGGAGACTGAACAGCGAGGGTGGGCAATTGTTCAACTCATTTGTTTTGTTGACTGGTTGCCATGGTGTCATTTCTCTTCTCAAAAAGCCACACTCAAATCTGCAGTGAGTGGTGAGAGAGAAACAATTATATAAAACAAAGAACACACTTCTCCCCAGATATCAGCTTCATTATAAAAGCTAAATATTCACTACACAATTTAAATCTTTAAATATTTTCTAATCACCACCACTTATTTATATTTACTACTAATTTATTTTTAATCTAAAATGTCTGAAAAAAATATATTTAGTTTTTCTTTTACATAATTCAATTTTAAAAATCTAAATTTTGGCTGCGGCAGCATTCCAAGGCACACTTCACTTCCTGTCTCCTGAGACACCTTCATCTGATCGACTTTTGAAGGCCACATAGATGTGCCCTTCACTGCCTTTGATATCCCACAATCCTATGCGTTCCATTCGGTGACAGTTGAGCTGGAAAAAGAAAGATGGCGTCTTTTGATGTCATTTCTAGAGAGAAATTACTATTGTTATAATTAAATATCGGCTTATTGTTATCACCAAAGCTCTCTCTATTTTGCTGTAGATTATTAATCCGTCACGCTGCCTCAGAAGTCAGCTCAAACGCTGTCTGCAAAGTCATTGCCTGATGAGGCACCAAGTCGGCATATTCACATATCGCATCTATTGCGAGCGTTTTTTCCAGGCGCGATTGTGTCGCGGCGAGACGAAAACATCTCAACTTTTCAGAATGCCTCAAGCGCACCGCAGGTCATGTGACAAGAACCATCCAATCAACCCTTTCCCTTACCCTAACTGTAGCCTAATCACCTCAGATGAACTCAGAGTTGTTCTGCAGGAGAGATGGTTTCACGGCAGAAGCTCTGTTTGGTGATGCTTGGGCCAGTTTTTCTTAAAAGATTATCAAGCTGGTCCTTGTCAACTCTGAAATAGGCTTTGACTCTCGCATCGTCCAGACGGAGCTCTTGGATGAGTTTGTGAAATTCTCCGTGGTGCACCCAAACACTGCGGGAGTTTGTTTTTTGTTTTTTTCTCCATAAAAAAATCTTGTACTAGAGCTACTGCAAGGGCTTTTCGGTGATGGAAATCCATTAAAACTTCGACGTAGTTGTGGAGAAAGCTATGGTTGCATAGCAACGACAGACGCCACAGGAGCTCAAGCAACCGAGCGCTAGCAAAAGAAGGAGGAAGTGACGCGGCCGCGCTTTCCACGCGTTTTAGGCGCGATATGTGATTGGCCCCTAAGGCCCCGTTCATACTAAACGTGTTTTGTGCAGTTAGAGGTAGTGGTGGGCAGAGCGAAGCTTCATGAAACACTGAAACAGTTGAAGCAAATGTGCCGTATTGTGTCGAGGCTTCGAAACTATACCGACACCCGTCTCCACGGTGACACCTAGTGTTAACTGAAACAACTTTGACAACAAGACATTTAAAAAAATAAAAATGTTGTGTTTTTGTTAATGTGGTGACTTTTTAACATCCTCACTATATAACTATAATATATAATAATAATAACTAGGTTATTTTGGTCATGAAAAATGAAAATTAATAAAACACATCAATCCACAATGGTCTCATTTTTGGTTTTTTTTACAGATTTGTTTTATAAATGTCACTATATCGTAAACGCTATCTCAAAATCTTTCTCCTCTCACAAAAAACCCACGAGGTGAAGGTGCATTAACTCCTCTTTTAAACTTTGTGGGAGTTGAGACAGGTGCGATGGTGTGATTTGTTCCCGCCCCTGTCAATCAAACGCAGACTAGGTGGGCACGCCTCCTGTCGAAACGCGCAGAAGCTTCGTTTAGCCATAGTCACGTGACATGGGTGTTTTGAATCACAGTTCGGAGCAGTGTTTCGAAACATCTACGCTTCGGGATCTCGACACTGTGTTAGTTTCGCGTCAGCCATCCCTAGTTAGAGGCGCCTTTTTAAAATTGATTTCTATGGCAGCGAGCGTTCTGCGCGCGGTTTATGCGTTTTTGCAGGAGCGCCTGAAGTTCATCAACTCTGAGCAGGAAAGCGACCGACGTCATTCGCGTTGTTTTTTTCATTGTCCAATCGAATGGATGGAGACATCTTTGCCATTTGCTCATAACATACTTTTTTTTAAGTTTCCGCTAATGTGACAGTTTAACAGCAAACCAAAGAGCGCTCGCGCTACACTGACAGGACATCTGATTCAGTGGTTGCCTAGCAACATAAATAACCACAGCGCACTGCTCTTTTTTTTTCTAAAATAATAATAAAAAAAATGATAGTGCGGTGCGCCTCGCGTTCTGTGTGATCGGGCCTTATGCTGCCTTCACATGCTCTCGGAGTTATTGTTTCCTAGGTAAAAATTGCACATGAACGCCCAATTTGGTAACTTGAATGCGATGAGCTCGTAATCATGACTTCAGAAGTGGGAATTATCGAATTTCCGAGGCAAGCATTAGTATGGCAACATTTACACATGCATATTACGTGTCTCAACACACTGCAACTGAAGAAAACGCATGCAAGTAGAAAAGAAACATCAGCAAATTAAGAAAACATCTTTAACAGTTTGACAAATACTCACAACACAAGCAAATACCGGCTCCTTCTGCATTATATTGAACTTTGTATAACATGTTTCATGCATCACAAGGGCTCTCGGAAGCGTAAGCGTCACATCCTTCTCGTTTTCCTGGCAAAAACGTCCCAAGTCCTTCACATAGGCTTTCATAGACACCCTAGGAAGTCAAGGAAGGACTCGTTTTTTGTTTCCTCACAAGCCGTTCACACATTGGCATTAATGCATTAAAATTCTAACATGAAACACGCCATAAACTCAAAATTTCACAATATGCATTACAAATGTCATACAATTTAAAATGGTTGGCTTTGGAAAGAACAGCAAAGAACTTCAAGTCTTGACATACAAATGTTTTTTTTTATTAAGTAGATGCAAAGTTCTTGCAGTATATGCATTAAAATGGCAAATGTTTCAATGTTCGAAGTTCCACAATATAAGATTCACAGCGGAAATTGATTGGAACAGTTTCTTTTAGCAGCAGCAAAGAACAAACACAAAAAAAGAAAAGAAAATCCCGTAAGCTTCTTCTCCGTCCACTCACAGAGGAAGGACGCGATCACGACAGTTAAATGGACACACACTGTGTAGGTTAAGAGAAAAACAGGACTGTAACATCATGCATTCAGAATAATGCTTCAGGTTCCCCCAAACTAAGTAAAGATTAGACATCATATTCACGTAAGTTATTACAAGCAACTCAGAGGGACAAAACCAAATCAATACCCATAATCAAAATACATTCTTAAAAAATTCTCATATATATTTAGATATTTACTGTACCTCTTAATATATGCATGTGTGTGTTTCTTTTTTGCCAGACTTTTTATAATCACAGAGTTTAAACGGTGCAAAACCCAAATGTGGGGAAGGAAACATTCAGTGTTAACAGCATACATAGAACAAGAATATTCTCCTACAGAAAGACAACAGAAAGCAAAGTCCCTTGAAATAAAAATTACCTCATGTAATATTTTTCATGCCAGAGGCCACTCATAACTCAACGTTTTCCAAGCGAATCCGAAGCGAGCTAGGATCTAATCGAACGTACGTATCAGAAGCAAAACGGTGACTTTTCTTAAAGGATTCGTGTCCAGAAACCCGTCCTTGTAAAGGCTTCGAAAAGGCATTGCATGCAAAAAAAACTGAACTATGCGCAGCATTGATTTTTTGCTCTCTGTTGCAAGCGTTTACCCTTTAATACAAAACAACAACTACAACGGTTGATCTTAAATCTAAAGAAGAAATCCAGGTCTCAGTTGGATTCAAAGAAAAGTGTCATCACGGCCATGTCTCAGAAAAGCGAGGGGATGTAGAGGTGTAATAAAGCGCACCAGGGGCATCACCTCTTTAATTTTTTGTCAGTTCCTCCTGAACACTGGAGATCAGGATGTTTAATAAAAGAACCAGTCTAGAGAGATTTCCTTTTCTTACAGTTCGCTTGAGATAAATGCATAAAAGTGGCCTCAATTTATTGATCTTAAGATCCAAACAGTTTTCTTGAAATCCACAATGATGTTTAGTGAATCGAGAAATAATAAAAATAGTCTATTTTTTTCTTTCATTTCATTATATTTCTTTCCATATGGACCTCTGACCTCTTCAGCACGATCAGATGCACGCTGCCGTCAATTAGCAGTGTGTGTGTCATAGTGATGATATTTTTAGGTGTTCTTGTTCCAGTGTAATTATACACTTAAGTAGTGAGTCATATTAATTAACTTACGATATGCTTTGTTTTATGGTTAGTTGCATGTAATAATGCATCATTTACTGTTAATATTATAGTACATGTAACGTGTAAAATAAAGATAATATAAAATGTGGTGGCACAGCTGGCATATATTAACTCTTTCCCCACCAGTATTTTTTTAAAAAAAAGTTGCAAGCATTTTTGAGCATTTTCACAAAACTTTCATGTACATCATATGAAAGGAAACAACAACAACAAAAAAACAAACGCAAACATTTTATTCTAGCTTCATGCATTCTTTTTTTGTCAACACTTGAATATGGGTAAATTTCATTAAAAAAAAAAAAAAGTTAACATTTTGAACCAAAAGCTGAGAAAATCACGTTTCTCAGGAAGGTATCAAAACAGATTGAGTCCATCAACACCCTCAAAGCTTGCACAGTCCTATACCTTGTCATGGGTCTGATATTTCATTTAGGAGCCGTAAGCAGTTTTGATTTATATGCTATTTAATGTTTGATGATTGCATTAGTTTACATGTGCGTAAGCAATGCTTCTACTTTTTAATAGAATTGCTTATGCTTCTATTCACAGAAAAATCTGTCAATGACGGGGAAGCGTTGTCTCATTAATGACCGAAAATTCTGTCATTTGTGGGGAAAGAGTTAATTAATTCTCAGTCAAATTTTAAAAATGTATTTTAAATTGTAACTCAAATAAAAAAACAACTAGTTGTATAGAAAATGCTGTTTGTTGGTAAAAATGCCATGTCTATCCACAGATATTTCGTCTTGTTTTAGGGGTTAAAGATATATTTCTATTTTGTAATATGATTTTATATTCAATAAAATAATAATAATAATAACAACACTTTACAATAAGGTTCCATTGGTTAACAATAGTTAACTACATAAATGAACATAAACTAACAATCAAAAATACTTCTAAATAATTTATTAATCTTAGTTAATGTTAATTTCAACATTTACTAATACTTTATCAAAATCAAAAGTTCTGTCAATATTATTTAGTGGATCTGAACTAACAATTAAAAATGTATTTTTATTAATTAACGTTAACAAAGATGAATAAATACTGTAAAGTTCTTTGCATTTACTAACATTACCTGATGGGACCTTATTGTAAAGTGTTACCGTAATGATAATAATATTAAATTGAACCTAAATTATTATGAAGAACAGGAGGACAACATTTATATTATAATGAATATAACTAATATAATTAGTTAATAATATATAATTATAATTAATTAATATATACACATTTTTATAATTAGTTATAAGATAATATAATTGACTCTTTTACAACCAAAAAGAATTAATATGGACCAAAATGAGATCTGAGCCCACTTTTAAGGACAGTGTGAATGCAAAGCGAACTGGGCTTGTTTTCATTCAGTTCATCTCTTGGTCTGTGTTTGGTTCTTTTAAAGATGACTGACTCTTTTTTTATTTTTTAATCATGGATAGAGACTTGGTCTTTAATGAAAACTCATCATAATGTGCATAATAACCTCGAGACCCACAAACCAAACCAAATACTTCCCATCTCTTAATGGTCAAAAGTCAATATCTACGCATGTTTGTACATCAGGAAAGCCACTGATCTCGCTTACACGTTAAAAAGGCAGGCCACGTCTAAGTGCACGCAGCCCAGTGATGACAAAGCATAAAGACACACAAAAAAGTGCATTCAGAAATTCAAGTGAAAGGTATTTGCATTAATACAGATTTGATAATAGAGATGCACATCAAACAAGACCTAGCAAAGAAAATGAAATATTCCATTTAAAAAAAGGAAAAGAAGAAACTGTTTTTAATTAGACAAACTTGGCACAGTTTTCCCGAATCATGGTTGGTGTCCCATCATGCTTCTGGTTGGCTGATTATGAGCAAAAACCAGCAATATGGGCTGAAAATGAAACTATGAACAAAACACCCTGTAAAAGAAAGAAAATCAAGATTAAAAGAGATAAAAGAGTAAGAAAAAGGGGGAGGGGTGGAGAGGGTATACATACAGTATATATATCAATATCAACAAAATATAAAACATAATTAATAGATTAAAATGTTAATTAATAATAATTACATGCATCATATTAAAATTAATTAAATATTGACATGAACATATATATTTACATAAATTAATTCCACAACTATATATATATATATATATATATATATATATATATATATATAAATAATGTTAGGTGCAATTAATCAAGATTAATCGATTTGATAGCACAAGTCGTATATATATATATTAATTTATTCAATTTTGCCCACTGTCCAAAAGAGTACCATGTGACACAAGGCAAGAGATTGTAAGGTACCTCTCGTCCTCCAACACAAGGACTTTCATTATAAAACATCAAAATAAGTGACACCTCTCACAGGAACTAAGGTGGCCATACTGCGAAAAGGCCAGTTAAGCGCGCTACGGTTAAGGCACTTCTCCCTCCCTCCGCTCTCACGGCAAGTGTGCAATGAACAAGCTCTTATCTGTAAGAGCACAAACAGAGAATAGCACAGCCACTCTCTTCTCACTAATCCTGTTACGCTGCAGCCTCTTCTCAGCCTCCGTCTCTATGGTTACCGCTGGCATTCGGTGATGCCGGTCCAGAGGCAGTATCTACAGTAATCTACACAGCACAAGGTCCTCCTACAAGCACGGATAACCCAAGGCAACTCAAGGAGAGAGGAGGACGGATGGAGAATAAGCAAACAGGACTTACTCATCCGTGTCTTTCTTGCTCTCTTCGATGTATGCAATAGACTCCGACCGTAGACGGTTGGTGACCTCGTAAGTGCGCAGGGTAACACCGAAAATGTCCTCGTGGTATCGATTCTCATCCTTCAACAAGAAAGAGGAGAAAACAGTTTGAAAAACTTCTCAGATGACCTTGTACTTGATTCCCTTTGCACACAAAGGGTCAGTTTTAAATAAATGGCCAAATAGCTCCACTAACTATAAGCCGCGTTTCCACCGCAGGAACTTTCCCCGGGAACTAGGGACTTTGGGATGGTACTTGAGGTGTTTTGACCGCAGGGATCGGGGTCTAAATGAAGTTCAGAGTAAAAATCTCCCCCTCAGAAAGTCCCTTTTCACGAGGTGGTACTTTTTCAAAGTTCAGGAACTTTCGGAGGTGGAACTTAAGCGCTGAAAATGCTGATTGGTTGATTCCACGCAGCATTTTACTTCAACCACCATTTTTAAAAGTCTGTTGCAGTGCGTGCAGTAAGAGTTCACATCGAATCAACAATGGAGAGGACAGACGACGAGGTTCCGGCTTTATTAAGCTTATTAATGTGGAACTGGAGAGTTCTAGGTCACCGGACTATCTTCATGGAAACGCAGACAGCAACAGATCTGGGGGAAAAAAAGTTCCTGGGACAATTTGTTCCGGGTAATTTCGGTGGAAAAGCGGCTATAGTGTAAAGTTTAGAAAAAAGTGGGATCTGACCCTTAGTTTGCTGATGTAGAAGCCGGCATCCTCCAGGGACATGTTGCCGTGCAGTTTAAAGATCTGCTGGACTGTTTTCAGTACGTCACCGGCCATGGTGACGTCCCCGCAGACGTAGATATGTCCTCCTTCTTCTCTCAGATACTTGTACACCGTTTCAGACAGCTGCTCGCGAAGCACATCCTGGACGTATTTCTGAGAAAAAATACGAAATTGTAAGGTAAATGAATTAAAAAATGAATAAAAAAAAAGAGAAAAATCAAGACTTTCTTCAAAAAGGTCCATTTTTCATTTTCAATTCATTCGACAAGCGACTCTCACAGTGCATTATGGGTATTCTCTAGCCTTTGAGCGTATATCAGTTGTACACTCGTTATTGCGGTGCATTGTGGGATCGAATGAGTGCACTCGATAACGTCCACTATGGTTTCAGACACCACTACAAATGGCTGTTCCCTCAAATAGATTTCGGACACAGCCTATGATTCACACGGGCAATGTAGCTAAACCCTCACTAATGCCGGAGTATGAATGGATTTGAAATATCCGCGCTGATATTTGCCAAGGCATAATATTCTAACCTTTGGTCTCCCAGGCTCTCTGGAGTATGCGGTGAAAAGCTCTTTAAACACTTCTTTGTTCTTAGCCTGGATGGTTTCTTCCTTGTAAATGTGGTCAATCTGTGACTGCCGACAACCGAAAACCAAGATCATGGGGCATGCCTTGAGTCCTGGTGAAATAAAACATGCCAAAATTAAGTTTTAAAGGGATAGTTCACCAAAAAAGGAAAATTCTGTCATCATTTACTCACCCTTATGTTGTTCCAAACCTGTATGAGTTTCTTACTTCTGCTGAACACAAAAGAAGATTTTGGTGTGAATGTTGGTAACCGGACAGTTGACGGTTGCCATTGACTTCCAAAGTAATTTTTTTTCTCCTACAATGGAAGTCAATGGCTACCGTCAACTGACTGGTTACCAACTTTCCTCAAAATATCTCATACAGGTTTGGAACAACATGAGGGTGAGTAAATGATGACAGAATTTTTGGGTGAACTAACCCTTTAACTCAATGACAAATGCCAAAATATACTAGTAAAAATATAATCATACATAATTATTAATTATATGCAAATGATCAATGAATCCTAAAATTATGAATAAATAATTAAAATAAATAATAATCTATTTGGAAAACAAAATAATAAATAAAAAAAATTGACAAA
Source organism: Zacco platypus (assembly GCA_038088235.1). Classification (NCBI taxonomy): domain Eukaryota; kingdom Metazoa; phylum Chordata; class Actinopteri; order Cypriniformes; family Xenocyprididae; genus Zacco; species Zacco platypus. Next base: position 35,714,210 of record CM076082.1, on the reverse strand, counting down.
ATCAAATAAATAAACTTTTTATTTCATTTTATTCTACAAAAAGTGATGGAATGTCAATTAATCAAACAATGCTCGTCCCTTTTCAGGAAATTTAAATGCATATTTAAATCTGAGTTGACAAATGACAAATAAACTAAACAAATAAATGTTCCACAAAAAGTAGAACACATTTAAATGTTAAAAGTCACACATGAAAATGTATTAAATAACAAATTAATCAAACAAAAGATGCTTTACTTTCTCAGAACTTAGAATTTAAACTTAGAAGCAATCACAAGCCTACCCTTATTTTCAATATCATAGAGTCTCTGCTGCCAGAAGCTTCTGAATGGAGCAATTCCGGTGCCTGGACCAATCAGAATACACGGAACCTGGCTGTCTTTTGGCATACGGAACGTTGGAGCCCTGAAACACAAAATACATAATTTGATTGCATTAAATCCACAAGAAAACTGGACATATTTGAGAAGTGTATAAACGCTTTACCCTCTGACAAAGCACGGCACCGTATCTTCTTCTTCCAAGCTGTTGAGCCAGGAGGAACACACTCCATGGTGTACGGGACCCTCTCCATCTATCCAGAATAAAACGCACAATCCTTTAACCTGACACCCTCTGACACCAATCTAACACCTGGCAATTTAGGGCTGCACAGGGCTGACATCACTTCCTTCAAATGGAGTGAAATTACTATATTTTAACCACCAATTATGCACATAATTGCATGTTTACAATGCATTAAAAATGTGGAAAAGAGATTAGATCACAGTCTCTCTTTTGCGCACGTTAACAAAAAAGGCTTAACAGCAACTGAGCAGATCTAGAATTAATTTGATCTTTTAATTTTTATGTAGTCCCTATCTTTAAAATAAATGAGCAGTTATTAGATGAACAGTCTAATACCACAGACAATCAGCCTGGTTTCTCTTCTGACAATACAGATTATTCACAATTCATTAGGCACTTCAGTCAAATTGCTAATTAAGTTCATAGTCTCTTATTAAGCACCCAATTATTCATACGATATCGCTGTTGGGGAAATGTGAGTTTTGTCATTGTAACTATGGAAAGTGAAAGGCTGTTTAATATGACACTCACAGCTTGAAATGAGTGACAAAGAAGCACTGGAAATGTTTAGCACCGTGAAGTGGATTGCATTGGTTAAACATAACATCAGGTTCTGTTTACTCATGCTTTGAACATCTGGTGTTAAAGTGATCAGCTGAGATACATTACTCTTAACACCTGGTACGAACTTGCATCTCAAATGTGTTTCTGGTGACCATTAGCTTACATCATTTCACTGTTTTTATTCATTTTCAAGAATACTGACTCAATTGAGATGAGTAAATGCCTGCTCACATTTAGTCTAGAACTACAATAAACACCATGTTCACACAGAGCACACAAAGCCTCTGCACTTTCTCCCAATTTCTCTCAACATGGGAACAGGTGTCAGTCAATGCAAGGGAAAGTAACTAGCTTTGCTTATTTGAAAAAGTAACTCGGATATTTAGTTGTAAATTTAAAACTTTACTCATTACTTGAAAAAGTAATCTGATTATATAACTCAACTTACTTGTAATTACCCCCAACAGAGATTGCATTACATATTATGCAATGGTAAACCATTCAATCTTTTTACCATATATGGCAAGGTAACTTACAGCTAACCAATTAATTAATACAATTTTTACTTTTTTACATGAACATAACTAGGCATTCGTTTCCTGAGCTATGAAAAAGCTACCTCTTTGCAATCCCCTATGCTTTTTTTTTTCTCTCTCTCTCTTACCTTTGGGCCGATAGGACACCACCGCCACAGTGAGGTGAATCTCTCCTGGATGGAGGTCCGGGGAGGAGCTGATGGAGTAGTACCGTGCCTGTAAGAGGGGTAGCTGGGTCAAGAGCAGGGTGGAGGGGATCTGGAGGGACGGGAACTCCTCCAACACCTCCACTACGGTGGGGTTATTGTACCACTTCCACTCCTCATATTCCTGCAAACCCTGAGGAGACACAAAGAATGAAGCACATGACATCAACATGATGTTCTCGGTAGCTCTGGTTTGGCACATGAGCTCTGGATGAGTGGCAGTGAATGGCACACATTCAAAACATTCTGCAAGCCGTGAACTGACAGCCAGAAGCGAGTAAAAAACCTGTGAATGTTGTAATTTGCCTATAAGTGTTCGTCATGTGAGTGTAAAACAGCCAGAAAGGTCTTTTTCAGATCTTTTTCAGATCAGAGTTTTTGACACCATGTACTTACTATCATGTCATTCCTAATCTATAGTGCGTGATATTTTGAATTTATATCGAACATAAATGATTATTTAGCACAATGTTCTTTTTTTATACAATAAAAGAGTTTTACTAGAGCGGTCAAGCTACAAAAAAATGTACCAAAAAAGTATGAATAGATATTTTTAATCACAAAATTACAATAAACAGTGGTGGCAAAATCGACCACTTGCTCCTTTTTCCTGACCATTTCTTCATCATATAGACTTCTTGATCCTTTTCTGATCTTCAGCTATTACCTGAAGAAAAAACTCCACCCTTATTGCCTTCTTGTTTTTGATAGCAAATAATGAATTTGAGAAACAGTGGGAGAAGGAGCTGAACACTGTGATTATAAGAAAACTAAATGCAGAAAACTCAATGGAAAAGACAAGGGTTGTCAGTAATTTTTTTTTTTATGATACTTTTATTCATTAAGGATGTATCAAATTGACGAAAGTGACAGTAAAAACATTTATAATGTTACAAAAGATTTCTATTTTAAATTAATGCTGTTCTTTTGAACTTTCTATTCATCAAAAATACTAAAATATAAATGTGTTCATTGTTTCCACAAAAATATTAAATAGCGCAGCATATTAGAATGATTTCTGAAGCATCATGTGACACTAAAGAATGGAGTAATTCAGCTGACATCACGGTAATAAATTACCTTTTAAAATATATTAAAATACAAAAACAGTTATTTTAATTTCTAGTTATATTTCAAAGTATAATTTCTTTTTACTGTATTTTTGATCAAATAAATGCAGCCTTGGTAAGACTAAGAGACCTTTTTCAAAAACATTTAAAAATCTTATCGACCCCAAACTTTCACTAGTGTTTTCCAAATACATGCTTAAATATACAGAAGTAAATGATATGTTTATTTGAATCAGGCAGAGAGACACTGTGGGGAGTTGCCATTCTCATTGATGTGAACCACTGGTTCACTCCTTTCCTTCAACAGAATCATTTGAACCAGAAAGGATGACTCACTAACTAAGCAGCCATTTTTAGCAACATATCGAAAAATTGTTTCATTGGGAAGCAATGAAAGAGAAATATTTCCATGTCTTTGTATTGACACTGAGAGCGAGAGAGCAAGACAGGCATGGGAGAGGAAAAAAAGGAAGTGGGGAGGAGGGGGTTGATTTTCAGAGGTAATAAGTTATCAAACTGAGAAAATTACTGCCGATTCAAGGCGGAAAAGCCAGGGACACATGTGGAGACGTGACGCCTTTTGTCTAATACGGTGTATGAAAACGGGTCTTAGATCATTACTGAGCTTTAGCACGGCTTGTACTGATGCAAATAAATGTTTCACATGATAATTAGAGAAACAAACAAGTGTGTGTGCAGGCATGCAGTGTTTTCTTACCTTGCTGAGCACCTCCAGTCTCTTTCTCTGTTTGTCATTAGTCGCTAGAGGAGCAAACTGTTGCAACAGTTGAGGACTAGGAGGGGTGGTTATGTCCAGGAAGTATTTGAAAGCCTGATAGATGGTACAGGGTGGAATACGAGTCTCATCTGTCCAGTTACTTATCACACCTGCAGAAAATGAAGAGATTCTGATTAGTTAAGAATGCAGATATGACTTTGATTTTTCGATTGAAATGTCTCCGGGGGTTAATAAAAGCCTTCTGAAGCGAAGCAATGGCTTTTAGTAAAAAACATTTTTAAAACATTATTAACTATAATAACTAGCCATATATCGCGTCAGGGGTTACTCGTGTGGTGCAAGTCCACTTGCGCGGTATGCGTATGATCATCTGCCGGAAGTAAGATATTTTTTTAAAATATGGATATTTTTCTTCGAAAAACCCATCGCTTCGCTTCAGAAGGCCTTTATTAGCCTCCCGAATCCATGTGGAGTACTTTTACGATGGATGGATGGATGCACTTTTTTTGGCTTCAAAATCGACTTGCCATTATATAGCTTGAAAGAGCCAGGATATTTTTAAATATATTTCTGAAAGAAGAAAGTCGTATACACCTTGGATGGCTTGAGGGGGAGTAAATCATGGAGTAATTTAATCTCTTAGTGATTTACTTATGTTTAGATACTTCACACAGAGTACTGCAATTCTTTTGATTACTTAAACGGATAGTTCACCCCCAAAAAATTAATATTCTGTCATTATTTACTCACTCACGTTCCAAACCTATGTTTCTACAGTTCAAGTCCTCTTTTCATACAGTAAAAATGCAGGGAGCATGCATGAAATCAAGCACCAAAAATGACAAAAGAAGTGCAATAAAAGTATGACGCATACACCATATTTTAGTCATGTTATAGGTTTGTGTGAGGAAAAATCTAAAATTAATGTCATTATTTACTGAAAATCTCGCCTTCTTCTGTATGTGACATTCAGATATTCACAAATGCAAATCAGATTTAGCCCTAAGGTTGAGGAGAATATTTAAGAAAACAATGACTTAAATTGTAGCTTTTATTCCCCTAACATTAAACTATTATATGCCTTTAGAGGACTTGGAATATAGCGGATTTGGACTTCTTTCATAGTGCTTTTTTATTTTTTGAGACCCATAGACCTTTCCATCTGTATTCCAAAGAAGAAAGAAAGTTATATGGGTTTAGAAGGACATGTGGATGAGTAAATGATGACAGAGTTTTCATTTCTGAGTGAACTGTACCCTGATGATGACTTTTGTTAAAATACTTCTTTTGTGCACAATAAAGAGACCACATCTGTAATGTTTGTCAGATCAAGGAGAAAGAACTGCAGCAACCTCCATATTCCCTCTGTAAAGGTCACTGGCCAGTTTTCAGTCATCCTGACATATTTCTCAACAAGAAAGTGTGAGAAATCTCACTTAAGCTAACCTTTTTAAAAGACTCTGTATGTAGGTCCTATATGATAGGTCAGTACCACAAAATATATATGTAGTATATCTTTAACACCTTAAATAAATATCAAAAAGGGGCATCCTTCAGAGCTACCAGAAAAATCAATTCCTATGTTATTGTGCTTTAAAGTATCCAGAGAGATCTCTAAAAAACATTTGCTCTGTCCATGTCTGTACTTCAAAGCCTTATTAGTAGTGGCAGTATGAAGATGAAAAGCAAATAGTTTCAATGCAAGACAACTGTGAAATAATTATAATTCTTCCCATGCACAGAGGCAAGATAAATAACCATATATGATGAGGGAAAACTTCAACAAAAGAGAACAAATAGAATGAAACGGCTCAAATTGGGAAATGGGACTGCGCATCTGGCACAAGAGATGAAACCCTGATAGATATGTGATTGAAAGCACTTCATTTGGCATCAAAAATGTTTTTGATTCCGTTAGATTTTCAAAGAAATCAAACAATAGCATGCCAGCATCAAAATCTTTCCCTGCGGGTGAAGTTTTGATCCCAAAATTGTCTATTTAATCTAAATGTCTCTGTTATAGATTACAATGAATCCAGAGCGAAAGCTTTAACATTATATATAGCGATTAAGTTGTCATGTGGCATCTAAATTATGTTTTACAACTGATTAATAATATTTGATACAATTTCAATTCACTATGCAAATGTTACAATGAGTGTTTACACGCACACTGCACTGATGACTAAGAATCAGCTTATTATAAAAACCTAACAATGCAAGAGAATTGCAAATTTTGTGACTTTATTGTTGCATGCAAACAGTGAATAAGCCATCATAATGCCAGTAAAGTTAAAGCAAAACCATGTTTTTTGTCATTTAACTGTTTAAAAAGTTACATTAACATGCAGGCACACTTTACACATTGTCAGGTTAAGCATAATGAGTTTGTGAATGTTAATCTACTCAATGTCAGTGCATACATTTTGAGTCGTGAATTGTATAATTTATTAGCACTCAGAATATACTACAGGATATCAGTTGTAAGTGTTATTGTGGAAACACTTTACAATAAGATTTATTGGTGTATTAACTAACTTGAACTAACCATGAGCAATACATTTGTTACTGTATTTACTAATCTTCGTTAATGTTAGTTAATGAAAATACAGTTGTTCATTGTTTGTTCATGTTAGATCACAGTGCATTAACTAATATTAACACGATTTTAATAATGTATTAGTAAATGTTGAAATTTACATTAAAGATTAATAAATTATGTATAAGTGCAGTTCATTATTAGTTCATGTTAACTAATGTAGTTAACTATTGTTAACTAATGAACCTTATTGTAAAGTGTTACCATTATTGTAAGTAATATGAGCAAAAGCTAGCTCACTTTCCAGTAAATGTGACATGATGAGCATTATGGACCAGGTTGCCCTGATCTTTGGCTCATCGTGAACACCAGAACACCGGATGAACACGCTGTTCGGCAGACAATGGCATATTGAGAAAGCCTTTCCTCCGTGTTCAGAAATGAAAATGATGTTTGAATGGGAGGGCTGGCAGACTTGTATGGACAAAATATTAGAAACATTACATCTTTCTTCTCATTCTGTTTGTTCATCAAAAGTGATATGTCATTTCAGATTATTTTTATGTAGATTCTGTCATTTTCCATAAGATCCCAAAGCAGGAAAGTTGTTTTGGAAAGTTGCTTTTCATTTGTTGGCATTTGCAAGAAATTACCAAACTAAGCTATACTGTTATTCTAGAGTAATACTTTTTTTTCCATTTCATATTATTTTTTTTTCAATTTTGGATTAGTTTTATATGTAAGGAATAACTGACTCCGGTCTGTTGAATTATTGGAAAATAATGCACACCTGCTTTGCATTGTGGCTGCATTACCACCTCGGGTGTGCATTATTTTCTAATAGTTCAATGGACCAGTCAATTATTCTGTTTATACTACAGTTACCACACCTCAAGACAATGTTCAGATGTTTTATTTTAAGACATTTGTCAGGTTTTTGTCCTTAAAATGCTCGTGTTTAGGAATTTCTTACGCATCTCATCCCAAACGTCCATTGCTAATTCCAAAACGTCATTTTAGAGCTAGTGACGGAGGCTTCAGCCACTGATAGCATTCTAATGCAGTTATAAGAGAGATTAAGCATGTGTGAATTAGTCTGTGCATCTCTCAACAGTGTTCGGTCGCCGCGTCTCTAATAATACCGAAACTGTAAGTTTATCTGCTTCAAGAACAGCACTGTTATTACCTCGCTAGTGAGAAATGTCATGTAGCTTTTAAGTTGCTAAACTATTTAATTGATAAAATCATCAGTGCAGTGTTGTGTGTCCGTGCTGTATATGTGTGTGTGTGTGTTTGAGTGTGAGAAAGAGATTATGTGCTTTCCGTGTATAATAAAACAATTTTGTGGCAAAAAACATGGAAATAATTTGTCGTTTTTATCCTATTGTTTACTATATTTATTTGCTTGGTCAGTGTCGTTGTGGGTTTTGCTTCTTTTGCTGTTGTAGGCTGTAAAGACCTTTGAAATAACTGAAATCATTTGGAGAAGTTATATGGAACTGGCCAGCCTGGAACTACTTTAGCTGTGCGTTTCCCTGAAAATAATTGCACACCTTAGAACGTTCGTCAACCAATCAGATTCAAGCATTCAACAGCACCACAGTATAAATAGTATCATAAATACTTTTATAATAAAAAATTGCATATTTTTATTATGACAAGAAAAAAAAAACATATTTGGATATATTTCATAGTTACCCAGTGCTGTGTTTCTTTCCTCTAAGAACTCCACTTTCACTATTTGATTGACAGGAGGTGCGTCTTCCAGTTTCTCGATAAGAGTTGTAACTAGATCTTCGTTGTTGCCGGGGAAAACTCCTAAATGGTCACCAGGCAAGTATTTCAGGCTCTCTTGGTTGTTGGCATCAAGACGCACAAATATAGTTGATCGGCTGATAGACAGGAAGTGAGAAAACATTGTAATATGAAACAGTTGCAGACATTATTAAAGAGATTATAAAAGATAACAAGATCAGTTTGTTAAGCTTTGGAATGAAGTGTGTATTATGAAATAGCATTTTATAATATTTTTTTGAAAAACTTAGTTTAAAACTATCCAAACACACATATATTTACATTAGAAAAGAGCAAAAGCTTCTCACACAATATGGCAGATGGCAGTAAACTGCTGAGAAAGGTTTAGTAACTAAGTTTTTTAAGGCAGAACTCAGTCAAGGGTAATGTGAAAGACTTTCATGACAATGCAAACCTGAGAAAATTTGAAACTGTAAAAAATATTAGTAAAAACATACTTCGATCTGGCACTTTGTAGGTTCTGTCTCTGCAGAAATTTGGCCCCGTAAACTTTCTTCTTATGGATGCTGTAAAGCGCTGAGAGTGGATACAAAAACCAATCAACAGTTAAAAATGTGCTGTGTGGAATTAGACTATACAATTTAGCGGCCCTACAACTTGATTTGCTATAAAACTCATTATGGAGCAGAGCCACCCATTTCAAGATCATTTCGAGGACTTTAGATGCAATAGTAAAAAAAAGTCTGTGACATAGGAAATCAGATCTGTAAGCCCTCAATGCATTGTTTACACTTTCATCAATTGAATCAGAAGTGTTTACAATCCTCTGGGTAGTGCTAAAACGGTGCTGTGTCTCCGTGTCAAACTAATGAGCCACTAAAATGGCAGTCCCTTCAAGAGTCAGTTGCCACGCGTCATGAATTTTGTGGCAAATAAAAAAGCTTCGCCATTCACAGGGGAAGACTTTAAGTATCATTTAATTTGATAAAAGCTTATTGGCTTTCTGAAATGAGTCATTCCTTAATAAATGAAAGGCGCTAGAGCAGCAATGTACCTTGCGTTAGCGTTGGTGCCTCTGCCGTGTATGTCATCCGGAACTTGCTTTTCTTCCAGCTGCGGTCGTTACTAATCAAGGAATCGTTCGCTTTCTCGATATTAACATCGTCGCCGACACAGAAAACGTCACACGCAGCCTGGGATAAAAAGGATAAAAAGGTTCAAAACTAATTCTTGGCAATGTTTTATGATGTATCATGAGCTAAACCATAAGTTTAAGTGCAGTGCAAGAAATATACACATTAAATCTTATTATTAGGCTTAAAAATGTCTAAATTATTTGAAAAAATATATAAGCCTGACATATGAGATGAGAAAAAACAACTTTTTTTGCAATGGAAAAAAAAAATGTGTTTGAATACTGGATGAATACTTTATAGTTTATACTAAAAGGCCTTTTACTTGCTAAAATAAGTATAAACTATCAATCGGAGGACAGAAGGTATGCAAGTGAATTTTGTACAAGTTTTTCAGAAAAGCATTTTGAGGCTTTAGAAATTTGCATATCAAATGATACAGTAGCCTTTATAAGGATAAGTAAATCATTAATATGACTGAATCAACCTGACTATAACTAAATGACTCTCTAAAAGAATAACTGACCCCCAAATTTTTTCCATTATTTACTTTTGTAACCATGGTTTTTTTAAAATTGTGAATTTCTAAAATCCTTGGAAACATTTAGGATAATGTAAGTACACAACTGAATGAAATACATAATACTGTGCAAGTGGTTTTTGGATATTTTAATATAAAAATTGTATATTTTTAATGTTTTGTCACTAGCAATGAAATAACAATACATGCAAAGTAGCGACTTCAGCCCACTGCTCGCTCAGGGCAATACCTTGAAGACCTTCCTGGCCCATGTTCTGAAGGATTCCTCTTGGCCACAGAGTTCGTCTCCCTCTCCCATGCGCATTATTCGTTCCCCACCAAGCTCTTCGAACAGCGTGTCCACTGCGTGGGCAAACGCACAGAAGTGTGGGTATGCCCGAGAGCCAAGGCCAAACACAGAGAATCTGCATGGGAGAAACGGAGTGTTGAAAACACTTGAAGCACATGAACACAAACAACAACAGCGCACACAAAAAGATACAGCGTATATACAAAACCAAGTGTATTATAAGAGTGGGATGGTTGTGGACATCAGGCCAGAGGCTGTGAGCTTTGATCCTGAAACTATGAAAACAGGATGAAATTCAAGGGCAGAGAGGATGTTACGCAAGCATATGCACACATACATGCAAAGACATGCAAAAAGTGTGAAATTTCTTTTGATTGCTTTAGGATGGAATTTCTTTTCAAAACTAACCTTCTTTTAGATGGTTGTTCTCTGTTCTTAGGCACTTTGTATTTTAGTATTGAAGAAATTGATGAACTTAAATTTTGTGAAAGACACCAGAAGCAACGCACACACGTACGTAAAGACATATAGGACAATAGAACAATATCACAAAAAAAAAGACCCAAGTTGCCACAAAATCGAAAAAAAGAAAGACATTTTTAGGCTATTTTATATGTTAAATACATATATAATATAATATAATAAATATATAAAGATACCACAATGCAAAAACGTATTAAAAAATATAGGAAAAACAGTTTGCCATTAAAAACACAATTAAGCATATTTCCTCAAGAGAAAAATACCAAAGAATCAAAGAAAATAAGTAAATATATTTTGCATAAAGAAATATCTAGTTATTTTATGAAATTTATGCCTATTTTAGTACCATTAATCATTTTTGTTTTGCAACATTTTTCCTTAATTACATACTAATTTGTGTAAATGTTCTTTTCCCCTTTGAAATCAGTCATCAATTAAAGAATAAAAGTACAAAAAAATCATATGATTAATAAATACTTAAATACAATTTAAAAATATAAAATTATTTTTTACATTATAGAATTGAGAATATGGGGGGTATAGTGCTTAATTGTGCATTTTTAATGCAAAGATTTATTTTTTTAATTGCATTGTGGTATAATTTATTTACCATGCTAAAAAGCCTAAAAATAATTTTTTTCTTTTGTTTTTGATTTTGGGGTGAAATAACCGACACTTAAAAAAAGTTTGATGTTTTTCCAAAAGTATACACATCAAATCTACACAGTCACGTATAAACATCCAGGCACTACAGTACCTGACATTAGCAAGTGGACCAGTGCTCTCAAAGTTGGCTTTGGTTTCAGGTTCGTCGCTGGAGGATTTACGGGTATCAGAATATGAAGAAACGCTGTTAAAACGCACTTTGTACGTCCTGAGAGAGAGAAAGAGAGAGAGATTTCATTGTGCATTTATGTGAATGGTTTGAGTGTATAGAGAAGAAATGCATGTTATGCGTAAATGGGTATGTCTGATGCATATATGTTAGACTTTGTGTAGGTGTGTGAACTGAAACATTGAAAAAAAAATTAATTATGGGAAAGCAGATGGGTGGGAGGATGAGAAGAAATTCACTCGCTTGCATCTCCACTCGCACAAACACTCACTTTCTGTCCTCTATGCTGGTGGTGGGATGTCTCATCTCCATCAGAGCCGCACCAAATTTCTGTAGAGCGGAAAAGGGGAGAAAGAGAAACAGGAGAGAAGTTACTAGCCCTTCCCACGCATGTTCACAATCACAAATTCAACCAGGACCCGCCAGCATAATGCAGGTTCTCTCGTTGTACAGTATATGTGTGAAGTCCTTTATCATCATGATGAGCACATTCTGTTGTGTTGTGAAGTGTTGACAATTTGATTCAAAGCAGAAGAAAATGATTGATGTGCTCAGTGAAACACTAGCGCATGAAAGCAAACTATTTTAATAACTCACCTCTCCATTTTCAGGAGGGTCCCCATTGCCAAACGTGCTTGTCACCACTAACACAAGCGTCTCGTGTTCCAAGTCGACTGTGTCATATTCATCCATGGACGTTACCTGCAGGATCATATAATTCCGAATTAAACACATCACACAACTCACTTATGCTGCTGTATATACATGATATCATGACCTCAGTAAACATCATCCATCTTTTTAGTTCTATTGTTGTGTTTTATTCCACTTTTCATATAGACATAAGAAAGAGTACAGTAACGCTTTACAATAAGGGTCCATTTGTTAACATTATTTATCTACATTAGTTTATATGAGCTAACAATGAAAAAGTGTTGCTGAAATGACATTGGGGAGAGTCAGGGAATGTGACTCGAACATTATTCTAATTCTAAATAAATAGTAATAAAAAAATCAAATTATAGTAATGAGAAATGTGGGGAAATGTGCTTAATTGTGCTCAAAAGTTTTTTTTTAATGTGTTATGTTCACCAAGAGCATTTATTTGATCAAAAATACAGTAAAAGCCATAATATTGTGAAATATTATTACTGTTTTCTATTAGAATACATTTTGAATTCCTGTGATGCAAAGCTGAATTTTCAGCGTCATTAATCGAGGCTTTTGTGTCAAATGATCCTTCAGAAATCGTTCTAATATGTAGAATGATTTCTGAAATATATATATATATCTCGTACGGTTCAGGTGTCACTGTTTGGTGCATGCAATCAGACGACGGTGAGTCACACTCCAATCCAGAAGGGGGCGCGCGAGGTAATACAACGCTGTCTGCTAACCGCCACAACAGGAAAAAGAGCAGAAGAAGAAGAAGCACATACGCAAATGACTTGTGTGCTTGAAAACAAAGTCCACTAGATAGTACGCACATGTCGAATGTGTCTTTTTTTTTAAAATATAGTTTAAGTAGAGCAAATTGTAACATTCCTAAAGTTTTATTTTTTGTTAATCTATTTATTTTGTACTTTTATAACAAGAGATGCTTTTCAGTTTGTGTATTATGCCACTTTTTATCTTTTTTTTCCCACAAGAGCAAAATGTCTGTCATATTGTTTTTTATTGAACTAATGCATAATACATGACCTTTACTCAAATCCCAAGTATTATACTGTATTATATTTTAATCTCCTGTTTTAGCTACAACAATTCAACTGAAGTAGGGACGCCAGTCATATCTAGGATATGTTTTCTTGACTTGGGTCAGTAAGCAACCACCTAGAACTCCCTTTAGTCAAAGTGTCCAGTTTTGCACCAGCAAGCATGTAATCTAGTTACTAGTACAGTTTGTGAGACCATACATAATACTTCCTCCACTAGACATGACCATTTTGACATGATTGGTTTTTCTGTCTCATTTGTAAGCCAGGAGCAAAAGTTTAGCAATTAGATCAGCGTTCGGAGGGATTTCAAGTGTAAAAAAATCAAACAATGTGCATCAAAAATGGGAGGCACGTTATCTCTTGATCCTGACGTACCGCCAAAAGGGGTGTAGCGGTAATGAACAGTTCGTACGGTGCCTAACGAGCAGCTAATGCGCCATGATACAATTAACAGAAAAAACGCATCAGTGCGTGTGGCAGGGCAAACGCCTTCAGGACATGCAGAAAGAGAGAGAAGCGGTATGTCTGCGTCATCTGCATGTAAATCACGTAATAACAAGCACACATGAACAAGATTGATTATTCTGCTAGATTATAAAAATAACTTTGCATTTAAATGCTATCCCAAGGCTAAATACTTGATGGACTCTATACGCTTGTTTGACGCGTCACATAGCTTGGAGTGTAACGTGATCTTATCTTAACCTACAGCTCAATGCATGGGTGTATTGATTCTTGGCATTTTATGGCACTGGAGCAAAAGAAATTGTGTCAAAAGACACATTTGCGTAAGCTCTCGCATAGTACGCTTTGGTGTGAAAATGGCTTTCTAACTCTGCAATCTGTAGCCTTGAATTGGAAGAGAGATTTTGGTTGTGAAACCATAAGGGGACATGTCATTTTGTTTACATCAACGTTTACGTGCAAATCCACTGGAGGCGCTGATCTGGCATGAACGGGAACGGTTTTAGGAGTCACGCATAGGTGTCAATCTATTATGTGCGGTTCAATAAGCCCGTCATTCTTACCTTGGCATCAAATGCGTGCTTGAAAATCTCACAGAGTGTTTTTGCATAGTCCTGCGATTTCCCAGTTTCTGTGGCGAATAAGATGGTGGCTTTGACTCTCTTGGCCATGGCCTGCCCCATGAGTTTGGCGGAGAATTTCACAGCCCTGCAGGTCGCACACAAACATATCAAATGCAGATATGTCAATATCAATACGTCATTCCTGTATATAGCATTTTATGTAATACAGATTGTTTCAAAGCAGTAGTAAATAAGAAAATAACAAATTAATGATCCAAATTGGGCTACTTTAACCCTTGTGCATTGTTCAAATTCACTACCCTTTCGTTGTGTTCGTGGCTGAAAACAGCCACGATTTTAACTGCTTTAAAAATGTATCAGATAAATATTTTTTTCAAATTTTTTTTGCTTAAATCTATTAATCAACCTCAGTCCTGATCAAAACTACTAAATTTAAAAAAAGAAATTCAGGATTTTAACTCTTTAAAACGTTAAAATCTGATGCTGCACAAAAACTAACAACGAATCAAAGCCAATGTTGTTTTTAATCTTTGACACGTTTTTTCCCAAATCAGTGACATCATTTATGAATTTGGCAATTAAAGAGTTAAAATCCTGAATTTTTTTTTTTTTAAATTTAGTAGTTTTGATCAGGACTGAGGTTGATTAATAGATTTAAGCAAAAAAATGTGAAAAAAATATTTATCTGATACATTTTTAAAGCAGTTAAAATCGTGGCTGTTTTCAGCCACGAACATAACGAAAGGGTAGTGGATTTGCCCACAGAGTACTGTTGAGTGTTTGAAAATTTTCAAAGCATTTTCCCAAAATATGTGTCAAAATAAGATTTGTCACCAAAAATCATTCCATTTGCTGAAACATGGAGAAAGTTATGGTCAAATTAAGACTCAAAAATTCCCCGTAGTGGATGAAAACATCCCGAACAGCACAGAAGGGTTAACACTGTTGCAGTGAGTTGTTTTTCATGTCTGCGGATTGAAGCGGCCCCAAATAACATGATATTTAGCCCCTGACATGTGAATTTTACCAGGAGAACACTGGCAAAAAGAGGATTTAACCCTCCGGAATGAGATTTTTACTGAGGGACTTTTAATATTTTCTTATTTTTACTTCTCCCGAGATATCTCACGCTGCTGCTGTCACATACCACAGGGGTTGAGGCACCTGTTTCTAACTGATGAATGAGACTACATATATTTTACCTGACCCCTTATTTATACTTGTGGCTCTGACGCGGCCACTGGAGTCGATCCGTGGCCACTCTAGTCAATGCCTGTGCTTACACCAGCTGCGGCATGTTTCAGAAGCGTCCCAGAATCGGCTCGGCACGCCATTTCACTAATAATAGGCGCCAAGTCTGTTTTTGACAGACGCCACGTCCAAGCCGCGCCATTCAAACACAAAATAGAGTCAAAGCAATCATCATGTGTAGACCTGCGCTCATATTTCACATCATTAGGAGGCCAGATATTGACGACAAGAGATTCAAAGTTGAAAAGCTTGAAAATCTTTGATCCTTGTCATCCATAACTGGACTTTTTAGTGTGTTAACTTCAACTGTAGGCTGTAGCAAGATAAAGTAGGGCATAGCAATAAACAAAACTAAACTGGGCAAAATATAACCATTTAGCCATTAAAAACATGAAAAATCAATGAAAACAACGTCAGACAGGCAAATCTTGTGATTTTGCGAATCCATTTCTGAAATACTTCTGATGTGAGTTGACACCATGTAGAGGACGGAACAAAACCTCGCCGGTGCCGTAACACGCCGCAGGCGCATGCAGTGTAAGTAAGGGGTGAGATTGAGATTAATTCTAACAAGGACCCCTGAAACACGATTGGGATAGTTTTGAGTAGCAATTGGGTGAGTTTTCTTGAGAAAACTTGGCAACCCTGAGCAATAGTGTAATCATCCAGCTCAATTCAGTTAGGTTTAGGGTTAGTTTTGTTCTCATTCTATTGTGTCACTGTAGTCAAATCGATTATATTCCTGAATATTCAGTGTCTTTCTCCTGGGTTGCAGGTTATTATGAACAAGGATGAATTGTTGCACTAAAAATCTCATCGATTGTGACAATGAGCATTGCAATTCCTGAATATGATCTCTTAGTGAGAGTTTAACACACTGACAGACACTTTCCCCTCATTTCCGAGACCACGCAATCACATAAACGTAGCTACTTATATCCTGCGGGCAATTACTCTAATAGCACAGAGGCTGAACATTAAAGGGACAGTGAAAGAAAACACCCGAGTGTGATTCAGTGAGTTAGACACTATTTGCAGCCATTCCAGCATAATTGTGAGGAAAATACACTGGAAAGCACTCTTAAACAGCCATTAACACAACCACTTCTTGAAGTTCCTGAGCTATGGGTTAAAATTACAATAAATGGCTGGCAAAGATTTGGAACGCTGCAGACGGCCGACCTCGGAAGCGTTGTGCAAGTTAAACTCAACATACACTTTGTGCTCAAGACAAAAACAAACAGCACGAAGGTCTCGAGCTCTTCACCCACTCACTTGGCAAGTTTCTTGAATCCAATCGCTCTTTTCTTTGTGGGTGTTCCATTCACCCCTTTCCACACGTGAGTGTTCCATGGGTCAGGCTGGACAGTGAGAGAGAGAGAGAGAGAGAGAGAGAGAGAAGGCAACAGAGCTCATTTCACTTATAAGCACAACATTATGTGATTACAATACAAGAAATAAGGCATAAAACCTGGAAACAAGTTTGTATTTTTCAATGCTCAGTTTCATCATCCTGAAGTCAATGGATTTTTGGTTAAATGGCTGAACGAAGGTCTGTGGTCGACACAAACTCAAGATATTTTCACGTTTTATTCTACAACATACGGCAGTAACGCCCCACTCATGGTTTTTTTAAGCTTTAATGAGTCTTGAAAACAAGCAGCTAAATGGGACAGAGGCATTAAACGTCATCACACCGAACAGGTAAACTCATCTACTCACTAGTCTACTTTTACAGCCTTATTGTGTTTATACTCGCAGTCTTGCAAACTATTCCAACTCAAACTGTAGATTTTAAAGATCGAAAGAGTTGTCGGCTTAGTGGTGGTGACGTTGAAGTCATGTAACAGTAGTGTCGTTTGTTTATCATAACATTAGCTTTTTATATCTGCCGATTATATTTAGGCTTCAAGATTCATAAAAGTTGTGTTTATTTGTGAATATTATCTCGATGAACAGAACGTGTACGAATCATGAACTTATTATTTAAACTTTGGTTTGACCGTGTCAATTCGACCCCAAGTCCTTATCCTTTGGAAGTGTGTGCAAAGCGGATTCGCTTTCAGAAAACAGCATCTTCCCGACATGTTGACAACACAAACCAAACTCTTCCAGTCTCAGCCACAAGTACAGTGTTTGAGGACGGGTCAAAGTAGATGTTGTTCGTGACAGCCAGTGAAAACCATAGGCTGGCTTAATAGAAATTTGTTTCAAGTCTACGTAGGTTTGTGCAGGAAGTAGAATTACTGATGACTCATTTCAGGCAGTTCAGAATTTGTTCTTTCTGTTGCAAACCTTATACATTCACAAACAGCTATATAACACACAGTGCTGGGTAGTTTACATACAAATTGTAATCAGTTACTGATTCCAAATTACAGTTAGTAACGTAATCCGTTATTTTACACATTTTAGGTAATATAATCTGACTACTTTGATTACTTTTAGATTACATTTGACCTACAGTAACTCATTTATCACATTAAAGAGCCACAAAACGGTATTTATGGTTTGGGGAAAAAAAAAAACAGTGACTTTGTAACCTGCTCTTTCTTGTTTGTCGGCACATTGTTAATGTCAAGATTATCCTGTTCAAATCAATTCAGACACATCAGAAAGTATGTTGTTTCAAAGCCAGAAAGACGTCGATCTACACACCATTTGTCCAGTTAAAGTCCACTAAAGTTAATCTACTAACTCACTTGTCTGGTTTGTTTGTTGGACAAAATGGCAATTTGAGCATTATGATTGGTCAGATCACCTGTCTATCAAACTCATGGTAAATGGAGAATTCCACAAACCTGGAAGACCTTGTGAACATATATAAGCAGTAGGCTTTTTTAGAAAGCAAATTTTAACAGATAAAAAAGTAGTAATATGGAGAATTGAGTCACGGGTACGTGTCCAGGAAGAAGCGCGCGACGAAGGAAGTCTTAACGTAGAACTCTTTCCTAAATCACCAGGAGAATAACAGGGGATACATACACGACACCAATAATTAATCATCATCGCAAGACAAAAACTGAACCAAAACTGAGGGCTTAAGTACACAGAAAACACAAGGAGATGACGAGACTAATTAATGACAAACCTGATGACAATGAACTCATAATGAAATCTAATCACAAACCATAGTAACAAGAGTGGAGGGAAAACCAAACAAACAAAGAGCACATGACGAACAGAGTCCATAGATGTAACAAATTGATGAATTATGAATAATTTACTGCTATTGTGAGAATGACATGTAATCATGTAATCAATAAAAAAGTAACTGCAGTCTGATTATAGTACTTTAAAATGTAATTATAAGTACTTTTTTTTTTTTGGAATCTGATTACATAATCCAGATTACATGTAATCAATTACTACCCAGCACTGATGACGCACTACATGAAAAGGGGCACTTGGTATGATTTCTAAACTGGACAAAATACTTACCTGGTACTCAAAGGAAGGTGTTAGGCGATAGTTGAGCATTTCCTGATGGAAAACAGGTGTAATGCTTCCTGACATGGGCGGCACTATCCAAACCCAGTCACCCGGGCAGCCTCCCCTCACTCTGTACTCATTCTCCATGTGTTTCATGAAGGACTCAGTGGCCGAGTGATGGTCTACTATGGTGACCTTTGACATCTATAAAGGAAAAATTGGAAAGAGTGAGCCTGCTGACTTCCTGGCTGAAAACAAACAAACAGAAAACAGCAGCTCTGAAAAGACCTGAGATTAAATTCAGCTTGTGAAGCGAATCCACACAGAACTGATATCAGCTAAATAATGACACTATTGTCTTTTAAAGCTGCTTATTTTCATGTTTATCACTGTAAATCTGCTTTGAAACAATCTGTATTGTACAAATAAAGGTGACAGCACAACATGATACAGACCAACAATGTAAAAACTGATCAAGAAAATAATGAAAAATAAAAGTGGGTTTACTTAGTACTTGTTTTGACTTGTTTTAGTACTTCTCTTTTACTATAATATACAATGATCAGATATTCGCTAATAGAATCATGAAGTATTATTGCGATAAAATGCCAGTGCTTCACAAAGGAAATGTCCATAATATTGCCCAATCCCAAAATTGTGCCTTTTTATCTGACACAAAGCCAGTACGAACAGCAACAATGCCCGTAATTTTGTACATTCATGGACATGGTTATTTTCAAATGCATTTTAGATAGCTTGTAATGCTTAATGCAGCATGTTGACGTAAGTCAATACAACCTGCTATTAAATCCTCAGAGTGGCTTGTACTGCAGCATGTCTAGTTTTCCAAGTAGATTTAATTGTTATCTGTCATTGTTGTGACTCCCATCCGCAATTATGAAAGATAAGAAACTGAACACAGCTACTAACTAACGTCTAATTAGTTTATCAGTGTTGAAACCGTACAGTAAAAGCCTTTTTAGCAAGGAATAAGATCTTGTGGGTAAACAAACTGCAGGGGGTGTGCAATAAATATCAATAAACATGCTTCTTCAGTCACAGGAGCTTTCAGTTAAATGTCCAAGGTGCTTAACTCTAATAAATAGAACAGAAGGGATTCAGCCTTTTGATTTGTGAAAGCCGGTTAATGTTTTGTCTGCTTGCGCGAGTCTCTATGAATGCTGCATAAATGCGAACGCAGGGATTTGCTTTTAGGCTCTTGGAGAAGCTGTGCAAAGAGATGGACAGAAAAAAAATGAGATACTGGCAAATATAAATAAACGTGACTGAAAATAAGGCCTAGTGTAAGATTACATGTGGGTGAAGATCACAAAGCCTGTCAAAAACATGTCTGGGTTGTGTTTGACAACAAAATCAAAAGAAAAAAAAAAAACGAATTAGAAATTATATTTTGTATAAAGACAATAAAGCCTATTTTAGGGGCTAAGTCAGCACATCTCCACATCCAATTAAAATGAAGAATTAAAAATATATCAGTAAAACTTTACAATAAAGTCTCATAAGTTAACATTAGTTAATTTATTAACTAGCATAAACTAACAAGCAATACATTTGTTACAGTATTATTCATCTTTGTTAATGTTAGTTAATAAAAATACAGTCGTTCATTGTTTGTTCACGTTAGTTCAGCATTAACTAATGTTAACAAATACAACTTTTGGTTTTAATAATGTATTAGTAAACGATGAAAATAACTAACTAAGATTAATAAATGCTTGTAGAGGTACTGATCACTAAAGTAGTTACCTAATGTTAACTAATGAAACATTATTTTAAAGTGTTACCAATATTTTAATTGTGGTAGTAATTAACTGATACTGATTTTATTTTATTAAACTATATAGATAGATGGATATGTATATGTGTATATGTATATTCATATATGTGCGTGTGTGTTATTTTAGTATCATTGAAATATTGACATGCTAGTTATATTAATATTTTCAATCAGTTTTTATTTTTATATTTTATTTTCATTTTTCACAATAATTTTGTTGTGTATTTTTGACTTTAAAAGAAAATGTCTACATGTAGTTTTTATTAATTTTTAATTCAGTTTTAGATTTAGTTATTTTTGTACATCAAGTTAAACTAAATTAAAATGAGAATATGTTACAAATGTTATAAGTATATGCTATAATGTTAATTATGTATGTATATATATATTTCAATCATGATAACTCTCGGAAGATTGTTAGCATGGCAATGGATATGACAATGTTAATGTATTTGGTCTTGTTGGAATTGTTGCTGCTGTAGATTATTGCTGTTGCAAGTACAGGAACTTGCTACTGCCGATACATACGCTGATACGCTGCAGCGAGTAAGACATAGTGCTGCTGCATAAATAGCAATAATCCATAGCAGATCTATACAGGTGGAGCTGGGGAAGGTGGAGGGTTTTAGAGGAACTCTGAAGCACACGGCAAACTGCTATAGTGAACCGCAGGACTGACAAACTGCAGAAGTGACATGGACCAAGTATTTAATGCTGTAATTATCATCAGCTTGCGTTAAGGACCCATCAGCCAGCACATCTAGTTTAATGACTGAACTATCTATGTCTATATATATATACAAACTTAAAGTCTGTCTAAAAATTTGAGAAAGTATTTAATTACTTAATTCTTATTAAAATTAACCGGCAGTATTCTGTTTATTATTTTAAATATGATTCTGACATATTTTCTTGAGATTCATCTATCCATGTGTGTTCATCCTACCTGGAAGCTATAAAGGACTGCGATGTTGATCTCCACCAATGCCTGGTCCTTCCACAGGGATGAAGTCTTCCTCGTGTCCAGCCCCATCATTGTAGCTACTTCCTGTAATGGAGGGAATTAATCATACTGTACAGGGAGACTATTCATACTGTATTCTCTCTGGATCTGAACTGAGGTTAATAGAACTGCCACTCGTGATCTGCCTCTATAGATCTGGAGGATCTGGAGCGACCAGCAAGACTCTCTAAAAATACACTTCCAGTCAAAACTTTGGACACACTAGACATGAATATGTATTTCTATGATATGATATGATATGATCTTAAAAAACCTTCTGATATGAAGTCTGACTCTTACATTTTTATAAAATAGTCATGGAGATTTAAATCAGATGGGTTTGGAATAACATGAAATTGAGTAAATGATTAAAGAATTTCTTTTTTTTTTAGATGATTAGAATTATATTTAAGCATATATTTATGTGGTAAACAGTTGGGAAGTTATTGGCTCATTGTCTCATAAAATTTATTTCAAAGCACAATTTAAATATGGAGGAGAGATTAAATTAGTATTAGAGATTGAATTAGTATAAAAACAAGCATGTTTATTAATTAAAATCTGCTTAAATTACAGAGAGCAAATAAAACAATCATAAACAATGCGTAATATACCGTATAATTAACTTAATCCATTATAATGGATGATCAAACACAAACATGTCATTCCTAATTTCCTGCTGGGGTACAATATCTAATGCATGTGTTAATGAACAAATGTAATGCAGTTTTGGTTCAAAAGTGAGATTTTTTTAGACATGCTCAGTGATGCAGGGGTGATTTAATGCTGTCTGTTATGGTACCTCAAGTATGTTGTATCGAGAGCTGTCGCAGAAGTCTCTGACACCGATCTCAGTCCCCATGTACCAGCCGCTGAAGGGGCAGGCGGTGAACTCCAGTCCTCCGACCTCTAACAGCATGCTTGACACGGCAGGAAGGCCATACCACTTTAGATTCAGCTCCTTAAACCATTCAAACCTAGAAAGACACAGACAGGACGGTGGACAACATTAAACCCAGCACAGGGAGAAAAGTTAAAATGTTTTGCAGCGAAAGGTACTCAGGGTTTATTTGCATAACATAATGTAATCATTGGAATATCTTGGCATATGCAGATGAACACCATTATGCTTGGAGAATATTCCATTTACAGTTTTCATCATAATTTCTCTGTAAGTAAATGCAAAAACATAGTAAGCGCCGCCAAAACTGTCATTATCTCTAAACCTGCACCTGTTCAGGTGTTGAGCTAAAAGGCCAATTCCACCTGTCTGTTATAAATGCAGCATGGCTGTTCCATGCAGAAGTATTCACGCAATTATTGCGCTACATAATGCGGCGATCGAGTCCATTATTGTCACAGCATAATTTTGGCATTTTTCTTGAAAAGGAACCATATGCAGATGCATCGCCTCCATTTAGGTTTGTTTGTTTGGCTGAACAATACTTTCAGAGTTTTATGGCAAACTGTCAATAATGGGCATTATATCAATGCAAAAGTTGAGAGCTGAAAATTGTTGTTCTTTTCCGCTAACCGTCTCATAATGGTAGTATTTCAACCAGTGCTTCAGGAATATGGCCCTTTTCTCAGAATGTTTGATTTGTGTGCATTAGATTTCATAATGTCAAATTGCACGCATACTGTATAAAACTTCCCACACATTTTAAATCGCAGGAACATTGCAGGTATAAAACAAGCATATATTGCAGCCAAACATCAACACAGAATTCAAGGTTTACTCCTCAAGAATGGCCTCATCGCAATATGTGTTGCTGCATTAATGGATTTTCTTGAATAAGAGTAGCACCGCTGTCGATTTCATTTATGCTAGAAAAGTCTAGTTGTTTATTTCACGATTGAGCAGTGTATGAGCAGAAGAGAACATTTTGTGTTACTTTACTCACTAGAACATGTAGCTGACTTGTAGTATTCATACATTTCATTCAATTTAATTGTATTTATCCACTATTACCCTTCACTCTTTTTTGCCTTATGCCTTAAAAGAACCATTTTTGCTTCCCCAAAGAAGCTTTCAGTGATCAGTTCTTAAATTAACCATCTTTCTCTTAGTGAAGAGCATTTTAATAATCTAAAGAACCTTTCTACACTGTAAATAACCTTTAATGCAATGGAAAGATTCCATGGATGTCAAAGGTTCTTCATTGAACTATAGATGTCAATAAAGAACCTTTATTTTTAATCTAAATAAAGTGATTGATGAGAAGTTTAACTTCGTCTGCATGACTTATGAGATCTAGACCTATGTCATGCAGAGTATCTCAAGTATCTGACCATCTCTGAGACACATCAGTGTCAAACTGACAGCATTAAACAAGCAAACTGATGCAGGATCTGGAAAAAGGGCAAGTTTTATGCCAAATTAGCCCACGTTCCTGAATGTACGTGCATAAGAGGCACTCTCTCAGCTTGACTTCTCTGTTGCTATGCATCCTGAAGCTCTGCACATTGCAGCCACTCTGATATGTGATTTCCCTTTGGTATGAACTGTATGACGCAGATTATTATCATATTCTGGGTTGATGAACATTTTAGGTGCAAAGCATTTTAAGCACTGATGTGATTAAACAATGTTTCACCAAACAGACAGACCCCCAAAAAACTCTACAATATGTCTGGTTCTTCTTACTTTGGATGTAAGATGGGAACCTCAAGTACAAGATCATCAGGAATCTCAAAAAGCTCAGGATCGTTCCCATTGGCTTGGAGAAGAAGGGGCAAAACATCAAATCGACTTTTTGGAGCTTTCCATCCTTGCTGTATACAGATCTGTAAGTCAAAAACAAACAAGAACTTCTATAGGACCATCTAACAGCGCAACAAGATGAATTCCCGATGAAAGATCCAGCTTAAAACTGTTATCTATGGTCATTGGCTGGTACATCATCTTGAACCAGCAACAAACCACCAGTCGGTCCGAAGGTAATCAAGCTAATGATCATCTTGGACCAGTTTATAAATGGTTTAGCTCAGCTAGAAAACAGATACCACATTCCAAAATAAAGATTGCACTGCCCTAAAACTCAAACCCGATAACATTAAATTAAACCAACGTCATCCCAATTATGATAAGAAATACCCATGATGCCATAAAAAAGTCTTATATGAATCAGTTTGACTCTTTATTCTTGTGTGTACTGGAATACAACATGCTTCAATTAATATGTCAGTAGGATGCTTTTATGATGCCAGTGACTCTGACAATCGAAACTATTGCAAAGTAGCTTCCCATCTCACCTCTGTAAGCTCCACAGAAGCTGGATCTCCGAGAATTGATCCATCAGGCTGCTTGTAGCCTGCGTACCGGATCAACTGGCTGTTCCACACCCGGAAGTCATGCTTCCCGTCTGTCCTCTGGGGGAAGATGGTAATAGCCGATCTACATATCAGAGACAAGAGATCACTGGGGTAATGCTGAGATCCCTCTGGTGGATTTACAGTTCTAATCCTCTAATTCAGGCAGTTTTACAGACTCCATGAAATCAAACTTAAGTGACTCCCTGTCCATGTCTGTTAAGTCAAGGCAATTTTATTTGTATAGCGCTGTTTACAATACACATTGATTCAAAGCAGCTTTACAAATATGTCAATGTTTATAATATCTTAATGTCTTCATGCCTTATAGTTGCATTTAGCAGAATAGAGCTGGGCAATAATTTAGTTCATATTTTACATATGTATGTATGAGGGTACATTTGTCACTGTGTGTATGGAGGCCAGAGACCTGATCTCATGAGGCACACTCATGAGACAGACACTAGAGGCTGTGGTCTTTAGCAGCCTTGTTAGTGCGCCAGCTTCCCATGCAGAAAATGATGGTTTGAATCCTGCTTGGAGCAGGGCCAGTAGAACCAGAGGGATTTTATTGGTGTCGTGACCCAGATGGGAGTGAGGTTTAGGGGGTGAGTGTAATGGAGGCAGGTTAGTAAAAGCTGTGCAGGTAAACCTCACTAGTGCGGCCGCCTCCCATTCTCGGAAACAAAGGTTTGAATCCTGCTCGGAGAGGAGCAAGTAGAACCAGAGGGGTTTCATTGGTGCCGTGACCCGGATGGGAGTGAGGTTTAGGAGGGTGAGTGAAATGGAGGCAAGCTAGTAATGCCATGTGTCCATCAAAGCATTTTTCTCGAGGCTAGCATATTTTTCCAGTTGTTTTCAAAGGCACTGAGCATCTGTTTTTTTTTACCAGTCGCAGAGAGTTGAAGAATGTTCATCTTTTGGTAAAACATAATGCTCATCACTGTCACTATTTACCCAGCCGTCCAATCACAGTGGAGAAGGGGTGGGACAAATACCACACCACCCAACCATCATATTCTGTTTGTGATAATAAGAAACAACAACAAGCACATCTCTTCATCCAAAACTGGCTAAAACACTTTGGTGGACACCAGGCCTCACTCCCCTCATCTCAAGAGGTGCATTAGCGACAAGACAAGACACTAGAGGCTGTGGTCTTTAGCATCCTTGTTAGCATGCCCACCTCCCATGTCGGAAACGGAGGTTTGAATCCTGCTCGGAGTGGGACGAGTAGAACCGGAGGGGTTCACGAAGGTAAAGTTAGATATAAAATGCTGCCATTGAGATCAGCAGGAATGCTAATAAATAGTGCTTTCCAGATATAAAGGGACAAAATCTGGTTTGCTAGTCTTCAATGTCTCCAAGTCTGGTCATACTGGTTTAAGATGAGTTTTGGGCTGGGAAACTAGCTAACAGCCCATGCAGCTAAAAAAGTTTGGCTGGAAGACCATCCTAAAGACTGACTAAGACCAAAAACATTAAACTGTGCTATATAGTTAGCTATATTATCAGGGTAATGCTGATAAGCTTTACCCTGCTGAAAAACAACCTTGACTGTTTTGCAGATTTGACCAGTGTTTTTTTTTTCTGCAGGGTAAAGCTAATTATTTAGCAATACCATCCTGATAATGGTAATTATATCAAACTACCCTATCTTTTCCATAAGCAAACAGAAACGTGCTTCGCTGCTGAAAATACATGGCATTGACGTCACGTTGGCGTTCCAACAGTGTTGAGGTGCCTTTATTTGTTTACTGACTTCAACAGTATGCTAAGAGCACAAAGTGTCAGTTCAACTAATCTAAATAACAAGTTCCGTCACTCCGGAAATACAACTCTGGATGAAATTTGGGTCACCAGCCTGTTTGCAAAAGCGCAGAGAAGCTTTTCTTGCTAACAGAGAAATGTGCCTTGATTTGTTTATGTGCAGAAAAAGAGTGTAGGAGACCTCTGACGTTTATTCTGGCAGGTCCTGGTGATGTAAGAAGCAAACGCGGGGGCTTTTGCCTGTATAACAGCATTTCCTCTCTTCTTGTTTTAATTTTCCCTTTCCTCACCCCTCTCTCTCACTCTCCCAGGCTCTAATCATTCTGTTAGACTGACGCTAATTAAACAGAACAGAGAGTAAGTGTCGTGTATGATTAGCTTTGTAACGTGGCAGCGGTGCCAGTGCTCGGCAATGCTGTGGCAGGTGCTGTACTGAAGGGTTTTGGAACAAGGTGACAAAGAGAGAATGGGGACACACACTTTGACAGGGAAGAAGGCAAGTCACAGAGAAAAGGAGATGCAGAAATAAGACAGGAAGAGAAAGGAGCTGGTGAAAAACGACCACACTAACCTGAGGTTTCCTTTGTTGGTGGCATATTTGATGTGGTTGCAGATGTAATTAAACATTCCGTGAGCGGTTGTGCAGTCTCGAGCGTCGAACACCTCAACGGAGAGAAATTTGCTTTTTAGGACACATAATTTTTTCTATTATCACTGCATTTAAATCGGTATCACATAGTTGTAGCTCTTGATGAGATGAATGGAAGGCTATTCTGGAAATACATGCTTTGATGTTAGACAATCTGAAGATGTTAGATTTACATTTAATGTTTGTGTAACGAAAACTTAATGTAAATTATTTAAGTATGAAATGCTTCTGAAATTACCATTTTCAGGTACGATTAGGGACTGGGTTTGGATGTAGGGTCATCGATCTAGGACGTGAAATTTTGTAATAATATAAAAATACCTGCAATTTGGACCACTGGATCCGTCCCACACAGCGAGCTGCATTTCTCCATGCATGTTTTGCTCCATAGATTAGCTCTGTGTCTTTCAACTGATATGTTCCAGAAGTTTCAATCTCTTTTTTGACCTCTTCTAGCCGGTCAACATGAGCCTTTGAGCCGCATCTGTTCAGACAGAAGCCAAACATATAGAGGTGCACTTATTAGAAAATTAATAAGGGAATTTATGCATTGAATAAATAAATAAATAAACAATCAAACAAATAAATAATTATGAAACAGTGTTTTTCTTTCTTGAAAAATATCCAAAAAATCCCTAAAACAAGATATACTTGAGATATTTGTTTTTCAGACAGTATATCTTGAAATAAGTTTTCTTACTTCAAAGGTAATTTTAAAGCAAAAACATAAGGTGTATCCTTAAGACAGGAACAAATGGATTCTGTTAATGGCCTGTATATAGTCCAATATTTAACAAATATGTATACATATATATATATATATATGTAACAGTGCAGAAGAACGCTTACATATTTGTATATATTAAAATTAAATTATTATAAATTATATATATTATTAATTTCTCCTGCCTTTTGATTGATGTGTAGTACTGGTCAATGAAATCTGTTGCAAGTGGTAGCAGTTCTTCTTTTCTTCTGACTTCATCTGGTTTGCGACTGTGCTGGTTTGGCATCATTACAGAGCCTATACAAACACGCTCAGTGCAGATCGGAACCTGCGAATAAAAAGCAACTAGCACAATAAGAAAACTGAGTCTGCAAATCCAAGCATGCTATATCACACATATCTCACACATATTGTGTCCACAGGAGTTTAACTCCAAAAGCAGGCATAACTTGAGATGCCTTTTCTGCTAAGTAACAGAAGTGCAGCTCAATACAGAAAATAAAGTGATGTCGATAAACACATTGAGTACTTTAATTACTACCATAAATGTCTTGAAATTTAAGTTACATAAAAAGGGGCAGAAAATTTACATCCAAATGGTATTATTAGCAGTACATACACAGCTTGTTTTTTCCTAACAATTTTAGGTTGCGGCATAAAATCACGACAAATCTCAAAATAGTTTTAGGATGTTAATGAATATGGCATTGTTAATTTATTCAGTGGACTAGACCTGTTATGCTGCTGTTGCTGCAGAGCAAGTATGGAGTTGCTACTGCTAATAGATACGCAAATACGCTGCTGTAAGCATGTAAGATATGCTGCTGCTGCATAAAAAGATATACATAAATCCCATAGCAGATCTAGGCAGGTGGAGCTGGGGGAGGTGGAAGGTTTCAGAAGATCTCTGACAGTGTGCTGCAAGACTAGTTAACAGCAAACAATGAACCAGACTATTTAAATGTTGAGCAAACAATCTCATTGGCTGCAGGATCAGCAGAGGCCAATCAGCTTGAGCCATGTGATAATGATATGATTGTAAAGGACCTATCAGCCTGTGCCCTCTAGAGTTTCATGACTAAACTAATATATGAAATAAGTCTTAATTGATAATCTGGTAGTGAAAATAGTTACATTTTTGGAGTTTTGCAAAAAAAAAAATTGGTAGAGACTTCTTACGTGTGCAGTACAAAAACTTGTTCAAGTGGTTAGAGAAATGAAAAAGGCGAATGTTATGTGTCGCAAACCTTAGCAATCATGCAATATGACTCTTTTAAGTTGGGCAGTGAATATGTATCATATTCTAATCACATAGTGGGCATGTGAAACAAACACACAGAGCTTCAACATTTATTGTAGGTGTGTTTCATGATCATACTGAAAATGTATTAAAAACAAACTGCCAAGTGATAAGTGGCAGGCTTCATCAGAGCTTGATAAGAAAAAGCAAAGAGACAAACGGAAGTCGCTCATTGCCTTGAGGAAAATACTCATATGGCCACTATAATAAGATTAGATTTGAAGTGCACTGTCACTTTCTGTAGCTGTTAATATGTTCACTGGATTAGGGGTGAAATGGCAAAGACAGAGTTGAAAAATAACAACAAGCCTGTCCAAGCTAGTGCTGTTTAATTAAAGACTGGCTTCTTTCTATGACCCAAATTGCCCTGGTGAAGCCCTTGAGTCTGGTGAAGCATTTAAACCATTGACCCATAACGTTCAACCGCTTTAGAGTAACCAGCCCAAAATAACCAAAGTCCCTTTAAAGCAAGTTAGTTCACTAGGTGGCCATCTTGGTAACACCCTCGCGCTTACTGTATGAGTTCACGTCATAAACAAAAAGTAGTAGCAAAATGCATCTAGCGAATAATAACTAATGTGCATAAAGTAAACCACAAAGGGTGAGATATTAGTTTTACATTAATACACTATGATCAAAAAGGGCTCAGATTAAGCCAGGATTAGGCCTTAATTCAATTAGGCCATAATGTGTATATATAAATACATATAAATGAATATAAATAACATTACTAGTGTGCATCTTGAGACAAAACAATGGCACTTACGTATTTTAAGACGTGTCAGTGCAAGTTGCATTCATTTCAAAAAGTTCAAACATGAATTTTAGTCTGGGATTATAGGCTTAAGCTTTGTCTGTGAAATTGAGGGTATACGATCTATCCTTAATGTTACTGAAATACTGTACAGTGCTGAAATAAAAAAAAAAGTAAAATGGTTCACTATCCACAATAAAAGGGTTATTAAAAAATGTTGTAGAAACAATTTTCACTCAGAAAGAAAGGGCAAGTAACACACTGAATTAAACATGCTAATAGTTTTCTGCTGTTTCATCCTACATCATCCTCCAACATTTCAACTTTTCCTATTAAATTCATTTTTCTCCTCCTCTTATACTGTCTCTAAACTAACTCCGAATACCACGACTATTACTTGCCCCAGCGCAGTATAACTCACCCATTTATCCTATCTGTGGCATGTACTGGGACACCTGTGTGACTAACCGAACAAGCATTTATACTGATGGCGCTTAGCATAAGAACGTTAAAAATAAAATAGGACTTTCATTGGTTTCTTCGTATTCACCCACCATAAGGGACTGTGAATGCAGTCTTGCAGCTGTCACATTCTGTAGAGTTGGATATTCAACCCAAAAATCCTTCAGAATGTGATATATTATAAATCATACCATCTGTAATTAGCATCAATTAGCATGCAAAGCCATCCTCTCATGAAAGTGCGCAGAACTTCATAACCCCCTCTTGGAAGGATGATTCAGATTCAGAGAGATGTTGAGAGTTCTTCAAACATGTTGTCATATAGATTTATGTCTACAGTGGAAGGCAAAAGCTAATTTTAAACCTCAGTTCGTTCACAACATATGGATTCTATAGGAGCAGCTAAATTGCGACCAATTGCGAATAGCAAAAGCCAGCTCTAGTTTGTGTCCGAATTACCATAATTATGAGTTTCCGACTTATAAAAATGTCATATTTTTGTTGAATTCATTTTTCATGAATAATCTGAGTTCTCAAACTAGACTGTTGTGAGTGTTACATCATGTAAAAACAACCAAGACGGAAGCAGCTAAAGTTACTTTGTTGGCAACCTCTGATTGATATGGCATTATAATATTTTGCAAGAGGTGAATTAAGGTAGTGATAAAGTATTTTTCGGTCATTACCAACAAAGCCACACTTGGATCCATTTTGGTGTTATGAGTGTTGCCATAGAAACAATTCATTCTTGTGTCTGAGCAGGAGTAGAATCATTTTGTAATTACGGTAATTCCGCTGCATGAACCTCTGAGCCATTCCTGATATTTCCTTCTTGTTGTTATCATATTACTTTGGAAACACCTGAATAAGCAATGAAATAGGCCAAATGATGATGATCACAGAAAATGTATTAAGGTCCCTCTTTGGTTACAGAGACTGAAAAAAAAGTACAGATAAAAATAACAATTGTTGCTAGAACCATGGTGTATCTATCTATCCATTTCATACCGTTATCAGAATCAGTTATATAATTTTTCTAAGCTATTTGTCAGTGTTAAAGTGTATCGCACACTGCCAAGCGCACTTGAATGTGCTTTCCAATTATATACAATATTACTTGCAATTCATGGTATATATCCTGCAACCAGTATTGAATTTGTATGCATCTATTTGTGATTATATCATTAATACCTGAAACGCTCGTTAAGTTTTGTGCGCAATGTTTCTGATTACATGCAGGTCATTTAAATTACTTCACAAATGGTTTTGGTTTTGAATGTTTTACCATTTCAAGGCTTGTTTCTGCCATGAAATAAAAACTTTTTTTCTCACAAATGCGAGTTTACATCTCATAATTCTGTTATAAAGTCAGAATTGCAAGATATTAAGTCAGAATTGCGAGTTATGATTTCAGAATTGTGTGATGTAAAGTCAGAAATGCGAGTTATAAAGTCAGAATTGTGTTATAATGTCCAATTGTGAGGGAAAAAAGACAATTGTGACTTTATAACTCACTATTGCAACTGAGAATTGCGAGATTAAAACTCACAATTCTTAGAAAAAACTTCAGAATTGCGAGATATAAATAATTCTGGCAAAAAGTCTTCATAAGATGCAATTCATCAATCGTGAAATTCTAACTTTATAACTCACAATTATGTTTATATCTCGCAATTTTGACTTTATAACTCGCAATTGTGTGTTTATATCTCGCAATTCTATTTCATTATACCTTATAAAGTTATAAATATGGATATTTTTTATAAATATGGAATAATTTGCATCGCTTTAGAAGGCCTTTATTAACCCCTGGAGCCGTATGGATTACTTTTATGATGGATGGATGGATGCGCTTTTTTTGGTACCATTCACTCCAATTATTAAGCTTGGAAGAGCCAGGATATTTTTTAATATAACTCAGATTGTGGTTGGCTGAAAGAAGAAAGTCATATACGTCTAGGATGGCTTGAGGGTGAACTAACCCATTAATACCAGGTGACAACAGGGCCTCTCCCACGCTCGCCAGGAGAGGTGGGATGTCTGAAATGATATTTCTTCACATCCTTAATTAAATGGCAAATAGATCATATACAGGTACAAAGCCTTGCTTAGAGCTTTGAGATCGACATAAAACGTACCGTGCTGGAGCTGTGATGTAGAGTATCATTGTATAAAGCTCCAGTTTCCCAATTCTTCACTTTCATGAATCTGGGACATTTGGAGGGACTTCCATTCTGTACAGTCTTAGTGGGGGAAACTCTTCCTTGGGATTGCGGCTGTGGAGGAACAAACATTACACCTTATTAGTAACTTGCTTCTAATAAGTCTATTAGCAAACACTATTATCCAAAATGACTCCTTGTACACTTATTACAGGAACAATTCCCACAACACTCCCCAAGAGCAATTCAAAACAACATTTTGGTTATCAACAACATTTAACCATCTTTATCAGGCCACTAAGCAAAACTAGCCTTTTACTTCTTGAAAAAAATATTAAATGATTAATGTAACATCGAATAAAATACATGCAAATAAAACAAGATCAAAATTCTTTGTATCACCAATCATAAATTTGATTAATATTTGAGCTAAAAGGCGATCACGCATAGCAATTTCTAAAAGCATGATAACAAATTTCTATTTCTTCAAAAGAATGTTTTGGCTATCAACACAAACATTTAACCATCTTTATCAGGACACTGAGCAAAACCAGCCTTTTAGTGCTCGAAAAGATAGCTTTTATGTTTGACATTAACCAGCTTCTAAGAATCCTCAACATCTGCGTACACACACATGATATTTGACAGCAATGAACTTTCTTCGCAAAGTTCTTTATTCTTATGAAGCTATTTTATCAACCATCAGGTAAAGGAAAGAAATTACCTACTCAAATTATCAGAGAGATAATCAGCATTAAGCAAAGATTTAACTGAGCTTTGATTTTCAGAAAGAATAGAATACTCTCATTGACTCGCGATTCAAAAAATGACTGTAATTTGCTTCATGAACAAATGTATCAAAAGGTGACATCTTTAAGCCAACGGAAATCAATCTAGCTGCCATTATATTCCTTATGAAGACCCGGTTCACAGGCCGATGGTTTCGGCACCACATCACTCTCATAATTGTGGTGGTTTCTGAAGATATGAATGCAAACTTCAATATCAGCCTTGGCCCATTATGTTCACTGTCCCCTGGAAGAATAGTGGGCGTCCTTCTACTCAATCGATTTGATTCTCCTCAAAGACAAATATGTCTCTGGCTACACAACATGCGCAACATACACGATTGTTATCTCAAAGCTACCGCGCTGCACTGGGATGGCAGGGAAAACACCCCACTCATGTTTACGCATGTGAGACATCTGAAGTAGAATGGATGAGAAGAACGATCTTGTCACAAGTGAAATGTGAGGACAAAAGCGGACATGATACTCCCTTACATATATGAATGTGCACCGTGACAGGAAGGCAGTGCGAAAGAAAAGGTGTAAAATTGAAAAAGGACACTTCAACTGAGGATTCTGTGTACATGACAGTGTCGCCCCGAGCAACCACTGACACACACACACACACAACCACGTGTACAAGCGGGGTGGAATAATCGGCAACATCATCGACACTTCAAGACCACTTACCCACACTGGAGCGCTTCAGAAACAAGCACTCGATACACTCACGCAACATTCACAGACCCCCAGAGCCCACCTCTACTGCTGCACCTCGTTATTCAACTTTGCTCGACAACAGGCACTGCAGGGGTAACGGCTTTGTCTTCGTCTCATCCTTCTCACCACAGCTGTATTAACACAAGCTGCGCACAAAGCTTTATTATGTAAAAGAGTAACACGAGCTGATTTGACAAACTAATTTCACAAGCTGCTAATAAATAAAACATTCTGGAATGACTAATCAGCTGAAAAGATTGTGTTTCTTTGGATGTCATGGAAATTGTCAGTATAAACAGGCTTACCTAGTATAGGGTTTATATACCTAGAAAGGCTAGATAGCTGCTATGGTGTTCTGGGTGGTTGATTGTTTGATCATCCACCCATCAATCATCCATCCACCAATCCATTCATCCATCTATTCATCCATATATCCATTCACCTATCCGTCCACCCATACATCCATTCATCCATCCTTCGATCATCCATCCATCCATTCATCAACCCATCCATCCATGCATCCACCCATACATCCGTCTATCCATCCATCATCCATCCATCCAGCCACCCATCCATGGACCATCCATCCAACCTTCGATCATCCATCCATCATCCATCCTTTGATTGTCCATCCACCCATCACCCATCCATCCATCCATCATCTATCCATCATCCATCTTTCGATCGTCCATCCACCCACCCATCATCCATCCAACCATCCATCCACCTATACATCCATCTATCCATCCATGGATCATCCATACATCCATCATCCATCCTTTGATCATCCACCCATCAATCATCCATCCATCAATCCATTCATCCATCTATTCATCCATATATCCATTCACCTATCCGTCCACCCATACATCCATTCATCCATCCTTCGATCATCCATCCATCCATTCATCAACCCATCCATCCATGCATCCACCCACACATCCATCTATCCATCCATCATCCATCCATCCAGCCACCCATCCATGGACCATCCATCCAACCTTCGATCATCCATCCATCATCCATCCTTCGATTGTCCATCCACCCATCACCCATGCATCCATCCATCCATCATCTATCCATCATCCATCTTTCGATCGTCCATCCACCCACCCATCATCCATCCAACCATCCATCCACCTATACATCCATCTATCCATCCATGGATCATCCATACATCCATCATCCATCCTTTGATCATCCACCCATCAATCATCCATCCATCAATCCATTCATCCATCTATTCATCCATATATCCATTCACCTATCCGTCCACCCATACCTCCATTCATCCATCCTTCGATCATCCATCCATCCATTCATCAACCCATCCATCCATGCATCCACCCATACATCCGTCTATCCATCCATCATCCATCCATCCAGCCACCCATCACCCATCCATCCATCATCTATCCATCATCCATCTTTCGATCGTCCATCCACCCACCCATCATCCATCCAACCATCCATCCACCTATACATCCATCTATCCATCCATGGATCATCCATACATCCATCATCCATCCTTTGATCATCCACCCATCAATCATCCATCCATCAATCCATTCATCCATCTATTCATCCATATATCCATTCACCTATCCGTCCACCCATACATCCATTCATCCATCCTTCGATCATCCATCCATCCATTCATCAACCCATCCATCCATGCATCCACCCATACATCCGTCTATCCATCCATCATCCATCCATCCAGCCACCCATCCATGGACCATCCATCCAACCTTCGATCATCCATCCATCATCATCCATAAAATCCATCCATCCATCCATCCATCCACCTATATATCCATCATCCATCCTTCGATCGTCCATCCACCCATACATCCATCCGTCCATCTATCCATCCATCACCCATCCATCCATCCATCCATCATCTATCCATCATCCATCTTTCGATCGTCCATCCACCCACCCATCATCCATCCAACCATCCATCCACCTATACATCCATCTATCCATCCATGGATCATCCATACATCCATCATCCATCCTTTGATCATCCATCCACCCATCCATCCATCCAATTTTCTGTACTGTGTGAATAATTATAGCACAATAGCCAATGACCAATTTACAATGTATATTAAATGGCATGAATAAATGTAATATCTAAAAAAAATATCTAAAATACAAGCGAATAAAACAATGTAATGTAAAATGTAAAATTATTTGCATCACCAATCATAAATATGCAAATATGTCCTTTTCATGGACTGTGATGACACATTTCCATAGTTATCAGCATTACAATATTTTAAATATTATATAATATATATAATTTTTTTTTAAATTATTACACATTTATAACGCTACACTTTGTATTATAATACCTTGGTAGTAAATGATAAAACACAAATTAATGCTGCTGCTAAGGTGTTTCTAAAACAGCGGCTGAGGGATTGATAGCAAATTTGACATCTTTCTCTCTTCTGAAAAATATTTTTGACTTTTGGAAAGTCATAAAAACTCAGAGATTTTTTTTCATTTGCTAGAGAATATGCAAATACCAAATACCAATTCACTTCTATGGAAGTTTACCCAACTGTGACAACTTCCGCATCTCTGAGAATATTCATGTAATATTATATAATATTCATATAATTAAGAAATAGCTTAATTGATGCTTTATTTGCTCTTAAATAGCATCAATAATGCAACAACTCCCTATAAAATACATGCAAAAATAAAACATCACCAATCATAAATATACAAATATTAATTAATATACAGTATTCAAATATTCATATAAGCATGAGAGTTGTACTAAAGGACATTTACATTATAGCATTTTTTAAATGAGTCAAACATAATTTTAAAAAAGCATTATAATAATAATAATAAAATGAGATAAATTATTTATATATATCTTTATGTAAGTCAATTTGGAAAAAAACATATGTCAGATGCATAAAAAAAGAAAATATAGCCTCCGACATGGTAAATAATAACAGAGGGTTATTTTATGGCCGCTTAGAAGTGATATGCACAATAGCTAATTATAAATATGCGTTTAATATCATAGCAGTTATTTTTGAACTGGTGGAATTCTTATTGACATTAGCATCCAGGAGAGGAATTATCTGTTTAATAACTGAACTTATGAGGGCAAGGAATTCATAAAAAAGTAGATGAAAAAATAATATTGCTTATTTTTCATGTAGAGC
This sequence comes from Zacco platypus, assembly GCA_038088235.1. Taxonomy (NCBI): domain Eukaryota; kingdom Metazoa; phylum Chordata; class Actinopteri; order Cypriniformes; family Xenocyprididae; genus Zacco; species Zacco platypus. The sequence goes on along the minus strand of CM076082.1, from coordinate 35,676,864 downwards.
TTTAAAGACAGCAACATCGTTTAATGATGTTAGCAGCTCATCTGTCCAACTGTTTCGCACCACTTCTACTGGGTGAGCGAGCCTTATTAGAGCTTAAATTATGCAGGGTACTGCTGTTAGCCATGGAAAACTCAGCACATTTCTAAAAAACCTCTGCCACAACAGACAGACTGATAGGTTATTATCATCTCAAACATTTCATATCATCGCATCTGTGTTGCTTTAGTGGGTTTGCAATCACTAAACGTGTATTCTGTCTAGTGTCAGCAAGGTTAGCTTTCCAAAGTACAGACACTTCTTACAAAAAAACAAGCTGTTCCATTTACAGCTTGACACAGAAATGTAAAACAAGTTTAAAATTGTCTAAAGCAACCTAAAGAGAATGCTCATCATCTCAGGAGGAATATTCTGTAGATCTAACAGTGTGTTGAGAATATTCTGGTCATGCTCAAGCAAATTCATTACCCACCAGTGCGTGTCAGTGAGAATATGCTAAAAGTGCAAAATGTCAACATCTGTTATAACAGGTTATTATAGAGTAGTCAAGTTATCAAACTGTCAGAGCAAAGTGAAGATTGGAAGGTGCAAGGGAATATAACATCGACCCTTAGCCTTTGCAGATAATGTCAAATCTGGCAAGCCACTGAATAATACACACTTAAAGTGTGTCAACCAAAAATGAAAATTCTCCCTGATGTCATTCCACACCTGTAAGACCTTCGTTCATCTTCAGAACACAAATTAACATATGTTGAATAAAGTCGTTATTTTTGTTTTGTTTTTAAGTATTCTTGTCGCTTCATAAAATTAAGGTTGAACTCTGTAGTCACAACGACTTTTTTAATAATGTCATTAGTACCCTTCTGGATAGGGTTGGGTATCGTTTGGGTTTTTTTCGATACCGGTGCCAAATCGATACTTTTAAAACGGTAACGGTGCCAAAACGGTGCCTGAACCGATACTTTAAAAAAATCCACAAAATGATGGTGGATGACTCAGTCAAGAATACCTTTTTATTGGACAAAAAAAGTTATTTAAATTAAACAATATATTAAAAGTTTAAAGTATACATGAATATATATATATATATATATAAGTAAATACAAAACACAACAACAGTAAAACCTAAGCCAACTAGCTCAACTACAATAATTTAACAGCTTTAAATTTCAGCAATTTTTTTGCAGAAATATCATTTGCCTTCTCTGGCATAATACGACACCTCTCCTGAATTATTGCATGTCCTGCACAGGAGAAAACTCTCTCAGAAGGTGTCGATGAGGCCTGCACACACAGGCATGTGTTTGAAAGTGCAGACAATATGGGAAGACTGTCCCGCTTACTGGGGCTGGGGTCATCCACACTGATAGTGGCAGCTGATGTCCGCAAGCTGTCAAACACGGTACATCCCTCTGCTTTCAAGTTTATTCCACGTGCCCTCAAATGTTTCATTAGGTCTGACGTGTTAACGCCTTTACACGCAACTGTTGTAAAACATTTGCTGCACGTCGCGGTGTCGGAATCCTTTCTCGTGAAATATAGCCACACTTTGGAGCGTTTAGTTTTAGGCATTTTAATTTAAGCGCATTTAATTTAGCTAGCTAAGCTAACGGTAGACCACCTGCTGCACTGCAATCAGCTCAAGTGTAGTTGCTGCGCTCGCGCGCTTCACGGATGGTCTCACTTCCCGACGATTTGTGATTTTTAATTCGAAATGTGTAAACAAAATGGACAGTAACATTACTACAAAGATGTATTGGGTTTGTATCATCAAAGCTTTCCAACGTTCACGTGAGTTTTCTCATTCAGGAAATAATTTTTCCGAGCATTCTGACACCCCATGAAAGCAGCAATTAAATTTAACTAGCGATCAGGCGTGTTGATGAATCTGATGCTTCTTACGTCCGTGTCATAGCACCAGAGGACAAATATTTAAATCACTTCAGGCATTTAAGTGGCACCGAAATGAGGCACCGACCTTCGCATTCTGATTCGATCCGGTACATACCGGTTATATAGGTACCGGTGCCGTATTGGCACCGGGTTTCGGTACCCAACCCTACTTCTGGACCTTGAAAGTGGTGATTATATCGCTGTCTATGAACAAGTCAGATTCCTTTCGGATTTCATCAAAAATATCTTAATTTGCGTTTCGAAGATGAACGAAGTTCTTACGGGTGTGGAACCCGTAACATAATAATGCTACATTGTGGATGTGTTGTGGTGTCACTCCATCATTTCTGTGTATGTTCTGCAGATGATTTTTTTTATTTTTTTGACAAATTATGTAACTTGTGTCATCTCACCCTTTCATTTCTTATGAGTGATTTTTTGGGTCTGGGGAGAGTTGGGGTGTGGGTGTTTACTCCATCGTGGATGTGTTTTGGTGTCACTTTTTGTGTTTATTTTCCGCAATGTAACTTACTTTTTTTTTTTTTTTGACAAATTAAGTAACAGAAAGCAAAGTCTCACATATAGGTGATTTTTGGCGGTGGGGGGCCCCGGCAGTGTTGTTGTATGTGAGCAGAAGCATTTCACATTGTGGATGTGTTATAGTGTTGCCACTTCATTTCTGTGAATTTGTGTTTTGTCTTGTGGACGATTTAGTGATTTTATTTGACAAAATTACCATTTTTCATGTACAGATGACAATGTAGTCAAAAGTATGCCCTTTCACACGCATGAAAATGGCTAAAAACGCTGTACTATTCATGCCAGGCCAGTCATGTCACTATATAAAAAAAACACCACGTGCCAATAGACTGAACAAATAATACGCATGCACATGACGTCAAGTGCAAGTTTTCGAAAATGTTACCATTATTGTCTAAAAACATGAATTTGTGAAACCTGTTTTCAAAAGTGCGCATTTTCAGGCACCTAAAACACCATTGTTGTGTAAATGAACGACCAAATTCATAAAATGTTTCCCTTTTTTTAGCTGAAAACAGTGCCATGTAAAAGGACCCTTAAAAAGTACCAAATTTACCTTTTTCCCATTCATGGAGTCTGGGGAGATCCCAAACATTGTGAGTGTGACACACTAACATACAACCAGATATAATTCAAATAAAATAACAATGTTTTTTTTCTGTTTATAGAGCTAGAAAGTGTTGACAAAGTCATCAAGTCTCACTCCATTTAGATGAAGGGAACTTTTTTTTAATTTCATCAAAGGTCATTTCGGGTCACCCCAGACCCCAACAGAGCAAAATGTATACAGCACCCCAATTCATTTACTACATATACCCCCCAATGGTTATAGGGGGCGTATACACTCTTGAGCGGGAGGTGCCTGTGTTGCATAGCGTGTTAGAGAATTTGGGGGGCGGAGCTATCAAGATAGGGGTGTGTTTGTTTTAGTGTTTTCAAATATCAACAGCGTGTCTTCAGAAATTGCTTACTGCACCTTTAAGAGCAGAATTTATCTGCCTTTCGGAGTGAGTAGGGTACAGGGGTGCTCACTTCTGATTGAAATTTGCCCAAGTTCTTCAGGAGCACTTGATAATTACAGACAGGTGTGTTGGATCAGGGTTGGATCTGAATTCTGCAAGTAGGTAGAGCTCCAGGAAGAAAAAAAAGGTATAATGCATAGTTTATGAATGTGAATTCTGGACTCAGCTATATTCTTGTCTCGTCTGAAACACAACACGTCACCTGTGCAGATCCATCACTTTAAACCTCAGCTTCTTACAGCCCTAACAAGATGCAAAGAAGCACAACAACAAGCGATAAAGGCTATTTCTTTGATGTAAATCTGACATCTTGTGTAAATCTTGACATTTTGTTGATCACACACATTTCACTACATAGCCCTGCCCACTACAGCATTATACATTAAATGTCATCTGTTTGGCTGCAGCAGTTTTGCACTTATTGCGGATAGACAAATTGCTTGTTGCTGGAAACTTCGTGCCTGGTTAGGACATACTTTAAGGGTTCATGTGTCATCTCAACAGTCATTGCATCTTTCTGTCACACTAATAGTGTCAGGCATCGTGCACAACAATCACATGCTACCATGTTCTTGTCTTTCTATTTCTCTTACACTCTCTCACTCTCCCCCTCCTCGTCTTACTCACTGACGATTAATCATCCACCAGACACTGTATTACACGAAGGAGAGAGAGAGAGAAAGAGAACAACTCCGTCTTGGACCACACAGCTGCATCCATTCATTCCTCTGCTTTCTTGGATCGCCTCCATCCATCCGGTTTCTTTCAGAGGGATAATGCGTTACAAGAGGCCAGATGAGAGAGTCATGTGCTGATGTGAAATGTAAGCACTGCTACCCCCACAACCCGGACTGTAGAAACACAAGCTACACCAGCAAGGTGCAGGCAGGTACAGAGAAGACCATGTGACAGGCGCTAGAGAGAGGCTTTCATATGGTTACTTGCAGTACTTCTGCAGATAATTCAGCTTGAACTTCTTGACATGCAGACTCAATTTAAATCTCAGTTTGAAGAAAATTTCAGTCGTAGGTGTGTTTTGCATTTTTGCTTTTGTAAATATTGTATTTTTTAAATATAAAGTTAAAGGCACAATATGTACGATCTTTAGATTAAAATATCCAAAAACCACAAGAACAATGTTATATATTTCGTTGACTTGTGTCTATCCCAAACTTTTCCAACAATGTTTAAATCCAGAGAAATCAGCGATTTTAACCAGGACATTGCGTTGCCTGTCATTTACACCATATCCACGCTACCTTCGATTATCAATCTAGATTACTGCAAAGGTCAACGAGTCTCTCATAGAAGCCACCAAGCGAACACACAGTTATAACAGTAACAGTAAAGTTATATTTTTTTCATTTTTCATCATTTAGCAGACGCTTTTATCCAAAGCGACTTACAAGTGAGGCAATAAGGGGTTAGGTGCCTTACTCAAGGGCACTTTAGTCATGGTATCGAAGGTGGAGAGAGTGCTGTTTATTCACAATCACCACCTTCAATTCCTGCTGGCGTGGGAATCGAACCGGCAACCTTCAGATTACAAGCCCGACTCCCTCACCATTAGGCCACGACTACCCTATGCAGCTATAAAGTTATATAGCGCGACATTACCCCACATACGCAAAGAAAAGAGCGGAAGCGGCCGACTGCAGCATAAGCATAATGGACTCAAGATCTGTGTGAATCGCAGGTGTCTATCATTAGCATTCGCTCCAGGGGCCTCATTCCTCTCCCACAGCTCTCGACCCGTCCTGCTTCATACCACAGTAAAGTTAGTAACACTTTAATACATTAGCTCATCCATGAAGAGGATTTCTGCCTGTGTCTGTGGATATAAAGACGACAATTCCCATGATTCCGCGCTTATTCACTACATCATCAACCTACGCCTTTGAGAGACCTCTAATAAGAGACCTCTAGTGGCGAAAATTACATATTGTGCCTTTAAAGTTTGAAAATCTCCCAAATACAGGTTCTTTGCAGCAAAGAACCCTCAAGAGACCCATAAAATGTTTTCTATAAGGTTCTTTTGAAAACTTGACGTTACAGAATCTTCAGATCAGTCAGAAAACTAAAAATGTTTCTCTGTTTTAAATCCCCAGTACATTTTGCAGTAAAGTACAGTTCATCTAAAGAATTCGAAAATAAAAAGATGTGGAACTATGTCCTGTAATTATTTTTAAGAATAGGACATTGACTATCTGCCAGCTGTCAAGCAGATCAGGCCATATTTACAGTAAGTACAGCTTCAATATTTCTGAACCTGCACCTTTAAAAACAGAAAAATAAATAATGATAGATTACTGACTCACTCGCAGTCCTTCAAAGCAATGTGTAAAGCCATTTAGACTGTATTTTACCTTGTCACTCTCTGAGTAAGGGTTGTTAAGCACCGTAGGCATGCTGTCCTTTCTCCAGAGGTCATCAAACACTCTGTCGTTATCCGACGCCAGCTGGGCGTTCTGTCCATTTCCCACACCAAGGTCTCTGAAAGTCACAAACAGTTCAGGTCACACCTCAAACAGCAGCCAGAAGACTAGATATATGTACAACTACTCAAATCACATTTCATTATATTATTATTTTTTGTTTATTGCAAGTGTATTATTGTGCACACTTTTTACATGTGTGTTAATAAACTAAAGGAATTAGTCAAAATATTGTCTGTCACAATCAACGGCATGCCTCAGATGCCGTCGATAGAGCTTAACTTGAATTTCAGCCTTCATGTTTCAAGGCTGCCAATGTTCACTTTGTCGTTTACAGTAAATTAAATTGTTAACTGCCTCAATTCCATTCATACTCTCAATTCATAATCATATTTAGCCAGTACCCAATAAACCATGCTATCAGATGTATAATGCACATTTACAAATGTAAACAAACACTTACATAACATTTTTCAAGATGAGTTTGCATTGCATGATGAAATTTATAGTAACACATTCATCACAAATGTGAGAAGAGCGAGAGAAGCATGATTTGTTTTGGATGAAATGCTGCCATCTCACCAGTCGTATTGAAATTCTAAGCCTAATTATAATTTGTTTAGTGCACTTTTTCAAACAATAAAACATTTTGAGGCCATTTCTAATAATTGTTTTGATTATTTGAGCATCCAGGCTTGCCCGACAACAGAAACGACTCAACCAATGCCGTGAGTTTGGGGCAGGACTATTTGTTTGATCAACCAATGGCAGAAGGGAGGAGAGTGTTTGGGAAACCTATTTGGAAACAGTCATTATTTTTTACACACTTCACCTTTTTTTGGGACAGCTGCTGTTCATGAACCACAAGGACTAAATCTAATCAGTTTTGTGTAATGAGGCTTTACAGAGTAGACGTTCATTTGATCTTCACATTTCTGAAGACTTTCTGGTAGAGCCATTAAAGACATAAAGACATTTCTGGTAACTCCCATTCGGTTAAACAATATGACAACATTACAGCACTAGAGTGTAACAAATAATTTAGGCATAATTAATTAGACCAAGTAGCGCACTGTGTAAACTGAAAACACATAGTGAAAACACAAAATAACAATAATATTTAATGTCTGTATTTATCCATTCTATTATTAATGCTGCTGGAAGCTTCTCACACAGCCTGTTAGTACTCCCTGCTCACTTAAGCGTAATTGCATTGAATATGTAATATTCAACGCAAGAGTAATTTCAAAGACTGAATGGAATAAATACACTATGTACAGACTCACTAATTTTTGGCTCAGCAAATAAAAAATCTGGCTAGCTATTTGCAAACCATGTAAATGAAAATAGAGGAAATAGATTGGGGGTCGTTGTCAAACTGTCTCGTTACACAATTAATACCCAATAACTGCAGCAATGTTTAGCAGATTTTTTTTGTTGCAAAGACTTGGAGTACATACACAGGTATATTTTATATAACATGGTAAAATTGATTCTAAGAGCAGGATGTGTTTACAACATTAAATCAATAATGCTTTGAGAGAACTCTTTTCTTGCGCAACAGCGCTCATGCAATTAGCCGTCGTGTTTTCATTACTCATGCGCTACCACTTTTAGAACAAGATATTTCTGGGAACAAGTCAGGTTTGTAGACTCATCTATGCTTCTTAAATGTCACTTCATAACTTTAATCCAAAATGAAAAATGCATTAATAACCTATACGTGCACATATATAGAAAAGTTTAGAGGTTTCCTGGAATGCTGTATATTTTGTACCCTAATGAATGTAAGAAGTGGAATGTTGAAAGTTGTTGTACCCAAAATACCCAAATCAGATGCCAATGTGTAGCTCATATGGTCAGATTTACTGAAACACCATTCAACACATTCATGTCAGGACAAAATATGTGTTAAAATTGTACCTGCTTAGTGTGCATTCAAACTTTGTTTTAGTTTACTTCTTTAAAATTTGTATGCATTGTACATAGTGTTTTTTTTTTTTTTTACCTTTTTTTCATTATCTATCTATCTATGGCCGCCTTACTCTTTCAAGACGATGCCGTTATTTCTAGATTCTCGTGCACAGTCAACAGAAAATGAGACCTGAGATTGTTATGATGATAGCAATGGCATAAAATCATTACAACTACAGATATAACTTTATTAATTATTATTATCTTTAGGAAATGTTGTTAGGAGTGCATACATGCATTGGCAAAATTAACTTAAAAGTAGTGTAAAGTTATCTGTGTGAGACTACTACTAACGCAGGATCATTGAAAAAACTTTCTGAAAAAGAATTCTTGCACATTTCGAGACACCTAAAAAACACCAATAAAATGTCTAGTGAGTTGCACTGAAATCATGTTCAGTTTTATTCGAAACAGTTTCATTCGGCTGAATTGGATCATTGAAGGTCAGCAGCAAAAACATCGGTTAATGAAGTGAGACACACATAAATAAAGTATATTTATGTAATTTAACATATTAAATTATTGCAGGTTTACGTAATATTCTGAGTTTGCATCTCACTGTATTTTGAGGAATACTGAATCTGTTTTTGTGCAAGTGAGATGAGTAAATGCCTGCTCACATTAGTCTAGAACAACAACAGAGTGCCTCTGCACTTACTCCCGATTTCTCTTAACATGGGAACAGGAGAGCTGCCGGTCAATTAATGTGAAAACAAAGTAACTTGTGCTACTTATTTGAAAAAGTATATCCTTTTTTGTTGTAAATTTAAAAGCAATGTGTTTCCTAAAAAAAGTAAATCTGCTTACGTTACTCACGTTACATGTAATGCGTTATCCCACAATGATTGTAAGTGCGTGCTGCAGTTGTGTCATCTGTCGCTTTAAAGCAGGATGGATTCTGATTGGCTGTCAATATTTTTATTGCTCATCAGCTGGAAAAAATCGTTCTGAAAGTGATTCCATTGATATTGTTTCTCTGTGCTGTTATCGTTAAGTTGTGGTGTGAACTATTCTTTTATATTTGGAATGATTTTTAGAACTAAATTTTTATGGTTGTAATACAGTTATCATCCTTAACCAATAGTGTTAACGTGAGATAAAAACACATTTACTAAAGCAACCCTGCCATTTTAGCTTGGATCTACAAGTCTTTGAGTTTTTTCATAACTTATGCTTCACAGGGCTCGTACCAGAGCGCTTCACATCACAATTGCAATTCTGTACTAGGTGAGCTACCGAGCAAATTTATTATGTAAAAATACATATGGAGCTGGTAATGTGAAGCAATCATCAAAATTTATTAGTTTATAGATCAGGTCAAAAGCATTTTGAAGTAATAATAACAATTTTGTGGAAGGAACTGCGCAAAAATACTGTAAGTTTGTAATTGATAATGTGCTCTCGTAATCATAATTTGTGTGAATATTGGTATATTTTTGGACTTTTTGGAAAAATGTTGGTAGAGGGATGTATTTCCAATGAGCCTACTGTATAGCCGCTTTTCCACCAAAATTTCCAAGAATAATTTTTCCCAGGAACTTTTTCCCACAGACTTGTTGCTGTCTGCATTTCCATCATGGTCTAAAGTACCATGAAGATTAAGTCGGGTGACATAGGACGGTGCGCATATAAGTCCTTCGCATATAAGCTTGATAAAGCCTGAACCTCGTTGATGGTCCATCGGACGTATTTTTTAAACTCCATTGTTGATTCGAATAGCAAACAACTCTTACTGCTCGCACCACAACAGATTTTTAAAAATGCAAATAAAATGCTGCGTGGAGTCAATTAATCAAAATGCTGTGTGGTCTCAACCAATCAGCATGTTCATCACCCAAGTCCCGCCCCCGAAAGTTCCTGAACTTTGAAAAGGTACTACCTCGTGAGCAGGGACTTTCTGAAGGGAACATTTTTAACTTCATTTAGACCCTGGTTCCTGCTGAGTACCACCCCAAAGTCCCTAATTCCTGGGGAAAATTCCTGCGGTAGAAGCGCAGCTTATGTTCACTAATGACATCACTCACCTCTCCACCTGCACCTCGACATCCTTCCTGTCTATGACTCTTTGACCGTCTCCATTGATCTCTTTTTTGCTGTTCTTGATGAGCTTCAGCACTGGCTCAATCTCCTTCAGCAGGTCGTTGTTCTCCTCCACCCCATTGAGAAGGAGGGCCGAATGGCCTCCTTCTCTGAGCAGAGAGTCCTGGGCCAGAAGGGGAATCAAGGGTTTGTTCTCCCGTGGTTCTTTCCCGGGAGTGTAGGCAGAAGACAGGTTCTCTATCGCCCTGAGCTCTTTGGTCATGTTGGGCGTGAGGGGCGAGCATCGTTCACATGGCTTGCTCTGAGAGGGGTTGACGGGCCTGGTGACGCGAATCGTTCTGGGTTTGCCGTCGCTGCTCAGTGTGGTCTCCAGGTGAGTGGTGAAGCCCTCGGGTCCGCGCAGGATCAGGACGGCGTGGCTCTCGGGCGACACGTTCTTCAGGGTCTCAAGCGCACGTTCGTAGCTCAGGTCCACCAATGGCTTGTTGTTTACGGCCAGGACAATGTCGCCGACTTGGACCAGCCCACATTCCTCTGCCGCCCCGCCCCGGATGAGGTCAGAGATGATGACAGGTGGCTTGCACACACGTTGTTTGACCAGAAAGCCCAGCCCACCGATCTTTCTTTTGAAGAGGCGCACTGAGATGATGTTGGGCTGCAGCTGACACACGCTGGGCTCAGATTCCTGCATTGTGTCTTACTGTGAGTCAGCGCTAATCTGCAATTGAGTTGAAAGTGACAAAGGAGAGCAACATGTTAAATGTGTCAGCCATGGCAGGCGAAGACATGCAGAGATGCAAAACAATATAGGCTAGTAAAATTCACTTTTTCATTGTAGTAATGGCATCCGGTGACATTTACGAAAATATCCAGACCCTCAATTAGGTCCAACAATGTCTGAATATAATAAGTAAGAACAGGTTTAAAAGAATAATTAAAAAAAATAATTTGTTCTTTGCTTGTATTCTTTCATATTTCCATGGAACAAAAAGCAAAAAAAAAATGTCATGTGACTCATGCTCTATATTCAATGCTTTAAAGTCTGATCAGTCTGATTTGTGAATGATTTTTCTTTTCTTTTTTTTGAGCTAGTTCTTTTCAATGAACTCTTGATCTGGTTCACAAATCACAATGAATGATTCCTTCGCGAGTTTAGCGATCAGGTTCTTGAGTTATCAACTCACTGCAGGGGAAGTTTGTCAGCAAATAATCAGCAAATAATGATTATTCAATTAAATTTCAGTCTAGTTCTAATACAAAACTACTGTAGAGCTTTAGACAAATTGAAATATAGAGCATATGTAGTGAAGATTCCTTCAAATTCTGTTTTTGTACCGCAGAAATATAATGGCATCATTCGGAACGACATGAGGGTGAGTAAATAATGACCAAATTTTCTTTTTTGGATAAGCTATTGCTTTACTTTCAATACAAGTCATTATTTCTAAGAAAGAGTCATTCAGTTCAATTCGTCACAATATTTTTTAAAATAATTTCAATGACTGAGTGGTGACTCATATCACAGTGTACAAGCTGTGAACGTAGACTTCAATTCACTCTTTCTTTTCTGTTGACAAGCCAGTAGCATTTCCTTCATGAGCATCATTAAGCGTCCATGTAAGAAACACTTATAATCTACAGTCCTCCTGCATCTCGCCTTTCTTGGCAGCATGAAACGCATATGGCCTCGTGTGAACAACTATTGTCCAATTCTGTCAAAATGCGACTACTAATTCAGATTTTTGAGTCGTGGAAAGAGACATTACAATTGCAGGGACTGTTTTGTAATGAAGAATAGGAAAAAACACAACTAACAACTTTCAATTGAACTACAGCTTCACGGCATGATCTATTCACTTTTTGTTTATAATACACTTGTTTTCAAGAACTATTTGTGGATGATAAAATAACAAAAATGCATTGTAGATTACAATGAGGTTTCCCACTGAGAAAAACATGCACTATGCATGTCTAAAGAACATTGCATTCCTCTATTAGTATAGACATATTGACATTTTGCTGGTGAAAAACGTGCTTCATTTTGGTTACTTAACTGCTTTTATTCAAGAAAAAATGATATTTAACTACATTAGATTTCATTAATGAAAGCAATTTATCTGTCAGAGATAGCTCCTCTTTGCCAAACATATTTATTCAAAACAATATTTTACTAATAATAGCATGATTTACCAAGACATGATCCAAAATTCCCAAAGTTTTAAGAAATACTTTTTTAATTTCATCAGATAACATGCTTTGCATGCAGATTATGTGGTCTTTAAAAAAAAAAGCTAAATTAATTCACTAATGAAAACAGTAACCCATTAGAATAATGTTTAAATAAATCTCATGCACAGGCATCTGCTAAAAAGCAGAAAAAGGTTAAATAAATACTACAAAAAGCATGCTTCAAACATGTATAAGTTGCCTTTTCTTAAGACAGAAACACATGCTGACAGTTCTCAAAATCAGGCAAGAACTTCCCATACACAAATGCACTCAATCAATTATAGCCTATAGTCCTTTTTTTAAAACCAAACGATAATGAATGGAGTTCTCAGAAGCACTGACCTGCAGTCATGCATGCATGTTCAACAGGACACACCAGTTGCATCACAAGCGCAACTAAACATACCCATTTCACAAAGCATCATCGTACATACAGGATGCATTTCACAAAACATGTGGAATTATTAATAAAATACACTTTTGACAGTGATAAATAATCAACGCAACTTACCTTTTCACTTTGAAAAGCTATAAATATCGTCTCAAACAGTGCGGATATCCCCTTGGCAATATTCCGATGTGAGGTTCAGACTTTTTTTTTCTTGATGTCCCACTCAGAAGAAGCGTGGCATGTCTGAGCGAGCCGCTGTATAAACGCGCAGCGCGTGAGAAGCTCTGCGCTCCTGCCGCTCCGGTCCGCGAGCATTTATTCCGCGCGCACTGCTGTCATTCTGTCATCCATCCCTCCCGACGCTCTGCCTCCCTCAATGGGAGGGTTTTACAACCCCAGTGCACTGGCATATATAGAATGAATGATATTTGCACAGTAATATGTGTACATTCTCAGGATGAATTATACATCTAAAATGAAAGCAGAAATCAACATTATAAAATTTGGAGATTGCAAAATTAAGCTACGTTTAACCTAAATTACCCTATTAGCTAAACGGGTGAAATCACAATGTAGAAGCTGTGAGTAATAAGATAGAGTACAGCTGTTCAGTGGAAGATTTCTAAACTGTTTTAAATTGAAGTTTGCGACACATAGGTAGTATTGCAACAAAATCACTCCCCAAAATCCATTTCATGCACGTTGCAGGCTTCCCGATGTTAATTTGAAGTAATAAGTAAAATAAATGTTTCAGTGTCGAGGAATTCATTTGCAACATGAAGATCTGGTGATCAAAGTTTTATTTGGCAATCATTTAAAAACAGTTTGGCTTACTCCCAGGATGAGTTATTAAAATAATGAGTTATTTCAAGAATAAAACTGCTCCATGGTCATTTTAAACCACACAAACCTGTTTTATGCAGTAAAAAAAAAAAAAAAAAAAAAAAACAGCTGTCTGCCAGTATGCCATTATCTTTGTTGACCTTCAAAGATTGGAGTCAAAGGTTTCCGGCATTACATAGTCAAGCAACAGGAGAGAAGAACACACCATGAACCACACACACACACACACACACACACACACATGTTGTGTTTTAATTTTTTATGGGGACATTCCTTAGGCGTAATGGTTTTTATACTGTACAAACTGTACATTCTGTCCCCCTACCCCTAAACCTACCCATCACAGAAAATCTTCTGCTATTTTAGATTTTCAAAAAAGATCATTCTGTATGATTTATAAGCTTGTTGACCAAAAAAATGTCCCCACAAGATCAAAATTTAGTATTACTATACCTGTGGGGACATTTGGTCCCCATAACGTAGGGAAAATCCACACACACACAGGTTTGTTTTGCTATCAAAGTGAGGACATCCCATAGGTGTAATGGTTTATATACTGTACAAACTGTACATTTTATCCCCCTACACTAACTCTACTCCTAAACCAACCCATCACAGAAAACATCCTGAATGTTTTTAGAGCTATGAGGAATCACAAAATGTCCTCATAGTTCCTGTTTACGTCGTAATACCAGTGTAATACCCATGTCATTATTCAAATGTGTGTACACAAAAGCACACACACACTTTCAATAACAGATTACGTACTGTAGTGTTAATTTTTACACTAAGCTAAAACTTTCAACCTCGGGATACTAAAAGCTCTAGCACAAATTATACAAAATTAATAATAATTATGCACATTGCATTAAGAAGTTTAATCTGCCAATTTACATTTGAATACAGCATATTTGAGTTTACAACTTTATTTTTGTAACACCCACACAATGTACAAAAACATGTTTTCGTTCAATAAGAGGCTGAACCTAGGTCATTTTTTTTAAAGTTATTTTTCTTTTTGATGAGATGCTTTTTCTGCATCTCTCAACGCAGCGTGACGAACTGAATCTCGTCTTCAGAATCAGTCATAATGAATTTGAATGAAGGTTTTTGGTGTCAACGCCAGCCATGCATACATTGCTATCTAGATGTTTTTTCATAAGCACTAACATTGTTTTGCAACGTATCATTCAGAGGGGATCTTCATTTAAACAGGCAGCACAAACAGACGAATATGAATTTGCACCGCGGGAGCAGAGACACGTTTAACAACCCCAGACTGACCGCAGACTCACATCACAGATTCTGATTACTTTATTTATGTATTACAAACTAAACTTATAAGAATAAATAAGTTATGTGATGTGCATTATTAATGCATGCCGCACAAAAGAGAAAAAAGACAAATAATAACAAAAAGAATGAATTATAAAAATGTTTTTTACTTGTGTGAGACCAATGGATAATATGTTCCTAATCTACATTCAAAATAAAACTTAAAGACACCTCTTCATGTTGACTATATATAAATGTAGAATATTTTTAATTCAATTCTTTTTCCTTTTCTACCCATGAAACTATTAAATTAGCCTCACTCGAACACATTAATTAAACTGGCAAAATCTGAGAGGATTCTGCTGTGCCACGGCAAGTGTATGGGACATTTTCAATCTGAGATGTGAACAAATGCAAACACACACACACACACACACACACACACACGCAGCCTGTCGGCCTGGTCGAGCCATTATGTCAGTCACTTCCGACTTGAGTGCTGCCATCTGCCCCCTAATGAAACCGTGCACTGTGACACACACACACACACACACTTTCTTCTTGCACTCATCAAATTCACACGCACAGCAGCAGCAGCAAACAAACATTTACACATGCACCCTCTCAATGAAAGCTGCAGAAACTCAAGACAAAACTCAAGCTAAAATTACAAACGTCACTATTTTGCCATTTCTTTTTATAGCCATATTTTCAGTTTGTGGGGGATTGTGGGTAGTGTCACTAGTCGCCAGTTCTTTTCTGTGTAAAGGTGATATATATATATATATATGCATCATCTAGTCCCATGAAATACATTTAGCTTCATTTTGCCTCAGCTTTTAACACAGGTAAATACATTTACACATGCATAGCAATATTTTAATTGCATGAGTATGACCAAAACATAATCAATTGACCCTTCGCAAAGTCCCGCCCCCTTTAGTTACTGTTGCTATGTCCAACAAGTCATGCGCTCTCACGCCACACATAATGTTCTCACGCAGTGAAAAATACATCCCGGAGCAAAGAGGACACTGACAACGTGTCGACAGACATATGAAACAGTTTCATATTTAATATATCATAATTTTTTTAAAGAAGTTTAAACAATAAATAGCATATAGAGTCTCTTTAATGTGTGGTGACAGATCGCTGTAGCTCCTTCAAGCGGCTCGTGAACCGATCATCTCTTCATACTAGTTCATTTATAGCATCAAATAAACATGAATGAACATCAGAAGGAATGTTGTTTCAAGCGCGGAAAGACGTGAGTACACACAATTTTTCAAGTTCAAGTTCACCAACGTTAATCTACTAACTCCCCTGACCGCAAAATGGCGAATTCTGGGTTACGATTGGTCAGATCGCCTGTCAATCAAACTGTTTGCGAAGGGTCAATTTTGTGACTGTCTGATTTTTTTTTTTTTTTTTTACCTCTGGTTGCCATGGAAACTTTTTAATTGTTGGTTATGTCATTATTTCTCATGCAGAATCTTCAACACAGCTGATTTTCATTTGGAGAAAATTTTTTTTTTGTTTGCCTCTTATTATTTTGGTTTAGATTACTTTTTAGAGTATCTAATAATAGTTTTTATTAATGGGTAACTCACAAACAAACAAAAACTATTCCTTAAATAACATAAACTGTCTTTAAATATATGCAAATGTTGCAAAGAAACTGTGTTTTCAGTGAAAATGCTTCTATTTTGTATTCTTCTCTAATTTAATATACATTCGCTCATTACAAATTATATTATGAGCATGACATTCATTTCAAAGAGCTTTTAGTAAAATCTGACCTTTTGTTCAAAGAAGTTCACATGGCCAATTTCACAAATTTGATTACAGAAGAATCTTTCATATACTTTTCCTTCTCCGAATTAGATTTATTTTTGTTCATTTTAAAATTTTAAGTTTAAAAGATAAAAAAAGGGTTTCAGCATAATCTGAGACTTACCACTTTTTTATTTAATATATTATTGCCTATGAATTATGATTACACTACAAATTAATGTGAACCATTGCTATTTTAGTATCACTGAGATACTATTATATTATTACTATTATTATTTTGATGCATTTTTTATTTTAATATTTTCTTTTTTTAATTTTAATTATTAGTTATTTTAGTAATTTTGTTGTGTGTTTTTTTTTTTTTTTTTTAAATGTCTATATAGTTTTCATTCATTTTTCTTTTAGTTTTAGATATTTTGCTACATCAAGTTAAACTAAATGAAAATGAGAAATGTTGCCTTGCCAATTACCTGAAATAAAATGAGTTTTACAGTTTTACATTTAATTTCAATTAAAGTTGGGGTAGGTAATGTTTTTCATAAATAATTTTGTTATACTGGTTGAAACTCTCTTCAAGAAATCAATAACAGAATTTGTCTAAATATAAAAAAATTAAATAAAAATGTACATAGCCTATATCTTCTGTGGAAACCTCAGGACCAAAAAAAATGTTAGTCAAATCCTTGCTTTCGGTCCGAATGCAATGATACGATTTCGCACCTGCCAGTCAACATATGTATTTGCATACCTCTGCTCCACGCATGCGCAGACATCACATAAATGCTGCCTTTGGAGGCTGCATTCCAAGGTAGTCTCCAGATACCTTCATCTGATCGATATATGAAGGCAGCATAGATGTATCCTTCGCTTTCTTTGATATCCTACAATCCTGTGCGTTAAATTCGGTGATAGATGAGCTAGAAAAAGAAAGATGGCGTCTAAAAGTTGCGGTTTCTGGTCAGTTTGTGTGTAAATGTACATTTTTGACCAAAGATTTTCACTTCTGATGTCATTTCTAGTGAGAAATTACTACTGTGGTAATTAAACACGTGTTTAGTTCTCACCAAAGCTCGCTTTATTTTTAGTGTAGATCATTAACTGTCACGCTGCCTCAGAAGTCTGTCAGATTTCAGTTTCGCGCAAATGCTGCCTGCAGAGTCACTGCCTATAATTCATAATAAATCGCCCCTATACCCTTAAATAGGGCACTACTTGAGGGGACAGCCATTTAAACCGCTATAACGAGAGTACAGCCAATACCATAATGCACCGTGAGAGTCGCGCGCTGAATGAATTCCCGCGTCTGACCCTAAGATGGCGCCCACAGCTGAATCAAAACGCTGGTCCAGTGTGATTTCATTCAGGTAAAAAAACATCCTTTATAACTGGTTATTAAATTGTTTAGTTAACCCTTATGCACTGTTGGATTTCTGTGTACACTCGTTATGGAGCGGGTCAAATTGACCCTAATTGGATTCAATACAATTCCTCAAAAATCACACTATGAAAAACAACAAAGATTAAGGTACAAACTGTTAATTTTTAATAACAACATTTATCAAATATTCCAAAAAATATATATCTGAAGATATGATTTAATGAAAATGTTTTTTAACCATTTTTTAAAACTGTTTTGTTTTGACAAAATGTGAAAATAAACAGTGGATTTTTAAATACTATAATACTATTTTTTTCTTAGAACATCATAACTGAACAATTAAATGTAGCTGTATAATGAAAATATTCCTAAGTTGGCTGTTTTGTAAACTCATTTCATAAAGTCAAGTTTCTTCTGACATAATGAGCAAGTGTGTGCTTTCTGGATAGGAACTTCACACACATGGTGGTGGTTAAAACATTTTTCTATATTGAAATAAGTGTGGAAAACCTAATTTTTTAGCTTCATAAGATAGTAAAAAAATAAAATAACAAAATATAACCAAGAAATGTTATTATTTTGGTTCAGTACAGTTGCCTTAGAGCGTTAAAATATGCGGGTCAAATTGACCCGGCGAACATCACGAATGTAACAGTAATTTTGTTTGTATATGTCAAAAAACACCAGCATGTTGAAACTTTGCATGCATGTTCATGATGATAAATGAGAAAAAGTCACAAAATATCAAGAAAAAAAACATAGGTTAACCAGTATTTCCAACAACTAGAAAATCTAAACGGGTCAAATTGACCCGGAACATAACACAAGGGTTAAGGTTTATACATTCTAGTTTCCAAGATAGTATTCAAGATAAATCTTTTTATCTCACTGCTGGAGCAGCCGGTTTGCGAAATATCAAATGATTATTATAGACCCTTTTCACATGTCCGGGTTTCTCGAAGCGAAAGTCGTCATAGTTTGGTAAAATTCTATGGCGGTGAATGAGAGAATACATTAAATATATTTTGTGTGTCCACATATTCTCAAATAGCAAAGTAAAACTGAAGTGTTTTCATAACTTTCAAAAAGAGGGGAAAAAATAGAGAGAGATTGATAATGGCAGTCAGAAGAGAGAAAGAAGTCAACTTTACGGCTGTATTAGAAACACCCTTACAGCAGTGAACTAGTTTATTTATTGATTGATTGATTGATTTTTGGTAATTTGATTTGATGAAAAGGTAATACAATGCTAAGTATAGTGTTTTAAATGTACATACATAAAATAAAATGAAAATATAAAAAACTTATGTTGACCGTTATAACGCATCATCACAGTCCGTGAAAAGGGTCCATTAAAAAGCAAACACAAACTATGCAAAAGTGGCAGAGTCCTTCCTGCGCTCATTGGCTGAATTCACTCCTTCGTTTTCATTCACTATTTCAAGTGGACTATATTAGTGGAGTTACAGGGAATAGTAAATGAGGGTGTATTACAACCACAGTCACTGAGCACTGCAGACACCTTTTACAGTTCCCCCTGAACCAAAATAACGAGCTTATGCTGCGTTTATGCCATCGTAATTACCATTAGTGCTGCAACGACGCGTCGACTACGAAAATACGTCGACGTGCGTGAAATGCGTCGACGCGTCACACTGTTTACTTTCATCTCGCGTAATGGCGAGAAAGTTCCATTCTATCACAAAAACCTAGACCACGATTATCAAAAGTATGGGAATACTTTAAACAGAGGCCAAATAAAATGGTCCTTTGTTCCCTTTGCAGAACTGAAATGGCATACCACCTATGGAATTGGATCTCTGCCAAATTTTTGCGCGCGCAAGATCATATTTTGAGCGTGCAAAAGGGCATTTCGCGCGCGTGAACTGAGTTGAGGAGAAAATCTTAGTCTCGCAAATAAGAAAATATTTCGAGCGAACGACTCAGTTTTGCATTTCAAAGACGTTTATTTGGATGTGCGCGGACGTTCTCTTTCGCACGTGCAAGGTTTCAGTTGCTCGCGCTCCTGATTCCCGCCCTGCGCGCTCGCTAAGACTCCAGGACTTGAACACTATCAAAGTTCCTTTAAGACTGTATAGAAAGTCTTTGACACTCTTCATTTTAAAGTTCAAATGTCCACCACTGGACGACCACACATAAGTGGCTTATTTTTAATCAAAATCAAATCGTATTATTACATAATGGCGTGTCCCAGTGTTTCCACACCTCAATTAACTGATAAATTAGTTCTAACTTCTTACGTAAAAAAACATCACTCGAATAATAAAAAAAAACCTTAACAAAAATAATCGTTAGATTAGTCAACTAATCGAAAAAATAATCGTTAGATTAGTCGACAGAAAAAATAATCGTTAGTTGCAGCTCTAATTGCCATAATTAAAAGATGGCAACCAATGATGTTCTACTTATGGATTTATGAGTTTCTCTGGCAACACTATCAACGGCGAAATTAAATATGCAGCAGTCAGGTGTTACAAGTAAGAGCTCTTTAAGTTGTTTGCGTTCAATATTATTGTAACGTTATGTGCTTTGAGGTAATTTAAGCCTTCTTTCGTGACGCTTTGCAGACTCTGCTCTGGCTGTGTGCGTTCATGGAGAGATGTGTTTTGGATGAGGCGTGTTTTTGGAGAGTGCTAAGGGAAGGTGGGATCTTATGCTTATGCTTGCTATAACCACTTCGAAATTGCCTACCCATTATTTATTTCAAGTAACAAAAATATTTTTATGGTTTTAGTTTTAGGTACAGCCTAGAATAACCCTGGGTAATACACAATAAAAACCATTGAACCTTGTTCAAATAGTGTGAGAATGGTTATTTTTTTTTCATTTTTCAGTCTGACCAAGGGTGCTGCATGAAGCCGAATTGTAATATCTCACATGACAAATCCATGATAGCAGGCTTCTGACGTCGTAGTCGGTGTATTTTTGACAAAACACTGAAAGATTTGTGACAGGTCAGCTGCATTTCAGGTAGATAACTGTACGTTTGAGATAAATGTGACAGATGTTGCTTGAAATCAGAGTCTCAGTGGCATGTCAGGCATGAGAGGGACTGCAGTGCAGCCCCTGGTCCTCCGAAGTCAAAAACGCTCCTCACTCTGCTGCTCTGATCTCATGGTCTGAAGGATAACAGTATAGCGTTATATTATACTGTTTGTATTCCATTCTTGCATGTCTAACCCCTTAAAGGGTTAGTTCACCTAAAGAATGAAATTTATCCCATAATTTACTCACCCTCCAGCCATCCTAGCTGTACTTGAGTTTCTTCTTTTAGCCAAACACAATCGAAGTTATATTTTTAAAAAAAAATATCCTGCCTCTTCCAAGCTTTATGATGGAAGTGAATGCCACTAGATTTAGAAGCCCAAAAAAGTGCATCATAAAAGTAATCCATACAGCTCCAAGGGGTAAATAAAGGCCTTCTGAAGCGAAGTAATGGGTTTTTGTAAAAAAAAAAAAAAATCTGTATTTAAAACTTCATAAACTATAATCACTGGCTTCTGGTAATGGCTGTAAGCATTCACTTGAGATTATATACGTATAACGTGGGACGTAACTCCTCTTATATTGAAATCCTCTGACATTTTTCTTTAAAATTTCTCATGTGTTCTCCAGTGTTTTCCAGTGTTTTGTTTTTCTCTCTCCTCTGCACTTCCGCATTCGTCAATTCTCACCTAAGCTTACATTATACGCCATACATCAGTGTAACTACACGGGTCCTACTCGGCCTGCTCTGCACGGGCCTCGAACCCAGGTCTTCCGGCATGGGACTACTAGTTGGCCTCCGTTACACTCACCCCCCTAAACCTCACTCCCATCCGGGTCACGGCACCAATGTAACCCGTCTACCCGGCCCTCAAACCCGGGTCTTCTGGCATGGCAGTCGGACGCTCTAACAAGGAGGCTAAAGGCTGCAACCTCTAACGTCTGTCATTAGAGCGTCTCTTGAGGTCAGAGGAGTGAGGTTTACTCACACAGCAACTACTAGCTGGCCTCCGTTACAGCGGGTCAAAGGTCACCTTTCCACCGGAACTCGACTCTCTCGTCATCACACGTACGGCCATCGCCTGAAGCCAGTGAATATAAAGTTTTAAATATGGATATTTTTATTACAAAAAAACATCGCTTCACTTCAGAAGGCATTTATTAACCCACTGGAGTTGTATGGATAACTTTTATGATGGATGGACGCGCTTTTTGGAGTTTCAAAAACTCAGGCACTATCAATGCCATTATTACAAATGTGAGAAGAGCCAGGATATTATTTAATATAACTCCAATTGTGTTTGGCTAAAAGAAGAAAGTCATATACACCTAGGTCAGCTTGAGCATGAGTAAATTATGGGATAATTTTCATTTTTGGGTGAACTATGCCTTTAGTTAATCTTTTGAGCCAATGACTGAAGCAACTGTGGCAGACACACCAGGACATGTTTTTAACACATGTTCTCAAAACAGCTGAATATGAGACTACAGTGCTCTGCACCATTCACACTACTCCAAGTGTCCTTCGGTGTGAGCACGGCATAGAAATGCTCTCTTTTGAATGGACTGCTCTTCCTTGAAGTGACCATCAGACATACATTTTGCTCACGGCCTTGTGGAAGGGCCCTTCATGAAGTGATTCAGTTGCTTTTGGAACAACCCCACAAATACCACCCCCTTCACGAATGCCCTTCCGATGCACAAATGCCATATGGAATTGGCATTTTTTCTATTTAGTGCTGAGAAGCTCCATCTACAACCAGTCCACATCACAGTGCATTAAATATCAAATGTTTTCTGGTTGGCTGCAGTTCATCACATTAACTATGAACAGTTTACATTTACGTTTTACATTTTTATCCAAAGTACTTACAAAAGAGGAACGAAAGCAATTAATCAAAGAGCTAACAATATTCATGCCAGGTTTATTAGGCAACTAGGAAGCAAGAAAGAGAAATGCAGAATTGTTTCACTAAGTCTTAATTTTAGACAGTCTATCATCATTGTGCTAAATGGCATTTGGTTTGACATTTTATCTAATGCAATGGCATTCTTGCATTTTAAGAATGTGTGGCTTAAGTGTGCAAACATGTTTAAGGGCGAAAGTAATGATATATAATTAAAATATATAATTTCTGCACTACTTATACAGATTAAACCTGGATGCACCTCTTTTGGGGCGGCAAATAGTTTGAAGAGCTCCTTTAAAAAAACATGCCATGAATTGTGAGTGACCGACTGGCTTTGATCTTCCTTGGCAATGCTTTTGGGACAACCTGTCAGGCTACAGTACTAGCCATTAAAAATGGCAATAGCTCGCCTGGAGAAACATCTGAGGAATGCTTTAACCAAACAAAAATGTGTTTCTAATGAGTCATGGTGCTTGACAGGCATGGTGATGATGCCCTTATATCTTTACTATAAAAATTAATTACAACATGAACTATAGGTGTCATGCAAATACATTTTCATTTTGTTTTGGGTCATAGTGGTTAATGCATTCAAACCAAAGGATGATACATGACTTATGACCTTTATATCCTTGAGCAACACATTTAACCCCAGGTTGCTCATGGTTAAGTTTAGATTAATGGTTGACCACTTAGTGACAATGCCCGCAAGCAATTTGTGACATTAAAGGTAGCTGATAGGGAAAAACTCCATTTCATGTTGAAGGGTATGCGAAGTTAAGGCATTTACCTGCAGGGGCTAACTGACCCTTAACCCGGAAAATCTTGACCATCTGGATTCATGTAAATTCTCGACTACACTAGAGAGAAAAGCTTTTTAAAAAACACACAATCTTTTCTGCATGAACTAATTTATTCCAGTAAATTGTACGGCTAAATGATTCTTTAATTTTTGGTTTCACTCCATATCTTGCCAAATAAGTGTATTTAAATATAAACAACCATTTATAAGATTTTTTGTTGTTGTTGTTGAAGAAATTAATACTTTTATTCAGCAAGGATACATTAATAAATCAAAAGTGACAGTAAAGACCTTTTATAATGTTACAAAGGATTTATATTTAAAATAAATGGTGTTCTTTTTTAACTCTATCCATCAAAGAATCCTGAAAAAATGTATCATGGTTTCCACAAAAATGTTAAGCAGCACAATTGCTTTTAACGTAATAATAAGAAATGTTTCTATAGAGCAACAAATCAGCAAATGGATCATTGAAGACTGGAGTAATGATGCTGGAAATTCAGCTTTGCATCACAGGAATAAATTATATTGTATAATATATTAAAATATAAACTTTTATATTGAAATAGTATTTCAGAATATTACTGTATTTACTGTATTTTTGATCAAAGAAAAGAGGCTTTGGTGAGTGTAAAGAGACTTCTTTAAAAAGCATTTTAAAAATGTTTACCAACCCCAAACTTTTGAACAGTAGAAATTAGTATCTTATAAAATACTCGAATATACCATTTGCATGATATATAACTACAAAATATCTGTTGGGACCTTGTCTTCACTGCTTCATCTAAGTACCAAGAAGTAGATACTGTTGATCTCTCCAGACCATTTATACCAATATATTATAGTGACAATCCTCATAACACAAAATATGAATAAAATTGGAAGTCATACATGGCAAACTCTGCACAGGCCATTCAAAAAAGAAAAAATGTTACTCAGTTGTCACAAGTAAACAACTACAGTACGTGTAAACAAACAATTAGATGAAGTATTAAACTATATTTACCACAGTTGTTAAATTGTGTGCATATTGGTAGCTCATAAAATGAGTCTTACCTTACGCTGAAACAGGTGTTCTTGCACATGGACTGATGCTGATGTCTCAAAAATATCTGCAAATGCTATAACGAATTAACATATATTTTCAGAGCCATGGTACAAATTCAGAGATCTACTTGTGCATTTTTGGCAAAAAAAAAAGGTGCAGTGCAAGTGATCTTCGGGAGTAGCTGTGGTATATAATATATTAGTATACTAACAAACAGTGTTGGGGAAAGTTACTTTTAAAAGTAATGCATTACAATATTGCATTACTCCCTAAAAAAGTAACTAATTGTGTTACTTAGTTACTTTTTATGAAAAGTAATGCATTACGTTACTTTTTCCTCATCTGGGATGGGCTTGCTACTTTATTTATTAATTTAATAACAGCAAAAAAAGTTCTATTTTTGGCAAATGTTAAGGCCCTTTCACACCAAAAGTGAGATGAATAATTCTCATGCTGAAGGAAATGCATCTTTACGCCTGTACAGTAGAGGGCGCAGCTCCAACAAACCTTTCAGCTGTGCTGCCGTTCTGGATTAGTTCATCCAAAAATGAATATTCTGACATTAATTACTCACTCTTATGTCGTTCCACACCTGTAAGACTTTCGTTCATCTTCTGAACATAAATGAAGATATTTTTGATAAAATCCGATGGCTCAGTGAGGCCTCCATTGACAGCAAGATAATTTAGACTTTCAATACCTAGAAAGGTACTAAAGACATTTAAAACGGTCCATGTGAGTACAGTGGTTCAACCTTAACGTTATGAATATTTTTTGTGTCCCAAAAAACACAAAATAACGACTTTATTCAACAATATCTAGTGATGGGCGATTTCAAAACACTGTTTCATGAAGCTTCAGAGCTTTAAGAATCTTTTTTTTTTTTTTTGAATCAGTGGTTCACAGCGTTTTATCAAACTGCCAAAGTAACGTGAACCATTGAAATTTAAAAACGTTTCGAAACACTTATGACGTAACGAAGGCTCGTTTACTGAAATCACGTGACTTTGGCAGTTTGATACGCGCTCCGAACCACTGATTTGAAACAAAAGATTCGTAAAGATTCAAAGCTTTAATAAATGTCAAAATATGTGAAAAACTAACTTAGATATTTTGTTGTAAATTGAAAAAGTAATGCGTTACTTTATAAAGTTATCTGATTATGTAACTCAAGTTACTTGTAATGCGTTACCCCCCAACACTGAAAATTATATTCTCACATTGGATTGACAACATCCAGGTCTTTTATACTTATACTAACACTATGTCAGTATGATATGCACTCAAAAGTATTAATACGGAGGTTTGAAATTCTGTTACAAACAAGATTCACACAAAAACAGCATAAGAGAATAACACAGAAGAGAGGATATTGTTGAAAAAATTTTGTTTTTGTGTTCACAAAAGGTATTTTCGTCGCTTCATAACGCTTGAACCACTGCAAGTCACATTGATTATTTTAACAAAGTACCTTTCTGGACTTTGAAAGTGGTGGTTAAATTGCTGTCTATTGAGGCGTCTCATGAAAAATATCTTAATTTGTGTTCCGAAGATGAACGAAGGTCTTACACGTGTGGAAAGATGTGGAGTAATTAATGACAGAATTTTCATTTTTGGGTGAAATAACAATTTAATTGTGTAATAGGAAAACAAGCATCAGCACTTCTATTTTATCAATATGCAGAGGGCCAGTTTATCACCAGTTCAATATGACGTGGCCTTTCTGTTTGAAGGGCCTCATGGTTTTGTTCCCGCTGCACCCTCAGATAATGGCTGCGATGGTAATTTTGTCCAGGCTCAAAAGGGCAAGCCTGGCATATTGTTGCAATACATGATGCAGTATAGCAATTATGTTTGTATTTGGGTTTAAAAATAGGTTTCATGATGATAAACTGGACACGTGCATGCTGAATTCATGAGACGATAGTACCGTTCCTGTGGCAGCGCTGAAGTTACCAATACTTTTAGAATCAAATTCATTATACCTTTCAAGTATAGTGAAAGGTATATTAAAGTAGTTGTTTCATCCATCAAGTGGAATTCTTCCAACAAGTGGAATTGTTCACAGAGAATGTCATAGTGCATTATGGGATTGCCTTATATGTGAAGGATACCATTAGACTACCCTTACAAAAAAGAAGTTTATTGAAGTGTGCTATTAGTATTTTTCTTTTAAAATAAAAAATAAGTACTTTCAGTCTACTTTTATGTACTTCTCAGAAATATACTTAAAATTGCACTTAAGTATACTTGACTGAAGTATTACAGAAGTATTATATTTGCCCTATGAGATTCAAATGTATACTTCTGTATGGAAGCCCGTTCCCGCCACTGTTGAGAAAAAAAAATATTCCGTAAGTCATAATAATGAGAAACTTTCTCATAATAATGACTTAGTATCTCATAATAATGACTTAACATCTCATAATAATGACTTAGCATCTTTAACTTAATCAAAAAAAAAATTATTTTTATTTTTTTTAGAAACTTTTCTCATAATAATGACTTAACATCTCATAATAATGACTTAGTATCTCATAATAATGACTTAGTATCTCATAATAATTACTTAGCATCTTTAACTTAACCAAAAATGATTTTTTTAGAAACTTTCTCATAATAATGACTTAACATCTCATAATAATGACTTAGTATCTCATAATAATGACTTAAAATCTCATAATAATGATTTAGCATCTTTAACTTGATAAAAAAAATTAAAAATTAAAAAAGTTTTTTTTATTAAGTTAAAGATACTAAGTCATTATTCTGAGATGCTAAGTCATTATTATGAGAAAGTTTCTCATTATTATTACTTACGTAATTTTTTTTTCTCAACAGTGGCAGGAACGGGCTTCCATACTTCTGATTGAGTAGCCTATTAAATATTTTTTTCACGCAGTTTTACGTACTGTCTTAAACTTATATTGTTTGAAATTGTTTTATGAAGAAAATGGATATGTTTCACTGCATTTTTGTGTATTCTACTGGTAGTGTACATAGAAATCTACTAGTTAATCTACTTAAAATAGGAACATAGCACCCTAGAATACTAAAAGTGCAAAAATAATGAATAAAAAGTAAACTATAAGTACGATGTTAAGTTCTCTTAAAGAAAACTTACAAGTATACTTGCAGTATAAAACTTCTAAATTAGTAGTTTAAGATAAGACTTCAAAGTGCACATTCATAAATTAAATAAAATGTGCTTTAATAACGTATCTAGTAAACTGTTAGTATACTTATAAGTTCACATAGTAGTATAATTGCAATACAAAGGAAAAACTTAGTTGTAAAGTAGTTGTGTACTCAAAGTTTACTATTGTTACACTTAAAGTATAGTTTTATGCACTAAAAAGTGGGCCGATTTAGTCCCAAGTAGTATTGAAACATACTTACAAGTATACTTGTCATGATCTGGTCTTTTGTTTATCTGTTTCTTTCTTCCCCTGTCCTGTCAGTTGTCACATGTTCCTTGTTTTGAGTCTAGTTCTGTCATGTGATCTTTGTTTTGTTTCCCCATGTGCTTGTCCATCATTGGTTCATTTCTGTCAGCTGTGTCTCGTTAGTCATTATGTCCGTCACCTGTGCCTTGCTTGTTATCCTCTTGTGTTCCTCAGTATATATTCCCTCTGTGTCAGTTCAGTCCTTGTCCGTTATTAACGTTTCGTGTTTGGAGTTACCTGTATCTTGTATCCTGTTTTCTGGTTAAGATTAAACTGTTGAAATTAGAGTTCTATCTTTGTGCCTGTTCCTGAACACCAGCGTGTTACAATACTACTAGTACATTCATATTAGTATACTTACTATAAAAAGTATAGGCCTACTCGAACTTTACTTAAGCATACTTAATAAAATGAACTTGAATTATACTTTTTTTAATATATATATATATATTGATTGGGTATATATGATATTTCCACTGTTTTTGTACATGTGAGTATCTGCTTGTCTCAATGTTTGTGAGTGTATCACAAGGTAGAATATTGAAATATTTCACAATATTACTGCATTTAATATATTTTTGATCAAAAAAGAAGCCTTACTTTGTGAGCATAATGAGACATCTTTAAAAAGCATTTAAAAAATGCTTACCGCCCCAAACTTTTGAACGGTAGTAGTTCAGTGGAAATTAGTGTAAATCTTCCAAAAAACACCATTACGTTACTGATGTTGAGGAATGAACTAATACATCATTTGGGACCTTTTAGACACTTTGAAAATTTGTGGGTGTATCACAAGGTAGTGAGTTACCCGTCAGTGAGATTAATGGTTTTATGACAGGTGCGAGACAAGTTTAACCAGACTGCCACTATGTTTGAACAGTAAACTTCAGTATCCTGTCATTATGTTGTGACTTTCTGCTCTTTCAAAATTATGATGCTCCCCGTTAGCACAGGGTTGCATCACTTTGTGCTTCAGAATGTAGAGAGAGCAAAAGTCACAAGTTAATCACAGCGTTCGCAAATACATATTCCACAGGAACGTTCAGTGGCTCAGAGCGAGCAAAAAGCATAAAATTAAAATGTTGGCAGGGCAGATTCTCTGTTCATGTCATTGACAGCATCCAGTTTTTTTTGCTCAAATACTAAAAGAGATTTACTTACTGTATAAATTTGTATGAAACCCACACATACCACAGGCATATATCATTACATCACTTTTGATATTATAAATTGCTGCATGATATATATATAAAAAAACGGTAACACTTTACAATATGACTTTTTATTTTAATAATATATTAGTAAAATGTTGAAATTAATATTAACTAAGATTAATAAATGCTGTGGAAGTATTAACTAATGTTTGCTAAATCCTTATTATAAAGTGTTACCTATGAAATTTATACATTTATATTACTTAAACATTTTATTCATTTATATTTTATATTTATAATAATAAATATCTGTGGTCACATGTGGTAAAAATTAGACCAGTTGCTCAAATGAAAATATAGCAGCATTTGTTTGCCAATTCCACTTTTGTGTTTGTGTGTGTGTGTGTGTGTGTGTAGGCGAGTATTCCCTACGTTATGGGGACCATAATGTCCCCACAGGTATAGTAATACTAGTGATCTTGTGGGGACATTTTTTTGGTCCCCATGAGGAAACAAGCTTATAAATCATACAGAATTGTGTTTTTTGAAAATCTAAAATAGCAGAATATTTTCTGTGATGGGTAGGTTTAGGGGTAGGGGTAGTGTAGGAGGACAGAATATACAGTTTGTACAGTATAAAAACCATTACACCTATGGAATGTCCCCATAAAAAATGAAAACACAACATGTGTGTGTGTGTGTGTGTGAAATGAAATGACATTCAGACATTTCTAGGTACTTCTTAAAGGGTTAGTTCACCCCAAAATGAAAATTCTGTCATTAATTCCTCACCCTCATGTCGTTCACACCTGTAAGACTTTCGTTCATCTATAGAACACAAATTAAGATATTTTTGAAGGTAATTAACACTTTCAGATGCCCAGAAAAAATGTATATTTAAAACAGTTCATGTGAGTACAGTGGTTCAACCTTAATATTATAAAGCGACGAGAATACTTTTTGTGCACTAAAAAACCCCCAAAATAATGACTTTTCAAAAATATCTAGCTTTACGAATCTTTTGATTCAAATCAGTGATTCGGTTCACGTATCAAAATGCAAAAATCATGTCAACTATTGAAACTGCGAAACACTTATGAGGTAACAAAGCCTTGTTTACTGAAGTCACGTGACTTTGGTGCGCCGAACCACTGATTCGAAACAAAAGATTCGTAAAGCTTCGAAGCAGTGTTTTGAAATCAGCCATCACTAGATATTGTTGAAAAGTCATTATTTTGATTTTTTGGCGCACAAAAATATTTTCGTCGCTTTATAATATTAAGGTTGAACCACTGTACTCACTTGAACTGTTTTAAATATGTTTTAGTATCTTTCTGGGTATTGAAAGAGTTAATTGTCTTGCTGTCAATAGAGGAATCACTGAACCATCGGATTTCATTAAAAATATCTTAATTTATGGTCTGAAGATGAATGAACGTCTTACAGGTGTAGAACAACATGAGGAAGAGTAATTAATGACAGATTACTCTTCCTAATCTGAAGATGAACGAAGGTCTTACAGGTGTAGAACGACATGAGGGTGAATAATTAACGACAGAATTTTCATTTTTGGGTGAACTAAGTGTCCAGTTACTTTTTGGGCCCACTGTATTCAACATATTATTTGTGAAATGGATAAAGAAAATACAACAGAGGAATTCTCTTGTGATTTGTGAGGGGAAATGTACAATATGGCAAAGTCCCCTAATGCATACAGTATTACAGAGACACGTACAAGTTGTCCGAATCATGTGAACAAACATCAAGTTGAAAAAAATGATCTGTTAGTGAAAAAATACTAAACTGGCAAAATAGCCCAAGTCTATTCATTCAAAATGAAACTATGTGGCCCTGCTGGTTTTCACAGGCATTATGTTGCATTAATAATCTGATTTCAATTTCAGAACAAGGGCGGAAATTTGGTAGAAAAATACTTTCTGGAGGCAAGTTATGACTCACACCCCTTACTGAGCCACTATATTGTCAACCTGCACTATTTTCCTATTATCTCTTCTCTCTTTTGCTCACAAATGTACTCCTAGCAGGATGTCACATGCAGTGCCTGAAAAAAATATGGATAACATCCTCAGACCAATGCAAAGTTTGCAAAACTCAACTTTCATTATCAACCCATATCAACCACATTTGGTCACGTGTTTTCTTTTTCTGGGCCACTGATATGACTGGCGTCTTCTTCCCGTGTGTGTGATCATAACTTTAAACATACTTGTCAAAAGTCATGCGAAAACATAATTTATCACTGGTTTTGATAAATAAGTCTTTATTTCTGCGGGCAAAAGTAGAACCTGACCAAAAGCGGCACAACAGAAACACGTATTTGGTAACAAGGCCTGCAGCGGTCCAGAGCTGACATTCATGACATCTGCTGTTATAAATACCATTTGTTTACAAGAGTAAAAAAACTATAGAAATATCACTGTACAATATGTACACAGCCATTTATCCTCATTTTTTGCACAATATGTGATTTTCATTCACAATGTTTTATGAAAGGAAACTCCAAGAGGAGGTGAAAGGAGTTTGGAGCACAGTTACAGTAGATTGACTTTGAGATCATTAATCATTATGAATGGCATGAACTGAATGAGCAACATTAAACAAAAATAGGAACGCAAAAACAAAAGGCTTCTGTGAAAGCTACTGATGAGGCCTGAAACGGAAACGTTTTGTATATGTAATGTAATTTTTGCATGTCTTCATTTTAGCTTCAATATAATGACCATTATAAACCTCATTATAAGCGTATAATGTACGAGTGAACGGAGTCGTTTTATGATGGCTCCTGGAGAAGTACCAGGATGTGAACGCTCTCCCCTCAATGCTCTAGGGCAGGGGTGTCCAGTCCTGCTCCTGGAGGGCCACTGTCCTTTAGAGAGCAGCTCCAACCCTAATTAATCACACCTGAACCAGCTAATGGTCTTAATAGGCATACTAGAAACTTCCAGGTAGGTGTGTTGAGGTAAGTTGGAGCTAAATTCTGCAGGATAGTGGCTCTCCAGGACCGAGTTTGGACAAAACCTGCTCTAGGGTATTTAAGTAGAACTGAAGCTCCCCCCTGGTTTTCCCAGGGGTTTGAGTGTTGATGGCGAGATCTCATAAGGCATGCTAGCGACTGACGCTAGAGAGTGTGGTCTTTTGCATCCTTGTTAGCGCAACTGCCTCCCATGCCAGAGACAGCAGTTCGAGTCACGCTCGGAGTGGGTCGAATAGGACCAGTTATGTTTGATGCTGTCACCAGGATGGGAGTGAGGTTTAGGGGGGTGAGTTCAACGTAGGCCAGTAAGAGTTGTGCGTGAAAACCTCACTCTCCTTGCCTCAAGAGGTTTCGCTAGAGAACGTGGTGTCCACGTTCACGCGCATGGCTCCTATGCCGGAGACGCTGGTTCGAGTCTAGCTAAGAGTGAGTGTAGGACTGGTCACATTTGGTGCCGTGACCCGGATGGGAGTGAAGTGCAATATATGCCAGTAAGAGCTATATGTGAAAACCTCACTCCGTGCCTCAAGAGGTCTAGCTGGCGACTGACACTAGAGGCTGCTGTCTTAGTGCGACTGCCTCCCATGCCGGTTTGAATCCTGGTTGAGTCGTACCGGTTACACATGCCGTGGGAAGTGCCTTCCCACTTTGAAAAGGAATGTATAGGATACGACTGTAAACCCTGACGCTGCGTCTCATTGCCATGCCTAGGGCTTGCCTGCACGTCTCCTTCAGACAAAACAGTTGATGAAGTTTATACTCACAGGCGCTCTGCTTGCAATGTCAAGTCAAGCTGACATGACACAGCATCTCGTTTCCCTTCTCAGGGAACCAGGGTTACATACGTAAACCTAGATGTTATGAAATAAATCTTACCGCACTTGAGTATTTACAGCATGTGCTATAAGTTTAAAGCATGTTATGAAGTATTTCATAGTTCACTGATGTATATTTATATATACTCAGATTGGTAAGTCATTTGAATGCACATTAATTAGGAATATCCAAAAGAATTTAATAGCATTTCCTGCCAAGTTCTAATCTAATTGTTTGACCTTTGCAACTTTTCTGGTCGCGCAAATGCTCTCTGATTAAGTGGGCGGTTCTTGACCAGACTAGAATATTTTTAACTTTTACCTGTTTTTTAAAAGTACATTGTGTGCAATGGTTGATGGTGCAACTCTCTGCAATGGTGTTGATTTAGATGACGTTTCCTTTCATCCTTTTTCGCAGCCCAAAGGATTCTGGGATACATTAGAGGTTCTTACAGCAGAAACTTTTTCTATCCACTGCTGGGTCACAGTATGATTCTTCATGGCAAGTATTTACTGATAATAATTGCCGAAATCTGTAAAATTGGGCACTGTGTACACATTTCAGAATAGCAACTGATGGGAAAGTTTGGTTTAACTCATTGCTTAACTCACATTCAACAGAACGGGCCACATGAAATGAAATGTAAATAATCTTAATGAACTGATTAAAGAAAAACAAAGATTTCTCCCTCCACAGATTCTAGGAAACGTTCAGAAAGCTAATCAGATGATATCCAAAGCATCTTACAAATGAGTGCCACGAGAGAGATGGAATGTGTGATATGCCTTTCAAACGAAGCATCAGAGGTGAAGATTGTTAATGAATTCTCTTGCTCACAGGGTTGTTTGGTCTAATTATCCGGAATGTGAATTATTTGGTAATTATCAAAGCAGCAAATCATTCGCCTACGTTGAAAATTACATGAAAATGTGCCTCAAAGCGGGGTGCGTTGAAAAATTAACAATTCTGCGTTGGTTAACGACTTGTGGAATTATGAAATCAGCTGTTATGTATGTGTGTGTGTGGGGGGGGGGGGCTTCTTTTATGCCATAATGTGATGGTAAACACGTCCCGTCATAAGTAATTAAATGCTTTGCATTTTAATCAGATTCTTCTGAGAGGCATGTTGACTGTGCAGCAGGTTCAGGTTATTGTTGACGACGTGCTTTCATTTAATGCTGCACAGCTCAATCAGCCCATCTTCCTGCTCTACAAATGCTAATGAACAAACACTCCCACAGTCAGAAAAAGAATGAGAACAAAAGTTAAAACTTCATACATTAAGAACATTAACAAACATTATTACATCGCATATTGCTTATCAGATCGTTAGTTAACGTGCATTCAGAGCTGCTAAAGGAACATGGAAAAGGAAAAAAATATGAGTTGTGAGAAAAAATTATGTCAATGCTTTTGTGTTCTTTCACAAATGTTTTGCATTCTCATGGGAAACTTCACTTTTCAGACATTGCATTCCCTCGCAAGCGAACGCAAAAGGATTGAAATGTAATTTTTCCTCCCATCTCATATTTTTTCCATCTCCATGTCACTTTAGGGGCTACGCAGCATTCAAAAAGTTTGAAATGTCATGATTTATTTTTGTGGTATTCCTGAAACAGTTGTGAAAGCAATGCCAGGGATATGAGTTTGTTTCTCAGGGAATGCATGAACCGATGAAATGTATAACTTGAATGCAGTGTGAGTCACGTCTGCCAAATGCATAAATGTACATTTTCATAAATATTATTTATAGGAATTATATAACAAGCAATTTAAGAACACATAAGTGGGGTTTCACTGACCGCCACAGTGGCAGGGTGTTGTCAGTGGTTGCTATGGTGTTGCTATGTGGTCAACAAAGGTGTTTTTTTAACTCATTGCTATGCAGTTGCTATGGGGTTATGGATAGTTTCAAGGTTGTTGCTTAGTTTCTGTGATATTTTGATCTCTAAATTCTTCCACCAATTTAAGTCGATGGGATTTTTATCACCCATCAAATGAAAATCATACGTATGATTTTTGTAGAAAACAAATGATATGGGATCCCTAACTTATTAAAGGGTTAGTTCGCCCAAAAATGAGAACTCTGTCATTAATTACTCACCCTCATGTCGTTCCAAAAGACTTTCGTTCATCTTCGGAACACAAACGAGGAAACGTTGTTGCGTAAACGCGCGCCAGAGATTAATATTTTTTACTGGTAAATGATGTTTTTTGTTGGCAAATGATTTTCACTTGTGACGCTTAGTCAAATTTCGGTTAAACCACCGGAGTCACATGGACTTGGTCATCACATACTTTAATGGTGACTTTACCTCTTTTCTGGGGATTGAAAGTGGAAGTCAATGAAAGCTCTCAGATTTCATTAAAAAGATCTTCATTTGTGTTCCATAGATGAACGAAAGTCTTATGGGTTCGGAACGACATGAGGGTGAGTAATTAATGACAGCAATTTCATTTTGGGCGAACTAACCCTTGAAGTATGTGGAATAGTAATTGTGATGTTTGGCTTAGCAAACACCACTAATAATGTTTGCTGATGACTTAATAAAAGTTGTAGGTTCTACCAAAAAATCTTACTCATAAAGAGACACACAATTAAGCACATCCCACCTGTCTGCCCTCCTCTTACCTCTCCTCTATGAGTGTGACTAATGCAAATCATTTATTATGCTGAAAGATAAAGTTCAACTAGCAATGTCTGTCCAATGGGCACAAAATGTCAGTGAGATCATTTTACTATCCTGGGTGCAAAGAGTAACGTAATTAAATGAGGGTTCGTGCGGCTGCATACCTAAACAGTTCCTGCGCTCATCAGACAACAGAGACAGAGTTTGGGTGAGAGTAAACGTATCTTCGCGTATGCTTCACAAACATGAAAACAATTACCTGGGATAACACATGCAGTGATGTAGCACAGATGAGACAAATGAAAATAAAGATTAAAAGAAGCAGATATTAAAGGTGAAGTGTGTAATTGCATAAATAACTACTGTTTCCAAACAGGTTTCTTAAACAATTGTTCTCTTCTCATAGTGCAGCAGTTCCCAGATTAAATATTAATTTTTCCAGTTAGTGAGGATTCATAACTGCATTTTATATTGGTTTGATTGGCCAATGTTTACTGTTATCTGTGCTAAGGATATACTGTATGCATATTTATTCTGATCTACTGTACATACACTGCCATTCAAAAGTTTGGGGTGATTAAGATTTTTTTCTGATTTTGAAAGTCTTTTATCCTTACAGAGGGTGCATTTATTTAATCAAAAATACATTAAAAAATGAAAATAACTGTTTTATATTTGAGTTTATTTTAAAATGTAATTCATTTCTGTGATGGTAAAGCTGTTACTCCAGTCTTCAGTGTCACATGACCCCTCAGAAATCATTGTAATACGCTGATTTGCCGCTCAAGAAACAGCAGCTAACAGGCAACATTCTCAGAACTTTGTTCAACGTTCTGTCAAGGTTCTCTCAAAGTTATGAACATTCTTCCAGTAACATGAATAGAATGTTCGTTCAGAGTTATCTGGTGTTTAATAATGTTCAGAAATAATTCAGGAACATTAGAAAAACATTCTTGGAACATAGTTCATTGTTAGCTAGGTTGAACCTGTTTTCGGATTTTCAAATAGCTTTTTCATTTGAATCAAAAGTTGGTTGTTTTGGTTCAAGGCTCAGAACTCTGTTTGAAGAATTATTTGAAATCCTCATGGAAGAAAAGAATGGATTAAATACTTCTAGAGACATGGCTGCTGAAAAAGACGCAGTTATGTTTAATTCTTTGAATAAACAGCGCCTCATTCCCAAACTCACGCAAATGCTTGAGGTAATTTTGCTATTTCAGACCAATCAAAGAAACAGAGCAAATATTTGGGCAGCTACCAATCTACAAATGGCTTATTTATTTCCCTTCTTGTCTTTGCACATTCAACTTTGATATTAAAGTATAAAAAAAAATTACACTTCACCTTTAATACAGCATGAATATCCCCAGAATGGCTGGCATGCTTGATATGGAGGACATATATGGGCTTTGTCTATGCAGATTACAGAGAAGATGCAACCTCTTTTTGAAATCAAAATCTAACCAAAGGAACCAGTCATATTCTGCATAGACTAACAACGCAAGGGCTCTCTATACTGAACTCAGTCCGTCGATCATAAGGGCCACAGGAAGCCAGCATCAAGACTTCCTGTCACGTGACTGATGAGGTAAGAACTCATTCCAGGGCTTGATTGATTGTGACAATGCAGTCCAGGTGAGATAATTAGAGAGAGAAAAGCCTTCAGAAGAACAGGAACCCATCGCTGTCACATCCTATGAAAAGGAAAACAGATGAAGTTAAACCAGCATGAGAAATTATGCTTATTTCCTCCTCTTCTTTTGGGACCCATTTAAAAATACACACAGAAACACATTAACTCCAAAACCTAGTGAGCTGATTACCTAGACAACGTTTTGAGACTATTAAGGCTATTTTTATGCTTATGGTGTTGTGTTAATAGCTACATGCTAAAATAAACCAAAAAATTGCATTAAAAGCATTTATTGAAGGAATAGTTCACCCAAAATGAAAATTCTGTCATCATTTACTCACCCTCATGTCCTTCCAAACCCGTAAGACTTTCGTTCATCTTCGGAACACAAATTAAGATTTTTTTAATGAAATCTGAGTGATTTCTGCTCCACAACTACTACTTTGATGCTCAAAAAGTTCATGAAGAGATCGTAAAACTAATCCATATGAATTGAGGGGTTTGGTCCAAATTTTCTGAAGAGACACAATCACTTTATATGATGAACAGATTGAATTTAGGCTTTTATTCACATATAAACAATGACCAGCGAACATAAACAGAAGCTCAACAGAACCTGCGTGATGTGCGAGAACAAGCCTCTTGCGGAAGCTCAACTGTACTGCGTAACACGAGAATGAACCTCACTGGCTCTCACACATCAAGCGAACATGAACTTGAGCTTCCGTTTATCACAAATGATGTGTGATAACAGTTGATGAATGTTTATATGTAAATAAAAGCCTAAATTCAATCTGTTCATCAAATAAAGCAATTGAGTCTCTTCAGAAAATTTAGACTAAACCTCTCATTTCATATGGATTAGTTTTACGATCTCTTTATAAACATTTTGCAGCTTCAAAGTGGTAGTTGCGTAGCTTTCTATGGAGAGACAGAAATTGCTCTGAATTCACTAAAAAGATCTTAAATTGTGTTCCGATGATGAACGAAAGTCTTACAGGTTAGGAACGACATGAGGGTGAGTAAATAATGACAGAATTTTTGGGTGAACTAACCTTTTAACGTTGCACAACACTGCATTCTCAGCATTGCCTCAAGGGGGCGTTATAGTGGGAATTAAAGTCGTGTCTCATGACCTCATCAACATTTCTAAATACATTGAACTCTAAGGAGTGAAGATCAAGATCAAGCATTGTCACAGGACACTCAAAGTTCAATTCAATGCCAAAGGCCTATGATATTTAGAGGAAAAACGATACATGGCAGAACGTTGAGAGGAGCACTGAAATCTTAACGAGAGTCATGTGAAAGGGCATTTGGTGTAAACTGCCTTCTTTTACTGTCAGTTTCATTGAACTTCAATGGAAAATCCTGCTGATCGAGTCAGAAATGCTGAAACTGCTGGAGTATAGCAAGCTATCTAAATAATAGCAATAATTAAAGTTATTTTCTGGCACAAAAAAAATGCACTCTTACAGGGACTGTGCTCTCGCAGTGCTTTGGCCGCAGGATTTGCATCTGCATTTGTGCACTTGTGTTGAGTACGTTTTCGGCCTTAAACCCTAAACTACGCACAATAAAACAATGAGCACGAAAGGACATTAAAAGTCTGCGTCAGCATTCTCGCCGTCATTGCTAGAGGATCTCCAGCCTGCTGTGCTGTACAATATTACCACTCTTTTATCACTCATCTTTAAATCTAACCTTTTCTCATTCTCTCACAGCTCTCTCCTTTTTTTGTCCCAAGTTCGTGACTAATCAGCACAAGCTCAGTGAAGTGTGTGGGTGTCATCAGCGAGGTAAAGAAAAACCTCGACTCTCCTGCGCATATGACTTTTAAACTAGACATCTGAAGCATGAAATTGGTCAGATAGTCCTCCCACATAGACAAGACATGTATTGATACAGTACCTGTGACTGGACACCTTTTAGATTGGAGTGAAAATGCTCATTTTCAGTGCAAACTCAGCTTTAGGCCATGAATCCAGTTCAAACTTTGTGTGTTTGGTTTGGAAAGGTTTGGAAATTTTATTTACCGCCAGGCCTGTTTTGGCAATCCCAGTTCATTCAGAACGACAGACTTATTATGGCTGAGAAAAATTATTCGAGGTAAGTAAAATGAGAAGAATCGACAATGGAAGGTTCAAAACATTTCATCAGAAGGTCAAGTCAAACATTCGACATGTTTTTGATTTTTGTTCTGTGCTTTTGAATACAAGCTCTGTTCCAAAAGTTAGTGAGCCAACTTGAATGCTGTCTACATACACAGTAAAAACCCCAGAGTTAAATCAACTCTGCTCAGATAACATTTGGTCCCTCTCTAAATAGTGTTAAAGTAACACTGAAGCAGAGTTGTTCAGTTGTTCAGGAAATTAGTTGAAGTCAGTTGTTGTTCTTGTGTTTCTCTTTTCTTCAGTGATTCTGCTTGTTAACAGCAGGTGTTCATCATTAATGTTCAATCATCACTTAATTAATTGCTTAATTATCTCATTAACTTGAACTCTGCTTCAGTGTTACTTTAACACTATTTAGAGAGGGACCAAATGTTTTCTGAGCAGAGTTGATTTAACTCTGGAGTTTTTACTGTGTAGGCAGCTACCTTCTAAGGCAGCATCGTAAATGAAATGGAACCTCAAAAGTGACACTTTGTAGTGTTCTTCACGCAAAATGAAACTCAAAAAAGAGGGGTTTTTTGTGCTATGAAACCGTTCCATGGATCTTCATCCCAGCTAACAGGGAAAGCTCTCAGAACATTCTGGCAAGGTTCTCTCAAAGTTATTAGCAAACATCATTCCGGTAACATTAATAGAACGTTCACTCATAGTTTCATCGTCAAGTTCAAGATCATTTGCGATTTATAGACCAGCGATTTACTCGTTTTCTGTGTGTACGTTCATTCTATGAATCGCACGTAAGCACATCTGAGAAATGATCGTAAGATCAAATTTAGGACGGTTTCTGTACAACATTTTTATAAATGAGGCCCCTCGTCTTTAATAACGTTCTCAAAATGTTAGCGGAAAAACATTATTATCATTCATGATACGCTTTAGTTGGACAATCGACTAACATTTAAATGTTCAAAACATTCAGTATTCAAAAAGGAACGTTCCCATAATGTTTGTAAAATGATCAAATTGACCCTTCGCAAACAGTTTGACTGACAGGCGATCTGACCAATCATAACCCCGAATCCGCCATTTTGTCTGACAAAGCAGTCAGGGGAGTTAGTAGATTAATATTGGTGAACTTTAACTTGAAAAATTGTGTGTACTCACGTCTTTCCACGCTTGAAACAACATTCCTTCTGATGTTCATTCATGTTTATTTGATGCTATAAATGAACTAGTATGAAGAGATGATCGGTTCACGAGCCGCTTGAAGGAGCTACAGCGATCTGTCACGACACATTAAAGAGACTCTATACGTTATTTATTATTTAAATTTCTTTAAAAAATGACGATATATTAAATATGAAACTGTTTCATATGTCTGTCGACTCGTTGTCAGTGTCCTCTTAGCTCCGGGATGTATTTTTCACTGCGTGAGAGCGCATGGCTTGTCGGATATAGCAACAGTAACTAAAGGAAGTGGGACTTTGCGAAGGGTCAAATGAATGTTCCCTTTATGTGTTTGCTAAGAAAAAACATTTTTAAAAACACTTTGAACATTGAGAACATTCAGAATATATAAAATGTTCTTAGACTCTATTTTTGTTAGTTGGGATGCCAATAAAGAACCTACAGTAGATTGAACAAAAAATATATAAAACACTGCCCAGCCAAAAAACAAACAACAAAAAGGATGTTAACAGGCAAATTCTTAAGAATCTAATAATGGATTATTATTATGTTTCTAGCATGGCAACGGTTCTTTTAACCCTAACAGATGGAGAGTGTAGATTTTCATTTCTTAAACAACCATGTTGGAAGACACATCATGGCCAATATTTGGTCAAGATCTTGTACTGACAATGCAAGAGTGGAGCACTCTGTAAAGTCTCCTCCAGCACATCCCAAAGACTTACACCGAGGTTTAGATCAGGACTCAGAGTCGCCAATTCATGATTCTTCACGCTCTCTGACCCATTCTTTCACAATTTTAACCCTGATGAATCTTGACTTTGTCATCCTGGAATATGTCCGTGATGTGTCTTCCTACATGGCTATTTAAGACATGAAAAGATACACACTCATCTTTTAGGGTTAAAAGAACCGTTGGCAAACACATGCTATAAACACAATAATCACTGTAATAGTGATCCACATCCGCAGACTCTAAAATATTTATTAAAATCCAAACAGCTACTTTTTTGGCCGGGCAGTATACTGTGCAAAATAATCATTTAATAACACTAGACTATTTTATATCATGTCAATTTTTATAACAGACATTTTTATTTTTACCAAGCTTGACAGTGCATTCTGGGATTCCATTTCCTGAAAATGATATAAGGCAGCATAGTCAAGTTGCCTACCTTTGGAAACAGCCTTTGCTTATGATGCCTTAAACACCTCCTCAGCTCACTGGGTTTTGGAACACATATATCTAATATGAAATATATAAAGCATGCATATTAAGCATGTAGTCAACACTGTAAAGACAGCTAATGACTACAACACCCTCTTTCACTTCCTTTACCATGCCCTCTCTTTCTTTCTTTCCTTCTTTCTTTCTTTCACTCACTGCTCCTAATTCAATTAAGGATCCCCTGCTAATAATCTTGTGTGGTTCTGCAATTTATCATCTTTTATGATAGTGCTCCACGAGGCTTTCTTAAGCACTAACACTCGTCTGACTCTGATCCAGGGAGTTAAATGAGTTTATCTGCTTGTAATTGGAGGATCTCAGAGGTGCTTCTTGATGAAGGTTTCAGGTCAGTTCGTTCTCTGCATATTTCTATTATGTGTTGAGTGATTTTTTGAAACAAAACATCGATATTTTTATAATCGCATTGCATTGACATACTTATGAACTACTTGTATGTGTATAAAATATATATTATATTATAAAAAATAAATTTAAATAAAATATTTGAAATATAATATTAAAATATATGCCATTAAACCCCATTTTGAGCCATATATCTTTAGTGAGTTTCAGGCTCACCTCATTTAGCATTTAAAACAGTGATTTGCCCTAATTAAACTCATCAGCTGAGGGAGAGATTGGGAGCAACAGGAGCAGATCATTCTCTCATTAGAAAGACTAGCCAATAGAGATGTGATGTTTGACATTTGCAGTCACATGATGGTGTCTGTTGCCCAGAACCTTAAAGGGATAGTTCACTCCAAAATGAAAATTTTATCTCATGTCATTTCAAACAGATATGTATGGAAGCGCGTTCCCGCCACTGTTGAGAAAAAAAAAAATTCTGTAAGTCATAATAATGAGAAACTTTCTCATAACAATAACTTAGTATCTCATAATAATGACTTAGTATCTCATAATAATGACTTAACATCTCATAATAATGACTTAACATTTCATAATAATGACTTAGCATCTTTAACTTAATCAAAAAAAAATTGTTTTTGATTTTTTTTTAGAAACTTTCTCATAATAATGACTTAACATCTCATAATAATGACTTAGCATCTTTAACTTAATCAAAAAAAATTGTTTTTGATTTTTTTTTAGAAACTTTCTCATAATAATGACTTAACATCTCATAATAATGACTTAGTATCTCATAATAATGACTTAGTATCTCATAATAATGACTTAACATCTCATAATAATGACTTAACATCTCATAATAATGACTTAGTATCTCATAATAATGACTTAACATCTCATAATAATGACTTAACATCTCATAATAATGACTTAGTATCTCATAATAATGACTTAACATCTCATAATAATGACTTAGTATCTCATAATAATGACTTAGTATCTCATAATAATGACTTAACATCTCATAATAATGACTTAACATCTCATAATAATGACTTAGTATCTCATAATAATGACTTAACATCTCATAATAATGACTTAGCATCTTTAACTTAATCAAAAAAAATTGTTTTTGATTTTTTTTTTAGAAACTTTCTCATAATAATGACTTAACATCTCATAATAATGACTTAGTATCTCATAATAATGACTTAGTATTTTAATGGGGGATAAAAAACTCAAAAAATATCTTTAATTGTGTTCCGAAGATGAACGGAGGTCTAAATTTCATTTTTGGGTGAACTAACCCTTTAAGATTTAATTTAAAAAATTGGTTCCACTTTATTTTGATGATTCCCATTAGACATTCTGTTGATTAAGTAGCATTGCACCTACATGACAACTAACTCTCAGAGTACTTGAATATTAGTAGGCTGTTAGGGTTAGTAGAATAAGTTGACATACTTGAAAATAGTAGAATGTCTGTTGGGGGAGCATCAAAATAAAGTGTATTAAGCAGACAGTTTACTAATAGTCTACTTATACACTAATGAGAGTTAGTTGACATGTAGGTGCAACATTACTTACACTCTTAGAAAAAAGCGATCAGTGGGTTTCCCTAGGGTTCTTCACTGAATTCTAATTAACCCATAATGCCAAAAACGATTGCATAGTATTTTCAAGTTTAACATGTTGTTTCCATTTTTATATGCTTACAACCTGTTTAATTTATAAAACTGAGTTGAAACAAAATCCACAAAATGATCTCATGATGGAAACCCCTAAAAGAGTCTATTTATGAAGCGCTTCACAGAACCCTTTAAGGTTCTATATAGAACCTTTATAATCAACAGAATGTCTAAAGGGAACCATCAGAATTGACCCTTCGCCAGCAGTTTGATTGACAGGCGATCTGACCAATCATATCCCAGAATCCGCCATTTTGTCTGACAAAGCAGTCAGGGGAGTTAGTAGATTAACGTTGGTGAACTTGAAATGAAAAATTGTGTGTACTCACGTCTTTTCGCGCTTGAAACAACATTCCTTCTGATGTTCATTCATGTTTATTTGATGCTATAAATGAACTAGTATGAAGAGATGATCGGTTCACGAGGAGCTACAGCGATCTGTCACGACACATTAAAGAGACTCTATACGCTTTTTATTGTTTAAACTTCTATGAAAAATTGCAATATTTTAAATATGAAACTGTTTCATACGTTGTCAGTGTCCTCTTTGCTCCGCAATGTACTTTTCACTTTGTGAGAACATGATGTGTGGCGTGAGAGCGAATGGCTTGTTGGACATAGCAACAGTAACTAAAGGGGGCGGGTCTTTGCGAAGGGTCAATTGATAGATCATCTTTCTTTATGTATAACTAGATTATGAGTTCTTAAGCTAAATCCGATATCAAGAATCAGTTTAAAGACATTTTATTGTGATATTTGTGAATATTTATATTGCGATTTAGTCACTTTTTTGGTATAGTTGCTCAAAACTGTTATCCAAAGACTTATTTGTTCACGATCCAACTCATTAAAATAATTACAATCATATCATTCTTAATCACTTATCATCTAACGTTTAAAGCTTTGTAATATAGATTTTCTGTGAACATAAAACATGAATCATGACAAGGAGCAAAAAGAAATGACGAACAAAAAACAAAAGTCCAAAATCAACACTTTTTTTATTTATTTCATAAAGGATGAGTGCAAAGAAAGAGCTTGTGATGTGTACCAGTCGCTAAGCCATGGACCATAAGGCATCAGTAAATACAAGCTTTATATATATATATATACTTACAACAAATACAT
Organism: Zacco platypus; assembly: GCA_038088235.1. Taxonomy (NCBI): domain Eukaryota; kingdom Metazoa; phylum Chordata; class Actinopteri; order Cypriniformes; family Xenocyprididae; genus Zacco; species Zacco platypus. Next base: position 35,631,895 of record CM076082.1, on the reverse strand, counting down.
AATACAAAAAACTCAATCATGGAGGCCATCAAAGAAATCTGCAAAGACGCGCACACAATATCAGAAAAGAAACGCAAACCAGAGAGATGGAAAAGTATTGATAAATAATCAACGACCACCAAGTAAATGCATGGATGGATAGTAAAGACAAAAAAGAAAACAACGTTAACAACAACACACACACACACACACACAGAACGATTCATACATTCATAATGGGGCAGAAATATAATAGATGACAATGAGGTCGGATTCAGTGACTGGAATATTAATTACAGCAACAGATTATTAAGCAAAATCTACAGCCTGTTAAATAGGCCTGATATGGAAGCTGCTAATAATGGTTGTTAACAAGATCCCATCTTCTCGTGATTTCCCAGCGTGAAAGCAACACATCCTCATAGCCCCCGTTTAAAAAGAAAAAATATATAGAAACATTATAGCACAGTTATTTATTTATTTATAGGTTTAAAATCGTGCCTTACAAGGCCTGATATAGACTTGAAATATTTCTATTACTTTCCCAGGTTATCACACAAGCCGTCATTGTACTTAGTCATAGTTTGTAAAACTACTATGTGTGGTACTGTATTCGGGAGAGGGGGAGGGGATCCGTAACATGAACGAATCCCCTAAAAATGTTCTCATGCATGTAAAAACGGTCGACCGTACAAATATAAACGCCCACTTAACAACATCTGTATTTTTGTGATCCTAAAATATACTTCAAAAATAACAGCAGCAACAAGTTTGTGAGCACTGGCACTGTTTATGACCCAAAAACCATGGCTTTACAAGTGAGCAGATTGTCTGTACCCAGAGTGCATGGTGCGGAGATGGTGGAGAAAGCGGGATAGCGGATCCGTTTAAGCCATACCTAGCTAGCGACACCAACCTGATCACCGTTCCGTGTTACAACATGGACACTCCAGAACTTGCAACATGCAACAGTCATATTAATGAGATGTGATTTATAATAATAATAATAATAATAATATACAAAAATGCCGTCTTGGTGAAAAGTGCACTATTACTCATGGTACTGTATATTCTCTACAATATAACAATGTGTAGCCTAGTACAAACAACGCAAAGCTTTAAATTATGCTAAAACATTCGAAGAAAAGGTTTGTAAGTGTGATAGATACAGTCTGTTATATCTATCCCTTTCTTTGTAGGCTCAGGAATAGCAGTTTACCTCCAGGTAAGTCTGTTTTTGTCACAGTTAGGCATGATACAATTCAAGTGTCGATAATATACATACGTGCCTCGTGGCGGCACACGCCGTTGTACGAACGCATCTTTCGATATAGGCCCCGCAGGTACGAGCGACGGCCGTATCTACAACGCGACAGGAAGGGAGAGTAATCGTCACATTCTCGGAAAACGCGCCTCCCCGCGTTACGGTAAAGCTTTGCGATCGGAACGTCCGCGCGTAATAGTCAAACGACGGGATGGAATTCTGTGAAACATATACAGCATGGATGACAGAAAATGTAAAACAACTCCAAAGGGTACATTTCTCAAAAATCGAAGAAAAAAAATGAAAAATAAATAATACATTCATCCAATGACTGAATTCAGAAAGGAAAAAAATTAACGATACAGACAAAAACTCGAATAACACTAGTTTCAGTTGTTTATAAAAATGCATTGCAGAGGTTCAACGAAAGAAAACAACATTCAAGATAATGAGAAATAATCACAAGCAGTTGATATATGCAAAACAGATCAAACATTTAGCAAAAACAACAACCGAAAGAAAAAAAAAAAAAAAGAGAAAACATCTCTCTTTCATGACCAAAACGATACACCAGAAAATACTGTGTGCTCTAAATACGCTAAATGATCACTGCTTTGAAGAAACGTTGCTAAATACAGCAGAATACATGCACCATCCAGTAGCGACTCTCGATAGGTTCGCGTTGACCGACTCCATTTTAACGTTACCTCATGATTGTTTGGTTGGGTTTTTTTTTTGTTGTTGTTGTTGTTCGTTTGTTTTTATGAACTGGCATTTTTGAGTTTAGCTCATTTCACATACTCAGCTGATTTCCAGAAGTGTACTGGGTGAGACAGGCGACGGTTGCGTTTCGGCAACTTCTCTAGTAGTTCCACGAGCTTGGAGAAGCTGGGCCGCTCTTCCTGTTCGTACGCCCAACAGAACAGCAGGATGTCCTACACGGGGAAAAAAGAATCTGTTCATTTACTTTGACACGGCGTAAAAGCCAGTCAAGCATGTCCGAATCCGTCTCCTCCAATAAAAATAGATTGAACACCTCTTTTGGGACTTTCATGCTCCATAAAAGCACAATAAAAGTGGTTCATGTGACTCGTACACTACGTTCTGATAGCTTTGCTAACATTCATAATATTCCCATATGTTTTGCTTATCTGGAATAGTCTGGACCCCAGAGCTTGTGAGGAATATGGAAATACTCACGGATATCTCCTTGCCCATGCCTATCTGAGTGAGGTTGGGCTTCATTCCACTTCCCACCTGCCAGATAATGACTTCAGCTGGCTGGTTCTTAAAGGGCCACTCACGCGCATGGAGCTCGTACCAGATAGTGCTGAAACATATGACACACACGAGTGTTAATGTGCATTTATTGGTTTCTCTATACTTGTGAGGGCCAAATGTATGCAAATGTTGTCAATAATATATTAAAACCTCTCAAAGGCAATTAAAAAATGTTCGGAAATGGGCTAAATATTGTCTTACGGTGCCCCTATTTTGGATGTTACCTTTCATATAGTGTGTAATATAACTGAAGGTAAATTTTTCTGCAACAAATGGAGTTTTTGTCTCCCAAATGAAAGAACCGAAGCCTGAAACGAGTCGTCAGTAATTTCAGTCTTACTTCCTGCTTGAACCTACATAGGTTTGTAACAAATTTGCTTAATGCAAGCCTATGGTCTTCATTGGCTGAACATGAACAAGATCAACTTTGACCCGCCCAGAAGAAGAAGCATTGAGAAGACATGTGCTGTAAGCGGTAGACCAATCACAACAGACCAATCCATCTGACCAATCAGAGCAGAGTAGGCTCTCGGAAAGGAGGGGTTTAGAGAGACCGGATTCTTTATCGAACCGTTTCAGACACTGAGAGAAAAGAGGTGATGCTGCAGTGTATATTATGAGAAAAAAATCATGTTTTTTGACCTGGGATGTTTAGGAATATTTGAAATAGCACATTTAATAAAAATACTGATACATTTATATGTCTTAATTCTAATATGACTTTTAAGAACAATAAAGATCATTACAAGTCTATAGGTATAAGAGTGAATGTGAGTGTTGTTTCATTATACACGTGAGGAGCAAATTTCTAAAAAAAATAATGATATTTTTTAAAAATGTCCCCATTTAGTGAAACATATTAACGTAAATATAAAGTAAAACTTTAAAAAAATGAAAAGTTTGTAAATGAGCCAAATGTCTTCATTAAAATATATTATTTAAATTATATAAAATGATTAAGTCCTACAATAAATTTAGTTTAATTCTTAATTTAAGAATGCATTGCCTTGACATATTTAGTAAAAGCTCTGTAAATAAATAATCTTATATTATTTATATAAAATAAAATGAATAAATATATCATTCTTAATTATAATGTGCTGAGTTTAAGAATGCTGCAGTATTCACAACGATACCGGCAGCGCTGTCAGAGAGAAGAGGGTCTATTATTTTAGGAACTTTATTCCAGCACAAGAAAACATCCTTTCATGTCAGTAAATCTGTTAATGGCAAATTAAAATTGGACAAAATAGATTTAGGCTAAGCCCCAAATGTTTACAATGTCTGGCTCCGCTCCTGCTTGTGAGGGCCAAATTTCTAAAATATTTAGTATAAATATATAGTAAAATCTTTTTAAGCTAAATAAAACAGATTTGTAAATGGGTCAAATAATGCCCTTGTTAAAATCTTGAATTATATTTAAATGGATATTAATTATAAGTTAACCTAACCTAAACCTCTAACCATAAAACTAGCCCTAACCCTAACTAACCCTAAAGATGCACTATGTAGTTTTTTGCCCACTAGAGGTCGCCTATTCAAAACAAAGATGCAGCTTGATGACGGCAAGTTTGAGCGAGGAATCTTGGGACATGTGGTCTTCACCTCACAGCGGGTGGAAAAGAATCGGGATGGGACTGGAGCGGAAATCATGTTCATGTATGCGATTATTAACATTACTGTAGTATGAAGCAGAGCAGGAGCGAGTGTTGTGGGAGTTGTATGATGTCATAACGTTACTCTGTGCGTTCGCTCGCCGGCTGCTGAGAGACACTTGTTCACACTGCAGTAAGATAGATCCATATTACAATATCACATTAAATGCTGGATGGCTTGTGTTGATGTAAAATGTATTGTTTGATGGAGAAAATTCTGTATTACTGTTACGAAAAATAAAGCAATTGTAAGCTAACGTGCTATGCTATAACATTACATGAAAAAAATAGTGTTACAGTACTCGCAAAAAATCAAGAAAATTAGATTTAAACAATAAGACTAAGACTATTTTACTGCGAAAATCTTACATATTGCAGCTTTAACAAGAACAAAAAGTCAGATGGAACTCCGCACAAGTATATCACAAGTATAAGCTTGAGTGTGTGTGTTTGTGTAAAGAAGAGGACTCACGCCTCCTGAGGGGCCGCAATACAGCAGTTCAAAAGCTTTAAAGCACTTCTGCTGCACTACATCGCTTTGCATTCCCTGAAGCTGATACAGTCAGAAGTCATTCAGGATAATTAATAAATGACTTTGAGGTGCTGTTGACTGCTGAAAAACATAGTATTCTGCTCTAAAGAGCATGCTCGTGTTAAAGTTTACTAAATCACACTTAAGAGCTAATTAACAATCATTGAAGAGCCCTGCTGAAAAGGCCAATCATCCGAGCTCTGCAATTTAAAGCCAAACGTGAAACGTGCAGCTTGCTGAGACTGGTGAGAAAGAAAAAAATCCGATGTTATTGAGATGGCTTTTGCATTACTGAAGTGGGGAATACACTAAGAATGAATTGCATTCGCATCCAATGATAGTGTCATTTATTTGCATGTAAAAAAAAAAAACTGAATTGCTGCATGGCGCATTTCCAATCTTGCAGGTGCTCAGTTGTAGAGGACGAACCTGACTACCTGATCTGGTGTATAGTTTACTGAGACCGTATTACTTCACCACTGTGATCCAGACACCCGAATCATCTCTTAACAGCTGAAAGCGTGCTTGCGTACACTGCGAATCTGGACATATGCCCCGGTGATAGCGTCTTCTACATCATTTGATCCTCATTTGATGAATTACCGCTAGAAACCGAACATAAACATCTCTGTTTTTAATAACAAATAATTTACCGCCCACATAAAGCAAAGTTGATTGTGCCGGGCAAATAGTGCTGAATAATGCGCATACTATAATTAGCCTAATTTACATAGAAAGAATGGATTGCGGGTGGTTAGTAAATAAGGCGATTTAGTGAATTTGCCCCTGAGTTTCAGTATATTAAACACTACATGGTCAAAAGTTTGGAATAATTATCTTTCTGAAAAAAGTTTCTTATGCTCACTTAGGCTGCATTTATTTCATCAAACTACAGGACAATAATTCTGTGAAATATCATTAGAATTTAAAATAACTGTTTTCTGTGTTAATATACTTTTTATTTAATGCAATTTATTCCTGTGATTCTCAGCATCATTGCTTCAGTCTTCAGTGTCACGTGATCCTTCGGAAATCATTCTGATTTTCTGCTCAAGAAATATTTCTGTTTATCATCAATGTTGAAAACAAACACTTCATATTTTTGTGGAAAGAAAATATAGAAGAAAAAAGAAATGAATAAAATGATCCAAAGTGGCAGTAAAGACATTTATAATGTTACAAAAGACTTCTGTCATAATAAATACTGTTCTTTAAAACTTTCTATTCATTAAAATATTCTAGAAAAAAGAATCACAGTTTGATAATAATAAGAACCGTTATTTATAATTGAGCACCAACACCTGATAATAACTGAGCAGCAAATACACATATTATAATGATTTCTGAAGGATCATGTGACACTGAAGACTGGAGTAATGATGCTGGATATACAGTTATTTTATAATATTTCACAATATTACTCTTTTTACTGTATTTTTGATCAAATAAGGATCTTAAAGTGAGCTTAAGAGACCTCTTTCAAAAATATTTAAAAGATTTTACCAGTAGTGTATTGTACAGTACATACTGTACATACAGATAACATCATAAAAAGTCCATAAAATAGAATATGAAAGCATTATAGGCATAAAATATCCCACAGCTTCTGTCATAAGCCAACGCGAACTCTCTGTCGCATTAAAACACGGCACTCACAGAGAACAACGGAAGTGAAGAGAGGAAGCAGAAGGGACAATAGGGAGAACTGCTTTGGGGTCACCTCTAGGTAATGTCCCTTTAGTGTGACCAGCTGGACAGCTTGCGTGGGTGCTGTATTTGGCTCCCATAGAGTGACAGTGTGACAGAGCCTCCATATGGAGAGAACAGCTGAGGACGCAATTGTGTTAGGACCCAACAGAGCAGCATTCCTTCATTTCGTCAACCATCCATCCATCCATTCTTTTATTCATTTGGCCCACACACTCACTGCCTCTGGAAAGGCCCGGGTCAGGTAGAAATAAGTACAGATGGAGGTTCAGTTCTGCATGTGAATACAGTCTGATTAGCGGAGGCTGAGCACTGAGCGAATCGATTCTTTGATAATACTCATCCTAAACGAGCCATATTCTTGATTTTGTGAGTCATTTTCATTCCGTTTGATACCACAGCTGTACCTTTCTATGGCCACTGTAGAAATTAAAGGGACAGGTTTAAATGGAAAAAATATTTCGGTTGATACCCAAAATGTTTTGGATGCTTAAGTCAAGTCAAGTCAAGTCACCTTTACTTATATTGCGCTTTTTACAAATTGTGTCAAAGCAGCTTTACAGTAATAATTGGCTAATAATTTTTGGCTGCACAGCAGCTGCCAAAGAAAATGGTGTCATTGTCCAGCTTATTCTATATATTTGTATTGATTCATTCCATTGAAAAAATCAATAGTTTTTAGTCTACTTAATTTATGTACATCAGCACTGGAGAAAACAGTGACATAATCGTCCGGCTCAGCTCAGTTCACATACAACGGCGCCAATGCAGGCATATCAAAAACACTGCTGAATATCAAGCAAGTGTCCCCAACCAAGCAAGCCAAAGGCAACAGCGGCAAGGAATCAAAACTCCAATAAAATGGAGAAAAAAAAAACCTTGGGAGAAACCAGGCTTAGTCAGGGGGGCCAGTTCTCCTCTGGCCAACAGTGTACACAGAGTTACAGGTCATAAGTCTGAAAGGGATAGTTTGAAGTCTGAAAGGGATAGTTCAACCATAAAATAAGAAATTCTGTCATCATTTTCTCACCCTCAAGTTGTTCCAAACCTGAATGAATTTCTTTCTTCTGCTGAACACAAAAGAAGATATTTTGAAGAATATGGGTAACCAAACAGTTGATGGACCCCAATGACTTCCATAGAATGGAAAAAAATACTATTTAAAACAATAAAATTCGTACAGGTTTGGAGCAACTTGAGGGTGAGTAAAGATGACAATTTTCCACTTTTGGGTGAACTATCGCTTTCTAAATCTATGAATGTCGCTGGATTAAATAATATACCAAAACCAAATGTACTTTTCTGAGACATTTTGCTCAAGGTCTTTTAATCAACTGGTGGTTTGGTGATTTCTAGTGGATACATGTTTAAGTTCATTTTGAATAGTACAGTTTTTTATTGCATTTTGAAGGCTCTTATGCTAAACAAAGCTGCATTTAATTGATTTAAAGTAGCAGCAAAAAGTAAAATCGTGTTTAAAATAACTTCTATTTGAATATATTTTAAGCATAATTTATCCCTGTGATGTCAAGACTATATTTTCAGCATCATTACTCCAGTCTTCAGTGTCACATGATCCTTCACAAATAAATTGAATTTGCTGATTTGCTGCATTTCTTGCTGAAAACATTTCTTATTATCAGTGTTGAAAGTTAATATTTTTGTGGAAACTGTGATACATTTTTTCAGGATTCTTTGATGAATAGAAAGCTCACAAGAACAGCATTTATTTGAATATGAAATATTATATATTATTATAATCTTTCTGAGGAATTTTATGCATCCTTGCTAAATAAAATATTAATATAAGCTTAAAAAATCTTACCGACACCAAACCTTTGAATGGTAGTGTATGTCTATTATTTAATCCTTTAAAAATAAACCAACAAACTTTTTTTTTCAAATGTTTTGCTTGAAAAATGTTCTTTCTTTGAAATAAATGGCACTTCTAAATGCATTGTAATTCATAATGAAATGTTATTATATTCTAGATTTATTACCCAAAAATGCTCATGCTGACACTATAAGAGCACATTAAATGTGGAGAGAAACGGTCTTAGGCTTATTTCTGTAAATAAAAATGGATTGTGTTAGTTTCCTGAGTGACAAAAGGCAGAGAAGCAGTGAGGGGTGAAAACACGGGTGCTGAAAGGGCGACAGAGAGGGACCCACCCAAAGGCAAAGACGTCAGACTGTTTGGAAAAGGGAAGCTGGTTTTCTGCTGTCTCGGGGGAGAGCTGACGGATGAGCTCAGGAGCCAGATGACACAGCCAGCCGCTTGGGATCCGCAGCTTATCCTTTCTCCTGCTGGAGAGAGAGAGACGGAGAAGACTTGAAGTTTAAAATACAATCAGTCACAACACACTAACGATTTATTTGTACTATGCAAAAGGTCAGAGAACAAACCAAAAGATCATTATAGTGACAATACTGTCAAAGAAATACAATAGAGGGCAAGCATCCCATAGTCCGATCATCGACATAAAGTCTAGTCTACAAATGAGATCTCTTTTTGAACTTATCGTTTCCCCCTAGACAGCAATGAGATCAAATGAAGAGAGCAAACTTTTGATTTAATCTCCTGTTTTCAGAATTTCCATGACAGATTTTCTTTAGAAATCTCAGATGTGTCAGATCTAAACCAAGGTATTTCTCATCAAACTGCCATAATCTGAGCTACACAATTCACAATCAGTTTTTAGCTCTATACTCTTATTGTATGCGAACATTTTATGCCTACTTTACTTTCTAAATCTATTAATAATTATAAATACAAAGATGATAGCTGCTACTAAATAGAAACTCAATACGTTTCAAAGATTGAATGGCAACTTTTTCTCTTTTTTTGCTTAGAAGTACATAGTATTGCAGTTTGGAAACTTTGTTTCCCACTTGACCGATTAAAAACCTGTGAACCCTCTACAATGATAAAGTAGTTGCCTCGTTCTCAAGTGCCAGACATGGATTTGGAAGTGGTCTATCACTGACAGACACAGAGCGGTTTCAGCTTGACTGAGTGTCTGATCCAAATAAAATCAAATTCACTCACCCATGATATATAATATACCTTCAAACCAGAGGGTTTGGGGAAAATGGCATCGAAATTGACAGGAAATAAAAAATTCTTTCTTTAATATTTCCTTTAATTTCTTCTAACATATTTTACAATATGTTCTCATTATTATGAGTGTTGAAAACAGGAGTGCTGCATAATATTTTTGTGGAAAACTGTGATACACTACCATTTAAAACTTTCGGGTCAGATCTGAAGCAATTGACCCTTCGCCGACAGTTTGATTGACAGGCGATCTGACCAATCATAACCCCGAATCCGCCATTTTGTCTGACAAAGCAGTCAGGGGAGTTAGTAGATTAACGTTGGTGATCTTGAAATGAAAAATTGTGTGTACTCACGTCTTTCCACGCTTGAAACAACATTCCTTCTGATGTTTATTCATATTTATTTGATGCTATAAATGAACTAGAATGAAGAGATGATCGGTTCAATTTACGTACCGAACCGTGAATTCTGTGTACCGTTACGCCCCTAATATATGCCCGGCAAAAAAAGAAAAAGAAAAAAAGTCGCTGTTTGGCTTTAAATAAGTTTTAGGGGTAGTTGTGGCCTAATGGTGAGGGAGTCGGGCTTTTAACCTGAAGGTTGCTGGTTCGATTCCCACGATGACAGGAAATAAAAGTGGGGATTGTGAATAAACAGCACTCTCTCCACCTTCGATAACATGACTAAGGTAACACCTAACCACTAATTGCCTCACTTGTAAGTCGCTTTGGATAAAAGCGTCAGCTAAATGTAAATGTTTTATGTTTGAGAACGGTTCTTTTAACCCTAATTGATGGAGTGTGTAGCTTTTAATGACTTAAACAACCATGTAGGAAGACACATCATGGCCATATTCTTGGATAAGAAAGCAAAGATTCAGGCTCAAATATTGTTATTTCCATCAAAAGGTGCATTCATTTTTGGTCAAGATCTTGTACTGACAATGCAAGAGGTGAGCACTCTGTAAAGTCTCCTCCAGCACATCCCAAAGACTTACACTGAGGTTTAGATCAGGACTCGCCAATTCAAGATTCTTCACGCTCTCTGAACCATTCTCTCACAATTTTAACCCTGATGAATCTTGACTTTGTCATCCTGGAATATGTCCATGATGTGTCTTCCTACATGGCTGTTTAAGAAAGATACACACTCCATCAATTACAGTTAGAAGAACATAAAACATGCTAGAAACATAATAACCAGTCTTAACTATTTGCCTATTTCTGCTTGACAAAGCACTATGTTTTTATATGCATCAAAGGTGCATGACCTCTTAGGTCTTCCATAGCATTAAAACGGAGCAGCCCTCGTCAGACTGCCCAATTTCCAATCCCTTCATCTCTCAAAAATACTCAAACCCACACAAACCCTCATAAAAAAACCTTGACATTTCATGATGCTCCAGTATGAGTGCGTCCACAGCCTCACTAGCCTCTCGTACCTGCTAAGCGTTGCCCTACATGGATGTGGTATTTCAAACAGCCCCAAATCCCAGAATAATCAGATCTTATTACAGTCAGGTCTTGAGTCATAATATGCAACTAATGTAAAATCATGTTATCAAGAGCCAGACTTGTGCCTTACAGATAAACAATTCATAATTATACTAGAGCCTGCACGTCTCTGATGGTCGCTCTCAAATACTATCCCTTCCTCCTAATAACTCCTGAAAATAATTCACATGGCTGCGGAGGTGTAGAAGTGGGCTGATCAGAACGGCTACAGCGAGCCGATCCAAGAGACTTGATCAGCAATGGCTGCAATGTAAACCTGTCGCTGTGGAGACGTCGTCTTTTTCCCGGTAATTACTGGCAACATACGTAAACACACTTGTGTGAAATCAGCCTCATAATCAGATGAACCGATGAGTGCGAGCGTTTGTAATATCGCTTCATCGGGGATGTTGATTTACTGCTTGCAATGCCAATGAAAACATTTTCAAAGAGGCGAGACTCGCAAACACAAACGGGACGAGCGCCAAAACAACATCAACATCATCACGGTCATCAGTGGTAGCAAACGCTTCATGTTGCCCCAGATAATTTACTCTCATTTTCAGCGCTTTCAAAGCCAAAGACTTCATTAAACGCCTTAATACACGTATGAAATCAAAACAAAGAAGCAGAATTTATTCATTAAAATTGTGTTTCAAGACTGTTGATCGGTGACTGTAAGATCCGAATGCCGTTAAGATGTTGCTGAACCTGTCAAGAACATGTTCAGGACATATTTCATCTCAAAAGAAAGAAATTCATCTTTTATTTTGGCTTAAAGTCTCATTAAGTTTTGTTGCATTGTGGCATTATTATTACATGACATCTCATTTATCACATTAATCATATTTCCCTTATTCTCATAGCTGTAATAGTGGAAAAATAGTTATTATTATTATTATAAATGTACAAATTATAAAATTATGTAATTATTTAAATGGTAAAGTGTGTTTAAATTATGGCAGTATTAAAGTACATTAACATCATATTTCCATCATTCTCATTACTGTAATGCTGGAAAAAAAGGTTATTGTTCTTAATGTAAAAATTAGAAATTATAAACTTATAACTATATTAAATTAAATGTGATTAATTGTATTGAAAATAATATCGCAATGCACAAACCTCTTAATATTTAAAAAAAAAAAAAATAAAATATCCTACCAACCCCAAAAATTATGTAGTTATTATATGGTAAAGTGTGTGTAAATCATGGTAGTGTTAAATTAAAATAAATTAACATGATATCATATTTATCACATTTCCCTCATTCTGTATATATACTGTAATGCTGGGATAAATGTTATTAATATAAAATGATTTTTTAAAATTATATAATTATTTGAATGGCAAAGTGTGTTTAAGTCGACAGTATTATTAATTAAATTAAATTAAATGTCTTGAAAGTTGTCAATGGAAGAACATCTTAATATTCCTAATGTAAAAATTAAAAAAATTATATACTTATTTAAATAGAAGAGTATACATAAATTATGACAGTATAAATATATTAAATTAAATGTGATTAAATGTATTGAAAATAATATCACAATGCATGAACATCTTAACATTAAAAAATTAATAATAATAATAAAAAATAAAATATCCTACCTAGAAAATTGTAAAGTTATTATATAGGAAAGTGTATATAAATCAAGGTAGTGTTAAATTAAATTAACACATTTATCATATTTAACACAATTTACTGTAATGCTGAAATAAATGTTGTTATAAAATAAACATTTTAAAATTATATAATCATTTAAATGGCAAAGTGTGTTTAAATCGACAGTATTATTAAAATCAATTAAATTTAATGTGTTTAAATGTCTTAAAGTGTGCAGAAACATCTTAATATTCCTAACTGTCTTTATGCAAAATAAAATATATTTTTTTGCTATGATCTTGCAGTGTAACCTATCAAATTCAGTGCACTGTAACATATTATACACGAGGACATGCCCTCTTATATCCCTTCCCTTTGTCTGATGAAATGTATTCAAAACTGACGAATAATCAAGACATATGAAGAACTGTATGTCACAGATTTACAAAACAAATCAAACGTCTGCCACTGTTCACAGTAATTCAATGGCCTTGCCTGGAGGAAGGAATGTCTTCGAGTTCATTCGGCCTTAAAGAAGACGATGTTTCCTCTTCATACATTGCAAGAGATCAACAAAACGCATACATCAGACACCCTTTTCACGGATTTTCCTGTTCAAAGGAGTGTGCTGGAGAAAGGCTTCTTTTAAGTCTTTGTCTCTTACATAGACAGAGGTCCTATCAGTAAGGACTGTGTGCTACTCAATTAAGAAGGTGGTGGAGGTGATTAGTACCAAGCCAAACAGCATGTAAAATACAGCCTCCCCCTCAGGTAGCGGTTATTCAGTGGAGATTTGAGAAAAATACTGTGCTTTTTCTTTATGTTGTGTATTATGACACTCAATCACAAATCAATTTACGCCAAAATCCCCATCCGCATCACACACACGGGTGGAATTGAATGAATTACTTGGAGAAAATGCCATTAAAACATAATTAAGTGAATATTTGTAACACTGAATATTGATTTGAAATTTAAACTGAAATGAAGTGACCCGAAGGGAAACTCTTGCTCAGCTGATAGACCCAAAAATATTGGTCATCATCGCTAATATCGCTCATCCTCGGGCGGAACGGAAACGCTTCTAGCTTACCAAGCTCGATTTCACGCATTGTTGCTTTCTGAAATGTTTAAAGGGATGGTTCACGCAAAAATTAAAATTCTGTCATCGTTTTCTCACGCTCATGTTGGTCCAAACTGTATGACTTTCTTTCTTCAGTGACCCATAAAAGAAGACATTCTGAATAGTCTATTTTTGTCCATACAACGAAAGGTCCAATGTTGTTTTTGACCCCAACATGTTCTGCAGATTAAATAAAGTTGTTCAGGTTTGGAACAGCATGAGGGTGAATAAAAAAATAAAAACTAAAAAAAAGTGTTACATATGCCTTTTTAAAAACTCTTGATTTTATTTTTGAAATCAACTAGAATAGGTTTTCATGCTTAAATGTTCAATAAAAAAAAAATTATATATTTTACATTGTTGCAGCACCTCTCTTCCCAGTCTGTCAGTAACACTCTCTTTAGTTCCTGTCTCTGTGAAGCCCCTCCTTCTGAAAAGCGCTGATGGCCGGCTGGACTGTGTTGTGATTGGTCAACGGCAATGAGTGTGTTTTGGAAATGTCATTTCCCTTACCATAACTGCAAGATTCAACACACAACTCAGCCAGGCCCCGCCCCTTTCTTTTGCCTATGCCTTGGGCGGGAATTATTTAAATGAGGAATATTGTGATGTGTATGTTCCTGGAAGAAAACTTAAGCCTGCAATCTAGCAGAAACACCCTAAAGAAAGTGTAAAAAAGCATAACAGGTCCTCTTTACGTATTTACACATATAATGTGTTGGCCAAGCATGTCTTTCATGTAATTGACGCTTCACCGGCAGTTTGATTGACAGGCGATCTGACCAATCATAACCCCGAATCCGCCATTTTGTCTGACAAAGCAGTCGGGGGAGATAGTAGAACTAGTATGAAGAGATGATCGGTTCACGAGCCGCTTGAAGGAGCTACAGTGATCAACACATTAAAGAGACTCTATATGCTATTTATTGTTTAAACTTCTTTAAAAAATTACAATATATTAAATATGAAACAGTTTCATATCAAAAGTAACCTGCTCTGTCTTGTCTGTTGACATGTTGTCAGTGTCCTCTTTGCTCTGCGATGTATTTTTGACCTCGTGAGAACATGATGTGTGGCGTGAAAGCGCATGGCAACAGTAACTAAAGGGGGCGGGTCTTTGTGAAGGGTCAATTACATAAAGTATATTTCTGGCATTATACTGTCAAGCTTTAAAAAGCTTAAAAATAGTCCATATGACGTGCACTATACATGAACTTCTTTCTATTTAGACATGAATATCTGGTTGATGCAGCCATTTTCATGTATTCATATTTTTGCAGTGCACTGAAAATACATTGCTAGAGGGAGTTTCCCTGATAGAAGTTATTGAAATCCTGTCAAACGCCGGTGTGTCGATAACATCTGCTGCTACTTCAACTCACTGAAGCACACATTTATGAAGAACCATGAGAAGACTGAAGGTCAAACTGGATTTAGCTCTGTGGCCCACAGTCTAATAATTACAGCTTTTAGGTTTTAATAAGCAGTTCTGAAAGTCATTAAGGAATTTAAGGACGTTATTAATGGCCTGCCACATGTATAGTGCAATGGGTTGTACATTTGTCACTCTTCTACAGACGACACAGAGCTTATGATCTGAGCTCAGGTGCCTACTCTCGATTATAGCTGGTGAACCGCCTATCTAGACTGCATTTTACGATCTCAAAGGTGCACTCATTAAGTGAAGGTTGTTAAAGGATTAGTTCACTTCAGAATTAAAATTTCTTGATAATTTACTCACCCCCATGTCATCCAAGATGTTCATGTCTTTCTTCATTCGAAAAGAAATTATGGTTTTTGAGGAAACCATGATTTTTCCCCATATAGTAGACTTCAGTGGGGTTCAACAGGTTGAAGGTCCAAATTGCAGTTTCAGTGCAGCTTCAAAGCGCTCAAACGATCACAGACGAGGAATAAAGGTCTTACCTAGCAAAAAAATCGGTCATTTTCTAAAAAAAAAAAAACAATTTATATACTTTGTAACCACAAATGCTCGTCTTGCACTAGCTCTGCGCATTACGAAATCACGTTGGAAAGGTCACAGCGGCAGGTGGAAGTACTGAGAGATCTAGATCTCATTTTCTCCTCCAACATCAAAATCGCCCGAAATTGTTGTTTTATTGTTTGTAAAGGGCGTAGTCTTTGCACGTTCACTTCTGCCTACATCACGTGTGATCTTTACAACGTGATTACGTAACGCGTGGCGCGTCACAGAGCTAGTGAAAGACAAGCATTTGTGTTTAAAAAGTATATCATTTTAATTTATTTTAAAGAAAATGACTGATCGTTTCACTAGATAAGACCTTATTCCTCATCTGGGATCATGTAGAGCGCTTTGAAGCTGCATTGAAAATGCAATTTGGACCTTCAACCCATTGAACCCCAGTGAAGTCCACTATATGGAGAAAAATCCTGGAATGTTTTTCTCAAAAACCTTAATTTCTTTTCAAGTGAAGACAGAAAGACATAAACATCTTGGATGACATGGGGGTGAGGAAATTATCAGGAAATTTTAATTCTAAAGTGAACTAATCTGTTAAAGGTATAGTCGGCAGAAACATCATTTAGCCTTCTTAGAAACTGTTACGTGACATGTTGCCAGGGATGCACAAAGACGAATGAGTAATTCAAATAATGTCTCTTTAATGATAATTCAGGTAGTCGGACACAAAACACGTCTAGATACAAACAAGAACGGGCCAGGAATGAGGGAAACACAGGGTATAAATACATGAACTGAAGGAGTGATGAATGGGACACAGGTGCAGGAAGTGACTAATAATGACAAAACACAGCTGACAAAAATGAACTAATCCAGGTGACCTTGACAACTAAGGAGGAGCGGGAGAATTAAACAAAGAACACGTGACAAATGACAGGACCGGAGAACAGATAGACAGACATAACCCTGACAGATACTTCATTAAAATTTAAGGTAAAATCTTGTGTATCCTAGGAGAATAAGGCGATTTTAGAATGCACTACTATGAGCTCAGTGAAAAAAATTAATAAAAGATGAAAATATTGATTTTTTTCGACAACTAAAGTATTGATACATTCACTGGCGGTCAAAAGTTCGGAATAATGTTTTTGAGAAGTCTCTTCTCCTCATCAAAGCTGAATTTATTTATTCAATAACAGAAATAATGAGAAAAATTACACTTTAAAATAACTGTTTTCTATTTGATGAATACAAAGTTCAAAAGAACAGCAATCATTTGAAACAATTTTTTTGTAACATTATAAATGTCTTTACTGTCACTTGAATCAATTTAATGCATCCTTGTTGAATAAAATGATTTTTTTAAGACCATGTGACATTGAAGACTGAAGTAATGATGCTGAAAATCCAGCTTTGCATCAAAGGAATAAATTACATTTTAAAACATATTCACATAGAAAACAGTTCTTTTAAATTGTGTCAATATTTCACAATATTTCTGTTTTTACTGTATTTTTTGATCAAATAATGCAGTGAGCATTAGAGACTTCTTTCAAAAGCATTAGAAGTTATAATTATGTGTGTTTGTGTGTATTTTTACATACCTGCCTGCTTGTAGAACACCAGATATTGTGAACAGGCCAAAGTCAGTGATGACCACTTTCCCGTTGTCATAAAATACATTCTTGGATTTCATATCTTTGTGAAGGATCCCTTTGGCATGCAGGTAGCCCATGCCCTGGAAAAAAAGGGTTTAATGTAATTAGGGATGCATATTTCAGAAAAAAAAGCCTAATTGCCATTTTTATGATAAAAATTGCAATTTAAAATGTGACTTAAAAAAGGGTGAAAAAAGCTCCAGGTTTGCTGTGCTTGTTTGTAGCGCTGCACAATTTGGAAAAATTATGTGATTCTATTTCAATATAAAAATTATTATTATTAAATAAAAATACTAAACAAACTACTGTAATATTTCAATGTGAAATAAAATAATTGATTTTTAATAAAATAATAATTATTATTATTTTACAGTACAATTAAAATTAAAATACTAATTTTTATGGCTGTCTTAATGTCTTTATTTTCAGCAGTGTTGGCACATATTCCCAAATGCACATTATAAGCAAGAGAAAAAAAAAAAAAAAAAGAATTATGCGCTGCTTGCTTGTACCAGAACACAGTGCCATAAGCCATATCGTGATTTTGGTTTTATTCTGATTAATCGTCCAGCCCTAAAAGCAATTACATGCAGTATAAAGGAACAGTACAGGTAGATATGAAAGCTTCCCAACACTATCATGTTTTTCAAAATGACCGTCGAATCAATTTTAGCTGACATTTAGAAAACGGTCTTTACATTGACTTCACATCAATTACTCTTACCTTCACCATCTCTTGTGCGATTTGTCTAGTCTTGTTCACGTCGAGAACAACTTTTGCATCTCGTACCACTGAGTAGAGGGTCCTGCCCTTACACAAGCTACGACAGAGAAAAACAACAAAAAACACATATTAGACATCAGCAGTGAACATGACATCGAAATATGTTCATTTCATGTAGTCTGGAAAGCTACTTGTGCAACCTTTGCAGAAATAAAGATCAGTAGCATTACAAGGTCATGCAGATTCAATGTATAAAACAAAACTCAAATAGGAATCTAAATATACATTTGACTATTTAATAAAAATCAACAAAACAACTGGAACCTGAGAGAAACTGAAAGCTGCACTCTGTCGGCAATGTAAATAGTGTCAGAGAATGACAGGGAAGAGAAGAGATTGTTGAATAAAGTCGTTATTTTTGTTTTGTTTTTGCGCACAAAAAGTATTCTCGTTGCTCCATAACATTAAGGAACTGTTGTCACCTGGGGGGTATTCCAGAAAGCGTCACATATACCCTGAACTCTCGGTTGATTAACCCAAACCTTGCTTACTCGAGGTATGTTGGTTCCAAAAACACATCTGGGAGTAAGTTCAGCCAATCCAGAGTATGTTCCCGGTTAACACACAAGACATTCTCAACCCAGCAATCCTTCTTCTTCTTTTGTTTAATGGCGATTTATAACCTACTTAGTGCACATCGCCACCTATTTGGTGGTTGTGTAATAATTTTTTCAATCTTTTTATTGAATAAGTCATCTTTATTCACTGAGAATAAGACTTATAGTGTTTGTTTGATGCTAAATATTTAATAAGATATCACATATGCATTTTATTATAAAAATTATAGAATAGAAAAAATCCTGTTATAAAAAGGAAAAAAAGCAGATCCATGTGTGAGATTACAATAAAATAATTACATATATTATATATAAACTGAATAAACGTTTAAACATTATAATAGTGCTTTATACTATGTATATATGTATATATATATATATAAAGCACTTTTATACATATATGTACGTATAATATAATATTTTATATATATATATAGTATAAAGCACTATTATAGTGTTTAAAAAATTAAACAATTAAACAAAAATTTAATAAAATTTTATTCAATATATATATATATATATATCATATATGTAATTATTTTATTAATAATTTTATTTTATTATTTTATTATAAATAAAGCACTTTTATACATACATACACACACACACACACACATATATATATATATATATATATATATTTAACAGTAACTATGTAACAAATTTAAAAATGTAGTTACCTTAATAAAACTATATTAATTAAATAACACGCATCTGTACACCTCTTAATCAAACTAACCCTGGATCATGAGCTGCTCCGGAGCAGGTTATGTTCAGAGAGTAAGTTGCTATGGTTACTTACATACCCTGAAAGTTACCTCTGTTTTTGGAACCCGAAAGTTGAGGTTATCAGCTTACTTACTCTTAAACATACCTGGGTATGTCACATAACCTGCTTTCTGGAATACCCGCCTGGACTATTTTAACAATATCTTTGGTACCTTTCTGGGCCTTGAAAGGTGCAATGACGCTGCTGCCTATGTGTGGTTCAGATATCTCTCGGATTTCATCAAAATTTGTGTTCTGAAGATGTCTGTTTGGAATGACAGAAATGTCATTTTTGAGTGAACTAACTCTTTTAAAGAAGCTATTTTGTTTTGTTTTTTTTACATTTTCACACTTTCTTTAGTGTGTAATGTTGCTGTTTGAGCATGAAAAATGTCTGCAAAGTTACAAAGTAAAACTCCGAAGGGAGTTATTCTCTATATCAGTAAACACTGTATCTGAACTCCCTGAAACTCCTCGATTGAAGTCTTGAGTTTTCTTCTGGGAATGAACACATCACAATATTCATCATTTAAATAATTCCCGCTCAAGGCATATGCAAAATAAAGGGGCGAGGCCTGGTTGAGTTGCGTTAGTGGTGTTTTGAAAATTGCGGTAATGTTAAAAGCAGGGTATGCGATTTGTTCCAGAGACATTTTTTGTCATGCTGGTTGAAAGGCTCTTCACATCCTAAGTTAAGTGGTCTAAATGTATTTTATATGTACATATATATTGTGTGTGGAAGGTGTAGGCCCATAAAATTGTTTGCGTCAGTCTGAATGCAATGAAACAATGTCCTACCTGCCTGTCAACTTAACACAGTTACACAGACGTCAGTCACAGAGCACCGCAACTGAAACAGCAGCCACTTTTTACAGTTCCTCCTGAACCAAAACAACACGCTTATGCTGCGTTCATGTCTACTGTAATTTGGAAGAGATGGAAACCCATGACGTTATACTCGATTTGGTTCGGGACTTGAATGTATACGTTTCAATGGCAACAATATCAATGCCGAAATGAATCTGTAAGCAGTCAGGTGGTACAGGTCAGAGCTCTTTAAGTTTTTTATGTTCATTATTATTGTAATGTTATGTATTTTGAGACATGAGGTCATTTAACGTTGCCTTTCGTGACGCGTTTGTTTGCTCCCAGCTGTATCTTATGCTATCAAAGCTAGCCTCTCCGAAAATTGCCTACCCTACCTTTAAAAGGGGTGTGTCATTTCCGAAACACACTCAAAGCGGTTAACCAATCACAACACACTGGTGCAGCCGACCAATCAGAGAACACTCTGCTGTTCAGAAGGAGGGGCTTCATAGAGATAGGAATTAGGACTTGGAAAAGAGGTGCTGCAACAATGTAAAATGTAAATGTCCAATATATATATATATATTTTTACATATACATATATGTAAATTTATTCTAGTAGACCCAGGCTTTCTCAAGCCAGCATTAAAGTTTGTTTTGATTTTTTTTATGATAAATTATTAGGAGATAAATTATCTGAGCCAAAACCGAAAATTCTGGATGCACTTGGCCGAAAACCACAACTAAAAATGCTTTTTAAAAATTATTTATTTATTATTTTAAACTAGCTTTTTTTCTATAATTGTATTAATGTTAGACTTTTTTATGGAATTCAATAATTTTAATGATACTGAATTTAAAAAATACAAGGCGATAAAATAAAACAACCACACTTTTATTGAAAGTAACACTAAAATTAGATATATTAAAATTAAACAGAGCGAGAGTGAAACCTGAGCGCTCAACACTGAGGGGCATGACGGCGTGTTTATTTTCTCCGGTCGTTTCTCTTTCGACCAAATACCAAAAATGCCATTTTCGGCCGATATATTTGGAGGAGGAACAAAATACAATATTATGTTTTTATCCATTTCTATTCTTGTGCTGCCAATATTGGGAAATAAAGACAAGCCCACTGGAGCAACCTGTGGTTAAACACTTTCCACAAGGTCACAATCATGGAAGAATCTGAACCTATTCCTATGCTAACACATGTCATATAATAGTGCAGGTTACTGTAATGTTAGAACAGGAATGATACATGTAAATACGTCAACATGCTGTTCTGTATTTACATAGAAGTAGACTTGAGCGCTGTCACTAATGATACTGAACATCACCTTGGCAAGGAGGAGAAAGACAGCCCTCCAACTCCCTGACACCTGAGCTCCAACTGTGCCACCTGACGAAAACGTGTGCGTCTTTCCCCGGGCTACCCTCTTCCTCCCTTTATACATATTCATAAAGGCATCAGGGTACGACACTCATTTTTAGCATCATTCTGGCCTTTTGGCCTTCTGTATTGTGGTGCCGTTCAAATACGTGATGCACAAATGCAAATGCTGAACTCTGTATGTATGCCGTCACTAAGGAAATGTCTCGTGTGCATCACATTTCAGATGTTAACACTAATAATGTCAAAACAGACTATTCCAAATAATGACAGGCTCTGACATTCCGGGGCAATTATGTTGTATATGCTGCATTTGTGCCAAACTTTTATTCCACACTGCAGGGGTGATATGGAAAGCAATCAATGCATAATTACTCACGACAATGCTAAGACAAACAATCAATATTTATGTCAATGTTTATTTTTAAGAAAGAGCCCATTTCTAGCAATTATTTCTAGGGTTTGTTTGGGCCTGCTTTGCTATGATTAAGGACTGAGGACTGAATAACACCATTATAACTTTTGTCTGTGTTAATAGTAATACACAAAATCATGCACTAAAATGAGTTAGGATTAGACATTAATAAATGTCTACCAGTGTTTGGCCAAATGAAAACTATTTGTCAATTCAGTGAATTGACTGAATTGATTCTTGTTTAGCAATTTTTACTGGAAATTAATTCACAAATACTGAAAAAGTCAGATCTACATTTAAATATAGGCTAATATATTATTTTTCGTTGTTTATTGTTTGTGTGTTACACACACACAGGTTTGTTTTGCTATCAAAGTGAGGACATTCCATAGGCGTAATGGTTTTTATACTGTACAAACTGTACATACTCCTAAACCTACCCATCACATTTTCTGCATTTTTACATTTTTAATAAATCATTGTTTAGTATGTTTTTAAAGCTGTTTGAAATATGAGGACTCGTGAAATGTCCTCATATTTCACATATAAGTTATAATACCAGTGTCAAACCCATGTCATTATACAAATTTGTGTCCTCATAAATCACAAAAACGCATACACACACTTTAAGTACAGCTGTTTAACTGCTCGTTAACACAAATATCTATTCAGCCAATCACATGGCAGCAACTGGTGCAAGTGCATTTAGGCATGAGGACGAGCTGCGTTACAGATTTGGGCAAAACTTTTGTGATATTTTCTAAATATCGATAAAAAACGTTTGCGAAATGGCGTCGTTTGCGCGCAGATGAAGCCACTCAGAGCGCATGAGGACTGAACTGAGTTCTTTTTGCCACCTTATTGGGCTTAAACTGTCAAATAGACACACTTATGTGTCAAAATGCCCATCTTTGCTTGTATCCTTACAAACAGATGAGAAAAATTAAGAAAAAAATTAAGATTTTTCAGGAAAATATTCCAGGATTTTTGTCCATTTAGTGGACTTCATTGGGGTTCATCGAGTTGACGGTCCAAATTACAGTTTCAAACGGCTCTTCACAATCCCAGACGAAGGATAAGAGTATTGTCTAGTGGGGTAGTCGTGGCCTAGTGGTGAGGGAGTCAGGCTTGTAATCTGAAGGTTGCTGGTTTGATTCCCACACTGGCAGGAATTGAAAGTGGGGATTGTGAATAAACAACACTCTCTCCACCTTTGATACCATGACTAAAGTGCCCTTGAGCAAGGCACCTAACCTTGCTCACTAATTGCTCCCCTTGTAAGTTGCTTTGGATAAAAGCGTCTGCTAAATGATGAAAAATGTAAAGAATTGGTTATTTTCTAAAAAAAAAAATTGTTGTCTACAAAGCGAATGTGCATAGATTAAGCCAAACGGCCTTTATAAAAGAGATACGTCGCACGTGACCTTTCCAACGTGATTACACAACGTGTGGCGGATCACATGTGGTTAAAATGTACACAATTTTTTTTTTTAGAAAATGATTGATTGTTTTGTTGTTTTGCTAGATAAGACCTTTTTCGTCTGAGAGTGTGTAGAGCCCTTTGAAGCTGCACTGAAACTGCAATTTGGACCTTCAATCCAGAGAAAAATCCTAGAATGTTTTTCTCAAAAATATTTTGACTGAAGAAAGACAGACATGAACATTTTGGATGACATGGGGGTGAGTAAATTATCAGGAAATTTCAATTCTTTAGTAAACTAATCCTTGTCTATTTCATTTGTGTCTTTGCTCTATTGTAGTTTTGTCCTAATGCTCAGAATTAGTTTCTTTGTTAATTTATCACTGATTGTTTACTTGTCTTGTGAGCTTGAGATTTTTTTATTATTTAGTCTAATATTAGTTTTTCGTGATATTGAAATCGGTGATGGAGAATTATGAAACTTCACTGGTATCAAACATTTTGATATCACTTTGATTTTAGAAAAAGAAAATTTACATCCTCTGTTGAAATATTTTAATCTTTTATTGGCTATGGCCATGCAGCTCAGCATCTGCTTGCAAACGAACAAACAAACAGGAAGCACCAATTTGTGTGGCAGGAGGAGGGAAATAATATTGGCCATCTCCTATTCAGACAGGATGCTAAAGTACCACTTGTTTTTCATAGAAATCTCCATACCTACGCTGACATGCCTTCTGAGAATCCTGAGAAGTGAAAAAATTCAGCCACTTACGTTTACATTTGTGGTCAATGACATGTCGTTTCAAATTAGGCTGAAAGCAGCTACTAATGCAAGCTATGAGGTCATGCTGATTAGAGAAGATCAGGAAAAATGAGTCAGACCATGGAAATATTGAGCTGTGGTCACTCATCACATTCTGTTCAAGCCTACCTGGTGATGATGGCCAGATGAGGGGGTCTCATACACGCTCCCATGAACAGGACCACATTTTCATGCCGCGTGTTCCTGTATGCCATCACCTCTCTTTTAAATGCTTTCAGTTGTTCTTCATTGTCTCTTTCAATGTCAATTAGTCGTATGGCCACTTCTCCGTGCCAGCGTCCATGGTACACCTGTCCAAAACGGCCTTTCCCGATCAGCTCGCCGATCTCCAGCTGCTCCATGGGAATGTCCCACTCTTGCAGGAAGATGCTGGTCTGGCTGGCCTTACGTGGGAAGTTTCGTGCAGACAATAGGGAGAGATTCATCTCCTCGAACTCGTCCGCTGAGCCCTCTGCCTCATCGTTGCCTTCCTCGTTCTAAAAGATAAAGAGAACAATAGAATGATAGATAGAACGATAGATAGAATTAATGATAGAAGGATAGAAAGAACAATAGAACGATAGATAGAATTAATGATAGAAGGATAGAAAGAACGATAGAACGATAGATAGAACTAATGATAGAAGGACAGAAAGAACGATAGAACGATAGCTAGAATTAATGATAGAAGGATAGAAAGAACGAGCAATAGAAAGATAGAACGATAAATAGAACGATAGATAGAACGATAGAATGATAGAACGATAGATAGAACGATAGATAGAACGAGCAATAGAAAGATAGAAAGATAGAACGATAGAAAATAGATAGAACGAGAAATAGAAAGATAGAACGATAGATAGAACAAACAATAGAGCGACAGAACGAGCAATAGAAAGATAGAACGATAGATAGAACAAGCAATAGAAAGATAGAACGATAGATAGAATGATAGAACGATAGATAGAACGAGCAATAGAAAGATAGAACCATAGATAGAACAAACAATAGAACGACAGAACGATAGATAGAATGAGCAATAGAAAGATAGAACGATAGATAGAATGAGCAATAGAAAGATAGAACGATAGAACGATAGATAGAACGAGCAATAGAATGATAGATAGAACGATAGAACTAGATGATAGATAGATGGAACGATAGATAGAACGATAGATAGATAGAACGATAGATAGATAGAACGATAGATAGACAGAACGATAGAACTAGATGATAGATGGAACGATAGATAGATAGATAGATAGATAGATAGATAGATAGATAGATAGATGGTTGGATGGATGGATGGATGGATGGATGGATGGATGGATGGATAGATAGATAGATAGATAGATAGATAGATAGATAGATAGATAGATAGATAGATAGATAGATAGATAGATAGATAGATAGATAGATAGATAGATAGATAGACTACATGATAGATAGATAGATAGATAGATAGATAGATAGATAGATAGATGGATGGATGGATGGATGGATGGATGGATGGATGGATGGATGGATGGATGGATGGATGGATGGATGGATAGACTACATGATAGATAGACAGACAGACAGGCACATTCTGATATACAGATTCTTAAAACTCTTAAAAATTAAGGATCTAAAAGGGGATTTTCACAGCAATGCCATAGAAGAACCATTTTGGTTCCTCAAAGAACCTTTCAGTAAACAGTTCTTAAAAGATTCTTTTTTTCCATTATTGAAGAACATTCTAATAATCTATAAAGAGCCTTTCGTGCAATGGAAATGTTCCATAGATTTTTAATGGTTCTTCATGGAATCACCAATGCCAATATAGAACCTTTATTTTTAAGAGTGTTTGTACTCAGGTTTTAGCACATGATTGTGCACATTTGCTATAGAAGCAGGATGACTCACATCAGATGTTGGCTCAACCTCAATTTGTAGCAAGGGACTCCCTTTGGGACTGTGTGAAGAGAAAACAGAAAATGTGTTTGCGCAGGGAGGGTCATTTACCTCAGCAGAACCAACCAATGTTTCATTTTCAAAGACCTATAATCGAATTAAAATCCATTGTTTACTTCACGCCATCTAAAAGGATCACAAAAAAAATTCTGCTTGTTCATCTTCATATTTTTAGCTTCTACAAAAGTGGTTCATACAGGCTCAACAGCTTAGTGAGCTGCCTTCAGTTAACATCCTAAATGTAACCTAACCTCACATATAGATAAGCTGACGATAGACTGGTGCAGGGATAACATCAAAACCCAGAAGACTTATCACCACCGGTTCCCTTGAGATTTTCCCATGCGGTTTTATAATGAGGTTTTTCAGTTTATGAGTAAAACAAGGTCTGTGGTAAATAAAAGTTTGAAAACATATTGAAAATGCTAATTTTTAAGTTGTTATTTTTATTTAAAGGGGACTAATTATGCCCCTTTTCACAAGATATATAATATAAGTCTCTGGTGTCCCCAGAATGTGTCTGAAGTTTCAGCTCAAAATACCCCACAGATCATTTATTATAGCTTGTCAAATTTGCCCTTATTTGTGTGTTGGAAAAAAACACGCCGTTTTTGTGTATCCCTTTAAATGCAAACGAGCTGCTGCTCCCGGCCCCCTTTCCAAAATATGATGTAGCTCGCGTTTCGGCTGCTCAACAACAACAAAGCAGGAGAATCTCACGCAGCCAAAATGATGGTAGTCAGTAACGTTGTTCAGCCTTACATTGTTCAAACCGGAGTCGACACTGATGGAGAGACTCTGAAGAACTTACAACTTTTAGAATGAAACTGGACGTTTCTGAATGGTTAGTGGATAAATTTATGTAGTTGCTGTGGAGCTGATTCAACTCATCAATAAGCCGTCATGTTAATCTTTTGTGCAAATCCAGCGTTGAATTGACTCTCGTTTGAGAAGCAGTCCGGCGTAAAATGACAACATGGCAACAACACTCTACTACAACAACTCTTCTTCTTCTCTAAAGCAGCCCAACATGGCCTCACCCCCTTTGTTGCGTGTTCTCAGGTACAAGGTTTATGTCAATTTTAGGGTCTAAATAGTGTTCTGTGCACACGACAGAACAGTTAGCATGCTTTGCTCAAACTTTTGCCATGGCGTTACAACTGGTACGCCCCTGTTGTTTGCGAAAAAACAAAATGACGGCGCCATGGGTGGAAACGCGCATATTAAGGGGTGGTAATATTATAATATTAAACTTCCCCTTCCTACGTCACAAGGGGAGCAAAATCTGATTTTTCACATGCTTGCAATGAAAACAAAGTTACTGGGTTGTCTTTTTCACGTTTTCTGGGTTGGTAGATGCACTGGAGACCCGAACACAGAACTTAAACACTTAAACATGGAAAAAAAGTCAGATTTTCATGATATGTCCCTTTAAGGTTTCTAATAAGTAACTAGATAAGAACGTTTGAAGTGTGAATGTAGTTTAATTGTAGAACAAACCGTCAAGTTATGTTTACCACAGACCTTAATTTACTCAAAAATTCAAAAAATCTTGAGGGAACGAGCGGTCAATTAGTCTTCTGGATTTTGACGTAATCCCTGCTCCACTCTCACCGTATGCATAAATATCACAGACAAATAGCAAAATAGTCTATTTTTAATCAAAACTAATCTATTTTTTATGACCACTTTTTGTAAAAAATAAAATATTATTAAGCCAGCTGACAAAAAACAACATGCCCAGTACAATCAGCTTGAGCTCTTTTTTTATTTTTAGGAAGCAAAGTATCATATAAGGCAGCATGATGTTTTTGTGCCTGTTATAAAAAGTGTACAAGGAATATAAATTTTCCATGACCTTAGCATCATCTTCCACTTACAAAAAGAGAGTCAAGTGTCTAAAATTGTATAAATCTCAAGGCATTATTCAGTGTGGATGACTTGCCTTGTACATGTCTGTGGTAAGAAATGTGTTTGTTAATACGCCTTTGACCCTTGTTTGGGTTGAAGAATATGGGAGGACAGTGCCGGAAGATCTGTCAGGGCATTTATGCGTACATGCCTGTAAACAATTGCACTCTACAGCCATGTCAAACAACTCATTTCAGCTGCATTACGATACCCCATAAGAGAAACTGAAATTTATTTTTTGAAGTTATTGCATCTTGGTTCAGTTAATTAAAAAGGCCATTTTTCTTTATGGGTCTTTGAGTTTTCCAAAACATACACAGATATGGTTGACATCATCACTGTAGCGTGAACTCAAGCCCCACTCTTTGTTTGGCGAAAGAGTATGTGTGTGTGACTTGTCTTCAGTCACATCAACTATTGCACCACAAATATTTTTGCTCTAATAATTCTGTAATCTAAAATGCTCATATCTGCCATAAATAGGCACAAGCCGTGGCGTAACTGTCTGACATGTCTGTGGCCTTTCACTGGGCATCGCTCTAAATACGCACACAAAGGACAGAACGTGACATTTCAGACACATTTGTATATTAATAAACGATGCTAAATGGTCTTGGCATGTCTTTATAAGTGACAAAAATAATTTCACGGATTACGGTATTTGACCTCTATCCAAAAGAGCCAGAGAGAGCAACATAACATTATATACAGTAATCTACATTTTATGCTACTAATTTTGCATTCAGAATGAACAGAAGCTGATTAACATGTGACCTTCAGGTTAAACAAAACCAGAGGTTTAGGTTAGAGCCTTTTTTTAGTTCAACAGTGAATCGATACATTAATAAAATTTCCAAAGCAGCCTTAACAAAAGATAACGGTAACACTTTACAGTAAGGTTCCATTTCTTAATACGTAAGTTAACATGAACTAATATTTATTCATTTTAGTTAATGTTAATTTCAACATTTACTAATACATTATTAAAAGTTTCATCTGTTAACATTATTTAATGGATCTCAGCTAACTTGAACTAACAATGAAAAGTTGTATTTTTTGTTTAAATTAATGTTAACAACGATGTGCTGCTCATTGTTAGTTAATGCAATAACTTTCAGTGTTACAGACGATAATTAATCAACATTACTGATTTACATGCATTCACACAGAAAGTGGATTAAGTTTAGTTCAGTTCATGTTTTTTTTTTTTACATGTTTTGCTCATATTTTAATAATGATTGTATTTTGTAATATTGTGTTCATATTGTCCTGTTCAGGCACAAAGGCTATATTTTCAGGAGATCCTTGATTTGCATCCCAGTAGAGCATTTTTTAGTCGTGGCCTAATGGTTAGAGAGTAGGACTTGTACCCCAAAGGTCGTGGGTTCAAGTCTCAGAACTGGCAGGAATTGTCGGTGCGGGTAGTGAATGTACAGCACTCTCTTCCCTCCTCAATACCACATTTACATTTATTCATTTAGCACACGCTTTTATCCAAAGCGACTTACAAGTGAGGAATACAAACGAGAGTGACACCACGGCTGAGGTGAGATACCTTGAGCAAGGCACCGAACCCCCAACTGCTCCCCGGGCAGCGCAGCAAAAATGGCTGCCCACCGCTCTGGGTGTGTGTGTGTGTTTGTTCACTGTTCACTCCTGTGTGTGTGTGCACTTGGATGGGATAAATTCCGAGTATGGGACACCATACTTGGCTACATGTCACTTCACTCACTTTTATACTGGCAGACTGATGTCATCATGTTTAAATGCATCCTAAAATGTCAAATCAACATAACCTCACATTTGAACACACACACACACACACTTACACAGGCTCAGACAGAACAGGGTGTAGAATGACTTGAGGGGCCCTGGTGGGAACCTCAGGGGCCACATCTACAAAGAGAAAGAGTTAAAAGGTAAGTCACAAGGCAGAGATAAGAGAGAAAATGACATCATTTGTACGAGAGTGTATTTTTATAGACAAACAGGGATATAAATTCATGCAGGAGTACGGTTGAGGACAACATTTACCTCTCTGATTTACACTGCAACTATGGCAAGCCATTTTGACTTTTATTCATTTTCAGGACATGAACTTGTGATATCAACAATTACATTTTCACTAGTTAAAATGTTAATTCTTGGTATCAGGAACTAGATTTCCACTAGTAACAATGGCAATTTTTGATATCAAGAATTACATTTCCACTAGTAACAACGTTAATTCTTGATATCAACAATTCAATCTCCACTAGTATAAACTATAATTGTTGATATCTGTAATTGTATTTTCACTAGTGAAATCTCACCATAGGCTGCCATTCAAATTCAATTGTTGATATCAAGAATTAATTTCTTACTAGTTGAAATAGACATTTGCACTAGTAACAATGTAATTGTTGATATCAGAAATCTGCATTTTTACTCATAAGAATTGTATTTCTGATATGTGAAACTGGAATTTCAACTAGTAAGAAATGAATTCTTGATATCAACAATTGAATTTGAATGGCAGCCTATGGCGAGATTTCACTAGTGAAAATACAATTCTTGATATCAACAATTATAGTTTATACTAGTGGAAATTGAATTGTTGATATCAAAACTTGCCATTGTTACTAGTGGAAATCTAATTCCTGATATCAGGAATTAACATTTTTACTAGTGAAAACGTAATTGTTGATACCACAAGTTCATATCCCAAAAATGAATAAAAGTCAAAACGGCTTGCCATACTGCAACAGCCAAAGCTGCGTCAATGTGTTTATTACACAAACATCAAGACCAACTACCGGTCAAATGTTTGGGGTCAGCGATTTATAATACATTTATTATGCAAAGATGCATTAAATTGATCAAAGACATTTGCAATAGAGACATTTGTAATGTTTATCTTTCAAATAAATTCTGTTTAGCAAAGAATTCTAAAAAAAAAAAAAAAAAAAAAAAATTGATCACTGTTTCTCACAGTTTAAAATGCATTATAATAGGAAGCAGTTATTTTAAATAGGAATATTTCACAGTATCATTACTGTATGTTTGATAAAAGAAACATTTAAAAACTTTTTAAAAAACTCTTACCGACTCCAAACATTTGAACAGTATATTTTATAGATAAAATAAAATCTCAACTCAAGCCAACATTGATTTGATTTGATTTATTTATTTGCTAAGTAAGCAACATTATATTGTCAGCCAAATATATGATGGTTTATTGTCAGGAGAGATAAAATTCCATTCCAGAAATTTCCATTGAAGAGCAAACTAATGATTTTGCCTAATGGACAAAACTGACCATATGTTTCCTTCTTAAAGGTACAGCGGTAGCTGTGATCTCAGCAGCTCACATAGGTTACCTCTTCATTGGAATTAAACCAGCAAAATTGCCATAAGTAGCCTTTATTTCAAACTATCAGGCTACCATCACCATCATGGCTTTCCTCCCTCCAAGCGTTCATCAAAAACATGCAGCGAGCTGAGTGCCTCCCACAGAATACAGGCACTTATCAGCCTTTATTTGTCAGCGAGGCGCAGGCGACCTCGCCTTTAAAAGAACCATCATTATAGAATACAGCATTGCTGGTTAGGAGATGACAAGAAGTGGAAAGAAAGACAGAGGGAGAGGGTTTGTTGTGCCTCAAAGATAAAAATGACATCAAAAAAGTTTGCCTCTGTGTGTCGCACTGCATTATGGGTAGGGGTAATGACCAATTATGACATACTTACCAGGGAAGATGAACTGCTGCTTGTATTTGTAGAAATGAGATGCTGAGAGGAGCACAGGAGAGAAGCAGACAGAATTCAATAAAATTCAACGAACCCCCTGATGATTATTGGCGTGTGTTATTGCTGTGCAAAATTCACCACAGTTTATCACAAAGACAACATAGAAATACTGACTTTTAGGATACAGAAATGTCCAAAAGTCTGAGACCAGACTAAAAATCGGGGATTCAATCAGCACGTTTACATGCACATTCATAAAACATTTATGCCGACGGTCATGTAAATACGTTAACCCGTTGTCTTTTATCGGTCTGAGCTCATAAGTGTATCCTCTACAAATGACTGAGAAATAAAATTTTCTGATTTTCTATTCTTTGGCTCATTCTCAAATAATGCTTACAGGGCTCCAGACAACGATTAAAATAATCGCAAATCCTCCAAAAAATTAAAATGGTGCAAGTGCAACAATTTAAGGCCAATTCACAGAAATTCCCCAAAATTACAAAC
The DNA here is from genome assembly GCA_038088235.1 of Zacco platypus. Classification (NCBI taxonomy): domain Eukaryota; kingdom Metazoa; phylum Chordata; class Actinopteri; order Cypriniformes; family Xenocyprididae; genus Zacco; species Zacco platypus. The sequence continues at coordinate 35,599,545 of CM076082.1, read as the reverse complement.
ATTTACACTGGTACAGACAGTATTCAGATCCCCTTAAATTTTTCACTCTTTGTTATATTGCAGTCATTTGCTAATAATTGAAGTTCATATTTTTCCCTCATTAATGTACACACAGCACCCCATATTGACAGAAAAACACAGAATTCTTGACATTTTTGCATATTTATTAAAAAAGAAAAACTGAAATATCACATGGTCCTAAGACCCTTTGTTCAGTATTTAGTAGATGCACCCTTTTTATCTAATACAGCCATGAGTCTTTTTGGGAAAGATGCAACAAGTTTTTCAACCCTGGATTTAAGGATGCTCAGCTATTCCTCCTTGCAGATCCTCTCCAGTTCTGTCAGGTTGGATGGTAAACGTTGGTGGACAGCCATTTTTAGGTCTCTCCAGAGATGCCCAATTGGGTTTAAGTCAGGGCTCTGGCTGGGCCATTCAAGAACAGTCAGAGTTGTTGTGAAGCCACTCCTTCGATATTTTAGCTGTGTGCTTAGGGTCATTGTCTTGTTGGAAGGTAAACCTTCGGCCCAGTTTGAGGTCCTGAGCACTCTGGAGTAGGTTTTCGTCCAGGATATCCCTGTACTTGGCCGCATTCATCTTTCCCTCGATTGCAACGTCGTTCTGTCCCTGCAGCTGAAAAATATCCTCACAGCATGATGCTGCCACCACCATGCTTCACTGTTGGGACTGTATTGGACAGGTGATGAGCAGTGCCTGGTTTTCTCCACACATACCGCTTAGAATTAAGGCCAAAAAGTTCTATCTTGGTCTGTTGAGACCAGAGAATCTTATTTCTCACCATCTTGGAGTCTTTCAGAATTTTTTTTTGTAACCTTGGCCAGATCTGTGCCTTGCCACAATTCTGTCTCTGAGCTCTTCAGGCAGTTCCTTTGACCTCATGATTCTCATTTACTCTGACATGCACTGTGAGCTGTAAGGTCTTATATAGACAGGTGTGTGGCTCTCCTAATCAAGTCCAATCAGTATAATCAAACACAGCTGGACTCAAATGAAGGTGTAGAACCATGTCAAGGATGATCAGAAGAAATGGACAGCACCTGAGTTAAATATCTGAGTGTCACAGCAAAGGGTCTGAATACTTAGGACCATGTGATATTTCAGTTTTTCATTTTTAATAAATCTGCAAAAAATGTCAAGAATTCTGTGTTTTTCTGTCAATATGGGGTGCTGTGTGTACATTAATGAGGAAAAAAATGAACTTAAATGATTTAGCAAATAGCTGCATTTTAACAAAGAGTGAAAAATTTAAGGGGGTCTGAATACTTTCCATACCCACTGTATATATATAAAATCCAACTTTATACTTAAATTGTTACGCTGACACAATTTGAAATAAAATTTTTTGTTACAATAAAGAAGAATAATGCAACATTTAAGCACTGTATTTAAGCAAATATCATTTGAAATTCAGTGAAAAAAATAGTCTAACGTTTTGGCTTGGTACCTGTAAGGTTGGACTGTTTCTGCTGTCTGGCGCTCTGCGGGGAGGGGTGCAGAGGAGACGGGGGCGTCGCGCTGGGCGGCAGAGGGGGAGCAGGAGATGAAGGGGTGGAGGAGGTGGTGGAGGAGGGGTTGCTGCTGGAGTCGGGCTGATACGGCACAGGGATGTGGTCCTGAAACAGAGAGAGACAGACCTTTCGTAATACACAATATGCACTCCCAACTCTTGCTCATTACTGGCACGGTCAGACATCAGTAAACCTGGCATCATTGTCACGGTCAGTTAAAGATTAATCAAAAACCAGGGGTGAGGTGGCTGTAAACTTCATCTCCTATGGGCTGAAAACTAGACAGTCGTGCTACATTGGAAAAACTGTCCAACATAATCCCCTTTCACACAGCAATCCCAGTAAAATAACCAGAATGACTTTACCGGAAAATACACAAATATGCTGTTCACACAAGCAATGTGGCTTTTTAACATTAAGACACCATTCACACATCAGCACCAAAATAGCGGCATATTCTGTGATGTCAGCCATCGGAAATGATCTTTAAACGTTGTCTTCATTCACTGACATGAGAAGAGGCGCTTTAGTTTCAATTTGACAACATTTTTTGACACATCTAAGGGGATGATCAAATAGTACGTGTTTTTACTTTTAAAAACACTAGATGAGCATAATAGTATTCAACTCCAAAGCCGCAGCAGTGATGAATGGAAGGCTGGGTCTCGAGCGTGATACGTTTGCAATATCAAGCAGAAAAACAGGATAAAATAACAAAGTAACTGGAAGTGAATGACACCGGAATCCTCACACATTCAAGACACAAAAGGCCTCTTACCTTAAAGGGTTAGCTCACCTCAAAATGAAAATTACTCACCCTCATGTCGTTCAGAACACAAATTAAGATATTTTTGATGAGCTTTATTGAGATATTCAATAAACAGCCATTTAACCATGACTTTCAAGGTCCAGAAAGGTACTAAAGACACTGTTAAAATACTCCACATGACTGCAGTGGTTCAACCCAAATTTTATGAAGCGATGAGAATACTTTTTGTTGGCAAAAACAAAACAAAAATAACAACCACTGTAGTCATGTGTCTTTACTATCTTTCTGGATCGTGAAAGTTCCGTTCTTACGGGTGTGGAACGACATGAGTAATAAATGACAGAATTTTCACTTTTGGGTGAACTAACCCTTTAAAAATAAGTTGGATACTTGCTGTATTTATTATAAATGATTTACCATTGCACATCGTTATTTTTTAAATCCATATACCATCATAATCTTTAATCAAAATAACTCGCCCTCCAACTTGCAGCAAAATCTCTTCTCTGATGACGTGTTTACTGGCGCGAGGGCGGGACAACCTGTCACCAGGGCTGGGTAGGTTACTTTTAAAATGTATTTCACTACAGATTACAAAATACATGCTTTAAAAAGTCATTTGTAACGTATTTCGTTACATTACTCAAGTTTAGTAACTTAATCTAAACACTTTAGAATACTTTGGAATACTAATAAGTGTGGAACAAACACAAAAAAGGTAATTGCAAGTTTTTACCTCACAATTCTGACTTTATAACTTGCAATTGTGAGTTTAAATCTCGCAATTCTGAGAAAAAGAAGTCAGAATTGTGAAATGCAAACTCACAATTATGAGGGGAAAAAACTAATTGTGAGAAAAAGATGCAGTGACCTTTTTTACAATTATAAAAGGACTCACAAACAACTATCACAAAACATGAAAACAGTCGAAAACATGAAACTTAACTCCGCTTTTTCAGACTATCAGAGTCAGAGAATCACCAATTGCTGTTTAAATGACATTAAAATTCAAAGTAATCACTTTGGTAATCTAAAATACTTTTCAGATGTAACTGTAATCTGATTACCACCCATTTAAAATGTAACTGTAATGAAATACAGTTACTCAAATTTTGTATTTTAAATACGTAACTAAGTTATTTGTATTTCGTTACTCCCCAACCCTGCCTGTCACTCACATGAGATGGACCAATAGCAAACCACAGTCATCCAATCAATTCCGATGGAAAAAATCAAGTCCCGCCCTACATTTTTTCTTGTTCGAAAAGCTCTTACACTTGTATATCCATCACAAAAGGGAAGAAAATACTATTTTCATGCCAACTTAAAGACTTTCATACGGTACAAAACTGAAAGTTACACTTTCATACAATCGTTTCAAGTTTTATATATACAAATGATTCATTTTAGAGTTATATTTGCAAAGTGAACTACACTTTGTCACAGTTATTCCACAATTTCTCCCCTTTGACAGATATATTAGGTACTAAATATCAAACATACTGTAGCAGCATATTCTTTTGCAGTTATTTTTAACTAGCTTGTTCTGAAGTGATTTTTATTGGATAAGAAGTCAGTCGCCTTCACACAGGAGTTCTAGCAGCGTTTATGGACAGCACACCCACACACACACACACACACACACACACACACAGGACGTGTTCTTGCATTTAAAAGCAGCTAAATAAAGCGCAATGGAATGGAATTGAACGCAGGGTTCTCAAGACACGTTTTTAAACATAGACTTGACATGGTGTCTTAAAAATGTCACACTCATCTTGTCGTGCTTTGTTTTCCAATGCACAAACCAGTTGTGCCAAAATTACAGGTAGATTGTTTGGTCAGCAAAAACTGCTTTTGAAGTCATTTCAATAAAAAGCAAAAGTAAACATGTCGTGTTAAAAATTACAGGAAGGACTTGCGGTAATAATGTTGACAGTCGCGGGATGTAACAGGGTTGAGATGTGTTTGCTTAGACGTAATGGTGCGCAACTATTCTTACCTTGTTGATTTTGTTGGTCTTGGGGAGAGTTTGGCTAATGTGGAGGTCTGAGTACCTGAGGGGGTTGTTTATGTCACATGGTACCGACTCGGTCCTGACGAGCTGACGAGCTGAGAGAGCAAGAGCGAGAGAAACAGCATAGTATCCACGGTAACAAGAGGCAGTTGTCAGGGTAACAGAAAAACTCTGAAAAGTCTTGTCACATTTTAATGGAAGAGCCACTAAACCATGTATTATGTACAGTATATCTCAGAAATATCACATGGAAATTCAACAGCAATATGCCAGGGCATATAAAATATCATTGCTCACTTCTTCCAGCAGAATTTTAAAATTGGCTTGACAGTTTTCCTATACTATATTAATTTTTTCATATGCTGCAATATGTTGATATACAATACATTTTAAAAAAATGGGGTTAGTATGTTTTTCTCTTTAAAGAAATAAATACTTTTATTCAGCAAGGACACATTAAATTGTTCAAATAAACAGTAAAGACAGATTTCTATGTATTTTCAATGTAAAGGTTTCCTCAAAAATATTAAGCAACAACTGTTTTTATAATAATATAATAATAAGAAATGTTTTTGACCAGCAAATCAGCATATTAGAATGATTTCCGAAGGATCATGTGACTGAAGCCTGGAGTAATGATGCTGAAAATACAGCTTTGTTATTATGTTATGATAGAAAATTGTGATAATATTTCACATTATTAGTGTTTTATTGAATTTTTGATCCGATAAATGTAGCCTTGATGAGAAGAACAGACTTCTTTCAACAATATTAAAAACCCCAAACTTTTAAACAGTGCTGCATATATTCCTGGAGCTTGCAACATCTAAAGGTATGAAAAAGGAAATAATGTGCTTGAGGAGCACAAACCTCCTCCCTTACCTTGAGATGTTCCTTGATCTGTAAGATTACAAATGAGGGAAAGATGAGGTGGTGCAAAACAGCACAGATGGAGAGAAAAAAGAAAGTGAAAAATGGTAAGAAGGTTGCAGACTGAAGGTTAAACATAATGCTTAACAGAGAACAAGACACATTTTTTAGTGCATTAATACAAAGCAGATGTGAAGCCACTAAATAAAAGTACATTCAAATTGAAATACATTCTCTTGTTTGGGAAAAGCAAATGTTTTCAGAACACACAGATAAAGCCTGTAATTAAATGCGTTCAATTGAATATAAAGGAATTATTAGGTTGAAAACATGCTTTGTATAAGAACATTGCTGTTTCTGAAGTCATATTTGAATAATAATTAATGTGTGTAGTACTTATGGATTTAAGCATTCATGGAGTTAAAAAGAAGAAGAAGAAGAAGAGAAAACATAAAAGTTTAAATACCTCTGAATGGGTCCCTACCTCCTCTGTGGTATATGAGTAAATGACAGGGCGGTGCTTCTTTGGTGCATTTGTTGTGGCACTTCAATCTGACAAAAGAAAGCATGACAGAAATGTTTATTAGTTTTGCTCTTGTAAAAGCAAATCAATGAATATTCAAAACAAGCACTTAATATGCAGCCATCATTTTGAGGGTGTCAAAAGCCAGCAAGTATCTTAGTAACAAGATGCCACAGTCAAGGGTGGTAGAGTGGAAACTATTAGGAAGGTAATTTATTCAAATAATCTTTTAATGATAATGATAATTATGCTCAATTTGAATGTTCAGACACTACTGCAGGCACAAAGTGCGTAGCATTGAATTCCAAAGAGGCTTTGATTCAAACAAAAACATCAAATCGCATCTTTACAAAACGAAAATGTTAGGAATTTTCATTTTTACAGAGATTTGTGTGATCATAAGACATGGTTTAAGAAAGGGTAATAAATAGTGGAGTATATATTTAACATTTGACATTTACGGTCTACATGATGCGCAAAGACACGGTGGGGAATTTCTGCATCAGAAGCAGAATTACAAAAATAACTTGATTTTTATGATCATTTGATCTTCAAGAAAACGGAGGTTTTGCTAGGGTGCTAAGACAAGAATCTGGGGTTGTAGTAGTACAAGTATCTGGGCGGTTGCTTACTGGTCCAAATTCTGGTCTAAAGATATGGTTTCGATAGCAGTCTATGGGATTTTTTGCCCATCATCCAGATGATTTACATTTTGTGAATCATCGCATCTAATACAAGTTAGCTAATGGTTGTTTCCTAACAGGTTTCTCAAACACAGCCCCTTATTTACCATTGTTCAGAATCAGACAGGTTGACAATTTGCTGAGCCGTTTATGCTAAAACAAACAATGCTGTTCGGTGCCACTACGGGGTTAGGGAATGTCACACAGGAAAAATAACATGATTTAATAATAATATAATTTCTTGCATTTCTAGGTGCAGAACACGTCTAAAATTATTTTCAGAACAATTAACAAACACAAATAATAAAACTTTGCTCTGTCGGTTCATCATAACATATGCAAATCCATTTCTACCACAAAATAACATGAAAATAATAATTATGAGATAAAATGTTGAAATTATGAAATAAAATAACTGGAATTATGAGATAAAATTCATAATTATGACATAAATGAATTATAATTATGCTTTATGACATAAAAAAGTCAAATTTTTTGTCACAAAACTATCATAATTTAGAATTATGTCTCAATTATGAACTTTTTTATCTCAATTTCGATGAGATAAATGTCATCTCAATGTCAAAATCGACTTTTATCTAATAATTTCGCCTTCTTATACAATTTAAAGAATTATGACTTAGTATCTTATAATTTTGACATGTCATAATAATGACTTTCTATGTTTTTATGTCATAATTGAAACATTTATGTCATAATTTAAACTTTTAATGTCATGCTTATGATTTACAAAAGCTTTTTTTTTTCTTTTGTGGAGGAAATGGGCTTCAAGACAAACATTTTAGCACTTACTTGCAGTTTTTGCATTTTAAGCCGAATAGCATTCCTTTCCCACACACGATACACGTCTGCGACATCCAATACTTCGTGGAAAACCTGCAAAAGCACAAATAAGTGGAGTGATTCACTACTGACCTCTTTTTTTAGACACTTTCCCAGAAAAAAAAATCAAATTTCTTCCATTTTTAAAATGCATGAGGCCATATGGGTTTGTTTTGCTTCGCTGTCAAACTATCAGCAGATGGTTCTGACCTTTTGACAACCACTCCTAAACTCTTCAGATGAAAGAGCGAATGTGTCACCGCAGCGATCACGTTTGCCAACTAACCTTTTCATCGCGAGACAGATATGTGCAGCGTATGCCCAAAGATAGACACTTAGCCATAAAGAGTAATTTAATTGTAAACCGAGTATCTCTGAATATCTCCTTTGCGCTCGCACTTTACAAATATAGGTGAGGACAAAGGCCATATGGATGGATTGGCGATTGTTCGGCAGAATTAGAAAGTGCTCTCTTTACTCTTCATTTCTTCTAGCTCTATCTCTTTTTGTTTACATGTAGTCGCATTTGCCGTTCTCCACAATGAAAGGGCCATTCAAATCTCCTGCAATAGAGTTCCTCTGAAGGGTCACTGTGCATTTGCCAATCTATTTCTCTGATATGAACAGAAACTGACAGTTAATAGAATATGACTAATGGGTTCTGACAGTGTCAAAGTGTCTTCATTATATTGAAGCCGTGCCGTCTCATAAAAGAGGAGGCTGGCTTTAGTACGCAAGCCCACATCACCGTAGCTGTCTCACTTTGAAGTTGACATGAGCGTTTCAATTTTTTGGATCTGTTTATCTGCTTGTGTTTTGAAACTGTGGCAGTTGTCCATCTATGATGACATTAATTTTCACCCCTGCGTTCCATTCTGAAGGGCTCATCCCTACGCCCTAATCCCTTCGAAGGGGTTACCCTCCAGAGAGAGAGAGAGAGTTTCGAATGGATGAAGGGTGTAGTGGACCAAAAAAATCTTGCCGAGCCGATTAAGGAGGCGCCGTAGTCGTACAAATGTGTATGCTGCTTGCATGCGCAAAGAATCATGGGAGCACAGCGTCCATCAGTTTACCCTTAAAAACCTTTCATTCTGGCCCTGTCCCAAATGGCACCCGAAACACTTCCTACTTCAGTGTGGGCTCGGCAAAAGAGGGCGCTTGCAAGCATCCTTCTAAAATGTAAAATGACAAATGGGACAGCATACGGTCTCATGGACTTGCAATGGCCACCACGTGATCGTGAATAAGGCTGGGCAAAAAAAAACGATTTTTCGATTAATCGATATTGATTCTCAAAAGCCACGAATTGGTCTTTTTTCCCTATTTATTTCCGCAAACATTGAACATCATATCTGATTGACGTTAATCGTATTACTAATCTTCTCCACTAGATGTCTTCCTCTTATTTACCTTGCGCGACGTTACAACAGGGACCCTTTCATTCATTCAGTGTTTAACATGGTCAGCCTTTAACAGTGAAAGACGTTCCAAACAGGAACTTTCACTGTCCTGATTGGACTAGTGACGCACACAGAAAACTGCGCGTCTTAGACAGCGTGCAAATAAATGAATGAATTATCTCCTTGCGCTTCTTCACTCAGATTTATCACACAATGCCCACCTTGGCGAGTATCCAAGTAAATATAGTTGGTTATGGCTTAAGTAACAGGTGAGAAAGATAATGCATGTGTATCAGTATATTGTATTCGGACATTAGTCTTAAAGTGACAGCAGCCTAATATTCTTGCTGCTGTCTGTGTTTTTAATGTTAATCAATCTACAAAAGACAAAGAAATCACTCACTGCTCTTCACTGAATAACTTTTTTGTACCTTTAATGAGGATTAACCTTTTACATTTGATTACTTTATTCAATGAAAACTGCTGATAGACACTGATTATTTCATTTGTATATTTGTATTTATTTATTTATGCTATTGTTTGTAGTTTGATTATTTGTTCTTTTTGTATTAATGACTGTTTCTCTTTAATAATATTTGAAATTTATATTAATTAGGCTAGTAGTTTTAGCTGCGGTATCGAAATTGGATTTGAGAATTGTTAAAGTTCACTGGTATCTAAAATTTTGGTAAAAATTCTAAAACCTCATTTATTACAATACAAGGATACAACAAAACAACATCAAAACCAATACCTATTTTATTCATTTATTACTTTTTGTGATGGAGCCAGTGAAAATTGAATGATTGAAAATCAAGAATCGAATCGAATTGATCCTTCGCAAAGACCCGCCCCCTTTAGTTACTATTGCTTTTTCCGAAAAGCCACTCGCTCTCACGCCACACATCATGTTCTCACGGAGTGAAAAAAAATCCCGGCGCAAAGAGGACACTGATAACGCATTTGAAACAGTTTCATATTTAATATATTGTAATTTCTTAAAAAAGTTTAAACAATAAATACCATACAGTGGCTCTTTAATGTGTCGTGACAGATCACTGTAGCTCGTGAACCGATCATCATGGTCAGATCGCCTGTCAATCAAACTGCCGGCGAAGGGTCAATTGAATCAGGACATCTATATCGATACCCAGCCCTAATCCACGAGACCATACGGTGTCCCATTTTCCAGTGCATATGAAGCATGTCATTTGGGACAGGGCCCCTGAAGGGCCCTTTGAAGTGGCCAGTTTTGAGCACTTCGATTTGGAACAACCCTTCAATATGGTGGCCATAATGGTTCTCACTCCGAAGTGCGCTTCAGAGGTGGATTTATCCCATTTGGAATGCAGCCCTCATTTAAAGTATGAGGAAAAGGAATCTTGAAAAACAAGAAATCTTTTTAGCCTTGGTGAACTTTGCATGTCTTTTGATGGCTAAGATGTCATTCTAACCTTTATAACTTGCATCACAAAATCTGCTGTTTTTTGGTCTAAGCGCAAACACAGGCTCTTTGTTTGACTTGGGATCAATGGTATGTGGGGTAATCAAGTCGTCAGATGTGAGCAGGCATTACTGGAGTTGCGCAACCACGAGTTAATTGGCTTGACATATTGTAACCACTACCACACACTCAAACGTGCACAAAGCTCACCTGTGTTTTATAGAGTTGCCGAGGTCTCTACGAGGTATCTGAGGGGACCAGCGAGGAACAGACAGAGTATCTAGAACAGACAAACACAAAAATAGAATTAAACAAACAGAATTAAAGCCTGCAAACAAAAGCCTTAAAGCCTTAAAATCACTTTCATAAAGTGCATAAAACAAGTATTATAATTCCAAATGGATGAGCTACAAAATGGTTGTAATACAAAAGAATATGTTACAAGAAGACATACAGTGATTTTTACCATAGTTAAGAGGTTTTCTTAGCCACAATACAAACAAAACAGTGCCAAAAGCAATATGATAAAAGACACAAATGTTTAATAAGAGATTACATTTATTATCAATAATTAACTATTGCTTGGATTAACAAAGGTTGTTTATGATTGACAAGCATCTTGACTCATTAATATGCTAAATATTACACTGCCGTTCAAAAGTTTGGGCTCATGAATTTTCATATTCTGTACTTTCTATTCATCAAAGAATTCTGGAAAAAAATATGTTATTAATTACATAAAAAAAAATACAGTTATTTTTAATTGAAATAATATTTTACAGTATTACAGTATTATTTTGATCAAATCAATGCGTTTAAAAAACATTATAAAACAGTACTGATTTGTTAGCAAGGGCAGAGGCCAAACCAAACCAAATTTTCCATGTGATCATTATTTAATAAATCCTTAAATGCTTAAAAAGATTGAAGAATTGAAATTTGATGTCTTCTGTCGTCGCTCAAACGGAAGAGATCTGATAAAACCTAAATGGAGACTTGTAAGACAATAATTGCATTTGCTTCCCACAGCACTGTTAGTTCAAAAAAGCCATTCATCAGATTGTCCATGCTCAATTACACTCCGTTTGTTTATGATTAACAGGGAGATGCGAGGACTAGTACACATGCACGCACAGGATAATCTGCTCTGCCGTATTCTAAAAACTACTGTATGATAACATATGAGGAGCCTTGCATTCATAACCAGATTTCTGCCTTTGATTGCATCCACTTATATATTCACTTGAGATTCCTGATGACCGCCTCTGTCAATGTGCATTCCATGATGCTTATATCAAATATGGATGCGAGTGCATCTCTATTGTAACCTCTGCATTCTGCTCGGCTGCTTCTTTCATGTGGATCGAGGATGTACGCGGTGTTTCAAATTAGATCAGAGCTTTGATATGATCTTTGTTCTGGAGTGCTGGACCTCTACTGAAACACAGGTGATCTTGAGGGGAAAAACAGCATAAATATACAAGTTTTTGTCTGACTATGAGCACTTTAATGCCCCAGGGGATGATTTTTATCCAAACTTTCAGATTTCACCTTTTTGATATATGAAGCTCACTTTTTACCTTGTGCTTGTTTTACTCTTGCCCCATTCCCAAACTTTCTTTAAAGGAATCATTTACTCACCCTCAAGTTCTTCCAAACCTGTATGACCACAAAAGAAGATATTTTGAAGAATATGGGTAAACAAGTAGTTGCTGAAAATCAGTACAGGTTTGGAACAACCTGATTTTTGGGTGAACTATTCCTTTAAGTATTCAAATCTATTATAAAATATCACAATCTATAAGATCTGATATATATGGAAGCTGACACACTCTTCAAAGTGTATGTAAGAGTACAAAAGGGAGTCCTCAAACCTTCAAGAAAATAATGAAATTGAATGGAGATCAATGGAGACTGAAGTTGTTTTTGCTCAAATATTTTGACAGTACTATTTTGTACTTTTAATGCATTTTATTTTCTTTTTTCCCATTGCCTCTAAGCATGGCCGTCAGTTTTATCTCTCTCTTAAGTGTCATTATCTGTTGTGAAGTGGTATTATTGTTATTAAAATATTTTTCATATATATATATTTATATATATACACACACACAGCATATATCCATTATAAAATATCACATTCTAAAAGCTCTGATATATATATAGAAGCTTGTTTCTGCCATGGAATAAAAAAAGGGTAATTGTGTCTATATATCTCACAACTGAAAGTTTAAATCTCTTGATTATGACTTTTTTCTCAGAATTCTGTGACATTAATTTTCGTAATTGCGAGTTATAAAGTTACAATTGCGAGATATAAGCTCACAATTCTGAGGAAAAAAAAGCAATAATTATGAGACTTAAACGTGAAATTACAAGAAAAGAGTTTGAATTGTGAGCTGACTTTTTTTCTCAGAATTGCGAACTATTATTTCAAGTTTATATCTCACAATTCTAGAAAAAAAATTGGATAAATGCGAAAAGTCCCAATTATCTTTTTTTTCATTTTTTATTCAGACGTGGGAAAAAGTGAAAATAGTGAAATAAATAAATAAAAATAAAAATAAAATATTTTAATAAAAAAAAAAACTAGAGCTGCTTTAATAAATAGCATTATTTAAATAATAAGTGATGAATGCACTGATTAAAAAACTACTTCAAAATAGTTAAAGTGAGTAAATACTAATAAGAGAAAACAAATTTTTAAACTGCAGTGATAATTTTAGACAAAACCCTTCCTTGCCTGTTTCTATGGTAACCACTCAAAGTTTCAAAGGAGATGATGCAAATTATAACGAACTCCAGACATTGTCCAAAACTAATCTTACATTTACTATAATAACAAAATACACTGGTAAAGATTAAACCGAAACAAAAGCCAATTGAAAAATGATGCAACGGCAGACTTTCAAACAGCAGTTTGAGAGCATCCATCAAAAAAAGTACTACATACGAATAACACCATAGTACTTTGATATGATACAGAATGATCACCATATTCATATACCATGTCATGTACAAGCTATTTGAAACTCTTTCATCCTATGAAGAAACAGAGAGAAAGAAAGCAGTCTTTCATTACAGACCCGAGTTAAAGTTTTACCTGACAAACATCATCTCACAGCAGGTAAATGTTTTATCTGCAGGCGTCGAAACAGACCTACTTACTTGTGAATACAAACCAGCATCACTACAGAGAGGGTGAATTTGTGTTTAATTGGTGCAAATATTGCTAAAAATAACCAAACTACCAGAGGCAGGCATCTAATTTGGAGAAAAACATTATACGTTTCTCTCTTTCGCATTTTGAACCAACAACCAGTCATTAAAAACCACCATGTTGACTCAATCACTCAATTAACTATCAAATTTAGACATGACAAGACAAACTGGAGTTTGTTCATGCCAGATGAAGCAACAGTTGGCCCATTTTCACGATCGACCAATCACATGCCAGTGTTAGTGATATAAATATCACAGGCATCTTACAAACAGACAGACTAAACAAAATGATTTGTATAAAACAATGACTAACATAGTGGTCCGCCTGTCAGGCCTTTCCAGAACACAATAAAGCAACTTTATTAGATTTACAGTTTGACAAGATTTCAACTGAAGGCTTTTTTCAATAGGGAAATATGAGTGACACTAAGTACATTTAACACCTGCTATTGACCTGCTCTTAAACAATTCTATGGGTTTGACTGACAGCCAATAACTGATGTTATAAAAGTGCTGCACTGCGTCTTTGTGTCATGAGGATAAATTGTCGCAGGAAAGAAATTACAGTCAAGAGTTGGCTTTTGCATTAGTTTAAATTCTTTCTATATAGCTAAAAATAAGCTGACACTCTTCAAAATATATGGAAGAGTACAAAAAAACAGTCCTCAAACTTTCTAGAAAGTAACAAAATTAAATGAAGAAAAATGGAGACTTATGCTTCTAAGTTGTTTTTGCACAAATTCCATTTAAAAACTTTTGACAGTACTATTTTTACTTTTTAATGCATTTCGCTTTCTTTTTCCCATGTTTCACCATTTGTATCACTCCGTTTGCGGTGGCAGTCGAGCAAATACACCATATTTTTAAAAATACTATGTTGTTATGTCAAGAAATGTAGTTTTAAGAGTTGTTTTTGATTTTATTAGGAGAGTATGCAGTTATTTAGACCTCAAATATGTGACTCATATATAAACATAGTGCCTGTTTTACAATTTATTTCGACGCTTTCTCAGATATAAGCTCCTGGCTGTGAGCGGCCATTCAGTGCTCGTGTACCCACAGAGAACAGCTTCATCTTGGCCAGTCCTTCTGGAATTTGCTGCTGATTCTTATGTAGATAGTGGTTAAACATGAGATATAATTCATTTGGAGTATATCAAACGGGCAATCTTTGATCTTATTAATCTATTACTTGTTTCAGAGCAAAACAATTTGGGTTAAGGGTAAAAGTAAGTTTTATAACTTTATATTTAGGCTATATTACTTAAATCCTGTACTAGAGCGCTGCTTTTGTACTTTTGACTGAATTGTTTGCTTGTGTTTATTTCCTATTGTCTTTTATAAAGGCTATTGTTGTTCATTTAAATATTATTTTATATAAATAATATGCCATATTTGAGCGATAAATCCATCGATCATGACATAGACTTCAGTTAAAGAAACATTATTACGCCATTAGATGGCGGCAAAGACTGTCTTTATGATTGAGTCAGAACAAGGAAGTTGTTTTAAAGGCACAATATGTATTTTTTAAGTCACTAAACTCTTTTAGTTCAGATTGATGAGGTAGTGCATGAGCGTGGAATAATATTCTAACATATCATCGAGTTGAGCTATATAACATTGATTAGTCTTATGTACATTTGCTCACCTCATCTAATAACGTGCAAGAGCGCCGTCTCTGTCAAGTCAAAGTTTGTTGTAAAGCTCTCGCCATCTCGAAAAGCCACGCCAGTATTGATTCTTTAGTATTGCTTGCTATGGTCTATGATGTTTGAACGAAACAACAACAGCGTGCCGCTAGACGTTACGCAGCTGTCAGCATCTGTTGCCATGGTCCCAAGGAATAACGCAGAGTACGCCACTGATAGGCGACAAATTGTGAATTTCTCTAATTTTACAAATTCTTGGAAATATTTAGGATAATGTAAGTACACAGCTGAATGAAATATATAACACTGCTGGTGGTTTTTGGATATTTTAATATAAAAATCTTACATATTGTGCCTTTAACACTATGGGAAATCCCCTTAACTTTTAAAAGGACAAAGACAAAGGTCCTCAGCAGACATCCAAACAGATTTTTTTATAATGGATATAATATTATAGACATCGACCTAAAGAATGAATGCTCTTTAAGACAATCTCTCTCTCGTAATACCATAATATTCTACATGATACAATAGGCTTCAATGAAGCGACTTAACATTCCTTCGTAACAAGTTCTGAAGTGACGTTTTAAACGCTGTTTAACTAGTTTTAAACTATTTGACTAGTATTTGACTATAATTTGCATCATCTCCTTTGAAACTTTGAGTGGTTACCATAGAAACAGGCAACTAGTTTCAAGTTTTAAACTATCAACTTGAGATTTGAATGTGTGGCGGAAGGGAGTAGTTCTGCACAAAAAAGTGTTTTTAAAGACACTATTGTTGTTTCTTATTTATCACATTTGTGCTGTCGAGCTGCTGTATAAATGCAATATCACACATGTAACCATGCGATATTGCTCATATATATATATATAAGAGCTGTAGATTTAACGCATTAATTTAATCAATTAGTTATAGGAAAAAATGATGTGTTAAAATTATGCATTTAACGCAACCACCAAACGTAGTTCATCTTACATTTCGTAAAGTTGATTGGTGACGAACATGAAGCAGGGCTCACTGCATGAAGGAGACTATGCAGTTATATACTCCTAAAATTCAAGATATCAGGGCAAAATGCCCATGAGCGATGAAAGAGCAACATCCAAACAACATTTCACTCTCAACTTTCAGTTGATGTTAACACTGTTAAACTGCACGTAAGCATTTCATAGTATTGCACATACTGTTTCCAGTGTTCGTGTCGAGAAATTTGAAACCGTGAAGCACAGGCCTCGGGTACACTGTTGCTTGTTGTGTACAATAATACTGTCACCACATGCAGAAAAACAGCAGACGCATTACCAGGGCTGACGACACTCGTGAGGCCTGGTTACTGCCACCGCGTCCGGCCTGGAGCCCCATCGGGAGGTCCAGAGCGCAAGTAATGCCATTACAGAGGCTGCCACAAACTCAATGAGATTATCCCTCCTGCAACTGGTTTATCGGAAATTCAACTATAACATTCTGTCATTTTGTTTGACAACAAACCCTTGCTTGACAAACTCTAGCGGAATTCGGTTGTTTGGGTAAAAAATTGTCTCAACGGTAGGTTGTTATCAATGTTAGGGAAAGTTACTTTTAAAAGATATGAGTTACAATATTGTGTTATTCCCTAAAAAAGTAACTAATTGAGTAATTGTTTATGAAATATGATGTGTTATGGTACTTTTGCATTACTTTTTCCCACCTGGGCTAAGCTTGCTTGTTTGTTCTTTAAAAACAAAATAACAAATTTCTATTTTTGGCCCTTTCACACCAAAAGGAGTAGCAAATACATTGGTTAATGAAGTGAGGTTAAATACATAAAATATGAATCATTCAACATTTTGATTATTGCAGGTTTGCTTAATATTTTGCATTTCACTGTTTTTATTCATTTTAAGGAATACTGAATCTGTTTTTGTGCAAGTGAGGTGAGTAAATGCATGCTTACATTTAGTTACTTCTAAAAAAGTAATCTGACGTTTCTTGTAATGCGTTACTTCCAACACTGGTTATTAATGGGTTAGGGTTAGGTAACTAAAACTACTACTACTACTATTAACTATTAATACATCTTTGTTAATTGAAATAAAGCTGAAATAAAATAAAATATAAATATTATATGAAAAAAATTTCAGTTAGTTGTCAAGGCAACATTTCTAATTAAGTTTAGTTTGGGTCGAAGCACTAAAATCACTAAGTGGAAAAAAATAAATAAAATAAATAAATAAAAAATAAAACTGAACTAAAACTAAACTGAAATAAATGAAACCTAAATAGTAATATTTAGAAAAACAAACACTAATAAAAACTACAAAAGCACATAATTACAAACATTTTTTAAAGCTATAATATGTGATTTTGAAGTAAAATATCCAAAAACCACTGGGCCAGTGTTATATATTTTGTTCAGTTGAGTACATACAATATCCCAAATGTTTGTAAATCGTGAGAAAATCGCAATTTTAACCAAGGATCACGTGTGAGTGAGTCGCCTGTAAATGGCGTCATATCCGCTTTACTCTCGGTTTCCGGTTTTATTTTGTAGAAACCATGGAAACACTAATGATGTTTTAATATATATTACATCTGGGAACACAGACAAGGGAACATCTGTTTTGATATTGTCACATGTATGTGCTGTCATGTTTAGTTCAGTCTTGTCTTGTCTAGTTTAGTCTTATCAATCAGTCATTGTCTGCACCTGTGTCCAAGTTATTGTCATCACCTGCCTACCCTCGTCATCAGCGTATTTAAGTTCCTCTCCTTGTCTTAGTCTTTGTCGGATATTGTTTGTGCTTTGCACGCTGTACGTGTCTGCCCTGTCTTTGTATATTAAACCTGAATGTTATTCGTTACCTGCGACTCCTGTCTTCCTGCCTACACCAGCGTTACAGAATATCCGACCTCCTCAACACGAGGAAAACGAAAAGATGGACTTACCCGCACTGAACTACCTGATGAGCCCGGAGGCTCGTCCCCACCTACACTACTGGGCCTGGTGGTGCAGCGGCGAACGCTCCGCCTCCGCCTGGCAGCCCGGGGTGCGCTCCGAAGCCGGAGCGGACTGCGACGACCTCGGGGACCCGGTGGTGAAGCGAGCGGAGCGGTCCATCACAGAGCCAGGAGTGGTCCACAACATCTTTAAGCAGTGGGCTGCGGATCCTTTCCCCACCCATATACCCGCCCGTAAAACCTCATCTGCCCCGTTCCAGTTCGGAAATCTGCCTGTCTCCCCGATCCCGCCTCCTCCGCTGATCCCAGTCAGCCTTCAGGATCCGTGGCCACCGCTGCCAACGACCAGCTCCTCGGCTCTGTCCCCGTCGCTCGCCCCGGGCGACTCCTCACCAGCACCTCGGGCTGCCCGTTCACCAGCCAGGCTCGAGGCGGAGTTCCCGGCTTCCCTCCAGGCCTCCAGGCCCCCGTCGCCTTCTGGACCCTCCAGCCCGTCACCTTCACCTCGTCACACAGCTCCCTCATCACCTCCTCGGCCCGTCAGCCCGGAAGCTCCGCTGGGCTCCCTCGATCCTCCAGTTCGGCCTCCGGGGGTCGACGCTCAGCTTCCGCCACGGACTTCCGGGTTGGCGGCTACACCTCCACCCGTCACCCCTACACCGTCAGCGAGCTCCTCCCTCCCTTCAACCTCTCTGTCGTCCTCACTCGCCACACCGTCACCCCGGTCATCCAGACCAGCGTCAGCTCCTCGGTCACGCGTGCCAGCGGCTCGGCGCCAAACTTCCGGGTCGGCGGCGGCGCCGAGGTCCGTCGGCCGAGAAGCTCCCCCGGTTCCTCCACCCACTGCCATGGTTCCGCCACCTTCGATCGGTCCCAGCACGTCATCCAACCCCACAGTCTGGACTCCTCCCTGGCCCCTCCCTCTGTCAGCGTCACCATGGCGGTGGCCATCGTCACCTGAACACTGCCCATCTCCAGCTCCACGCCCTCCTCCTGAGCCTCCGCCCTCTTCTTCTTACGGCGCGAGGACGCGCCTTTCCGAGGGGGGCGCTATGTCACATGTATGTGCTGTCATGTTTAGTTCAGTCTTGTCTTGTCTAGTTTAGTCTTATCAATCAGTCATTGTCTGCACCTGTGTCCAAGTTATTGTCATCACCTGCCTACCCTCGTCATCAGCGTATTTAAGTTCCTCTCCTTGTCTTAGTCTTTGTCGGATATTGTTTGTGCTTTGCACGCTGTACGTGTCTGCCCTGTCTTTGTATATTAAACCTGAATGTTATTCGTTACCTGCGACTCCTGTCTTCCTGCCTACACCAGCGTTACAGATATAGACAGAAAACTAATTAAAGTAATATAGCTCAACACATTTAGTCTTATTGTTTGAATCTAATTTATATTCTTGATTTTTTTTAGTAACAGTAAAACAGAATTTACTCCTTCATACAATACGTTTTAAATTTAATCGCCTGCCATTTATCAACACAAGCCATCCAACTTTTAATATGATATTCTAAAGTCAATTTTACTGCCTCACAGCAGCCGCTGAGCGAACGCACAGAGTAATCTTATAACATCATAAACAGACCTGTGTTATCTCATACTCATGACTAGAAAAAGGCGAAAGCGGAAGCCGGCGACTGTGGCATAATAAAAGTCTCGCTGCTCGCGAGGCGTGTGTCGTTCGTCTCTCATTAACAATCGCTCCAGCGTCTCGTTCAGCTCCACAACACTCGCTCCTGCTCTGCTTCATACTACAGTAACGTTAATAATCCCATCCATGAACATGATTTCTGCCTGAGTCCCATCCCGATTCTTTCCCACCGGCTGTGAGGTGAAGACTACATGTCCCAAGATTCCTCGCTCAAACTTGGCATCATCAAGCTACGCCTTTGTTTTGAATAGGCGACCTCTAGTGGACAAAAAACTACATAGTGCACCTTTAATATGAGAACTGAAAAGTTATAAAAATAAAACATCATTCAAAATATTAATAAAACTATAATAGTATATAAATAATACCAAAATAACAATAACCACCAAAAAAGGAATACATGAAAAAAAAAACCACATCCTAACAGTTACCTCTCCGGATATTTTCCACAGTGTACAATGTACAAAGCATACACCAGATTGCCAAAGCTTGGAGGGGGTCTATCATTCATAATTCTGGAAACAAGCAGTCAAAACTTTTCCCTCCATCTGTACGATAATCTCATTCCAAAACTGAGTCTTTTGCGTCATTCTTGTGTCATTCCCAGTCTTCTCACATCCACACTGCTTCCGTTCGGCCTATTATTCCTCTAATAGCCCCTGCTAAGAGGCCCCCGGTGTAGATATTGGGCTTGGACAATATGCGCTTGCACGCTGCCAGGTGTCCTGGGACACATGTAGGTTTGGGACGCTGCCCTTTAATAGGTGATGAGAAGGGAAGTCACATTGTGAAAGGAAACGACAATGAAAGTTGTAATTGCCCGACGTGCGTCATCAGACATCTGTCAACACTAACTGTGATCTAATGGTGGTGACCAACCTAGAAGAGTTTCGACGTCTTTAAGCACGACCATGGGATAAAACTGAATGATGTTACGCAAAAAGAAATTCAGATCAGTGAAAGTAGATAGAAGAAATGCATAGTATTTACTACTTAAAGGGTTAGTTCACCCAAAAATGAATATTCTATCATCAATTTCTCCCCTCAAACCCATTAGACTTTTGTTCATCTTCAAAATACAAATGAAGATATTTTTAAGGAAATCTCAGAGATTTGTACTCCTCGATTGAAAGTTTATTCACCTAAAGCGCTGATGCTTGAAAAAAGATCATGAAGAGATTGTAAAAGAAATGGCCGGCAGTTTGATTGACAGGCGATCTAACCAATCATAACCCTGAATCCGCCATTTTGTCTGACAAAGCAGTCAGTGGAGTTAGTTGATTAACGTTGGTGAACTTGAACTTCAAAAATTGTGTGTACTCACGTCTTTCCGCGCTTGAAACAACATTCCTTCTGAAAATTACAATATTTTAAATATGAAACTGTTTCATATCAAAAGTAACCTGCTCTGTTTTGTCTGTCGACGTGTTGTCAGTGTCCTCTTTGCTCCGGGATGTATTTTTCACTTCGTGAGAACATGATGTGTGGCGTGAGAGCGCATGGCTTGTCGGACATAGCAACAGTAACTTAAGGGGGCGGGACTTTGCGAAGGGTCAATTGAGCAGTTTAATCCAAGCCTTCTGAAGAGACACAATCACTTTAAATGAATTTATTTAATTTAGGCTGTTATTCACATATAAACAATGATCAGCAAACATACATAGTGCACTCAAATCTGATAAATAGACGCTGCTCACGCATGCTTTCATTGTAAGGACACAAATCCCTCAGATTTCATTAAAAGCATCTGAATTTATGTTTCAAAGATGAAAGAAAGTCTTATGGGTTTGTAGTGACATGAGATAAATTGATGACAGAATTTTCCTTTTTGGGTGAACTAACTCTTTAAGTAATTAGCAAATACTATGCATTTCTTGAATATTTCTTGTGACTATATGTGGAATGACAATTCTCAAAGTGAATCAAAATGTACAACCCATTTTAATTCTTTTGTGCGATATGATGCAGGATATTCAATGAGCAAAAACTATTTTTTTCCTTATCAGGACGTTTTATGTTCAAAACTTAATAAAAAAAAAAATCAAGGATTTCATTTAAAAATCAAAAAGGTTTAAGTGAGCATTCAATACCAGAATGGAGGCAGGTGCAGAAAAGGACATTGAGCAGAGAAAGTTATTAAAATGTAATGAAAGATTATGAAGTCAAATTTTCTTTCTTTGGAATAATGTGCAAAGATGAATTGTGGACAATAAGACTAGGAACATGTATTAAGAAAATAAAGAAAAGGTGAAGTCAGGTTTCAAGTTGACTTAAACTAAATAATCTGTAAGGTATTATATAATTCAATACATTTTTTTTTATATATACACTATCGTTCAAAAGTTTGGGATCAGTAAGATTTTTTAATGTTTTTAAAAGAAGTTTCATCTGCTCACCAAGACTGTATTTATTTAATTAAAATTAATTATTAATTATTACACTTTAAAATAACTGTTTTCTATTTGAATATGTTTTAAAATATAATTTATTCCTGTGATCAAAACTGTATTTTCAGCATCATTACTTCAGTATTCAGTGTCACATGATCCTTCAGAAATCATTCTGATATACTGATTTGCTGCTCAAGAAACATTTCCTATTATTGTCAATGTTGACAACAGTTGTGTACTTTTCAGGATTCCTTGAATAGAATTTTCAGAACAACAGCATTTATCTGAAATACAAAGCTTTTGTAACATTAGACACTACCATTTTTTTGAAAAGAAATTAATACTTTTATTCAGCAAGGATGCATTAAATCGATCAAAAATGACAGTAAAGACATTTATAATGTTACAAAAAATTATATTTCAAATAAACACTGTTCTTTTGAACTTTATATTCATCAAAGAATCCTGAAAATGAAATATTGTACACAAATATTTTGTACAATTGTACAGATTAAATGTTTCTTGAGTGGTAAATCGGCATATTAGAATGATTTCTGAAGGATCATGTGACACTGAACACTGGAGTTTCAACTTTGATCACAGAAATAAATTATATTTTAAAATATTTTCAAATAGAAAACAGTTATTTTAAATTGTAATAATATTTCACAATATTACTGTTTTTACTGTATTTTTAATTAAAGAAATACAGCCTTGGTGAGCAGACGAAACTTAAAAAACATTAAAATCTTACCAATCCCAAACTTTTAAACTTTTAATTTCAATCATTAGTGAATCTTTGTGTTTACTTGATCATAATGACGCCAGATTGCTTTAGTGTTCTATCTGGACATTTGCATGTGTTTATTTACAAGCAAAGAATCCCACGTACCATGCAGGGAGACATGCAAAGGTTCTTCAGAAGTTATCATCAACTGTGTTTTAGGTAGGACAAACTAAATGAGAACCCAAAATATTGTGTTGTCCTACACAGAGGTTAATGGGTGTGTTTACTCACTTGCTGAGGGGGTGTCGGAGTGAACCGGTGGTGTCGAAGGGACATAATTAGGGAAAAAGAAGGAGCGAAGTGAGTGGTCGGAGTGGAGAGGAGAGCGCTGCGTCGGCAAGTTTTCACAGCTCCCAGCCACACTGCTGTGTATCTTCAGGTTCAACGGCTTGTTCTTTTTTTTTGTTCTACAAAGAGAGTCAGAGGAAAAACAAATGAGCCGAAAAGAAGACAAGATCACATTGTTTACAATGTTCTATCTGGTTTCCAAAAAAGCACTTGCAAGTCAAGCTCCAAGACAGATTTAGCTTCGAAACTCAACATAAGTAAACCCACACACGCACGAACGCATGCATCCGCAAACTCATGTGTGCACAATTAATCAAAAAAAAAAAAAAAATTGATTAAAATTACAGCTTGAGTGGCTTGATTAGGGTTGGTTGAGGACTGTAACTATAGTCACAGATTAGTCAGTTGAAAGAATAAATAGAGAAATTACTCTTTAGGCCCTTCAGTAATGACAAATGATAGCAAGATTTTATGTTGTACTTCTTTTCACAAAGTACCTTTGATAATTTTAATTTATTTTGCATTTGTGACAAACTACATTGGCCTTGTTATAATCAACAAAGATTAGACATTGTGTAAAATAAAATTAAAATACAACAAAACAAAAACATTTTGCAAATAAATCAGCGTTTGTAACAGTCAGTGAGCTTGCGTTGAACTGCAGGGCTCAGGCGTCTCAACTTGCATTGACCGCTTCAGTGATTATAATGCAATCAAAACACCTCACAAAACAATTTAAGGTACATTTAACCCAAATCATGATTTTCATCATAATCCTGCAGTCCTAAACTCGTGTAGGCTATACAGTTTTAGTAGCTGTTTGGAGTACTTCATATATCAGTACGACACACACACAATATCACACTGTTAAACGATGTTGCTTGTAGCGTCTGTGAGAAACCGTTTATTTGCGAAAGATTAAACAGACCACAGGTTATCATCAGGGCTCAGTCAGTAATTAAAAAACACATTAGGGCTTAATTTGTGCCGGAAACAAGCTGGATCCGGCACCTCATACACCACTAAAATATATTTATTTGGCGTATAACGGTGCATATATTCATCCCGAACCGTCACGGGACGGACATCACGGTTCCGTGTAAACAGTCAGATGAAAGCAACACCGTTTCCAAACCGCCACCTCATGGAAAAGCGCAGAAGAAGAAGAGATGATCTATACATAGATATGGTAATGTGTAATCTCTCAACCAGTTTTTCTACTGTGGAAAGACATCAATAAAACAGCTTGAGAATAATATTTCACGTAGCACTACATCTACCTCAGGAGAGTCATTTAGTGTCCACAGCATGTTAGTTCACTGGAGAAACTCTAGAGGGCAGTATTTCACTAAATATATGTACTATATTAGCTTAAATATTCATTATATTCACTTTACCTGTTAGTAATGTCTCAATTATTTAATATATGTTTAAATTAATTTGTCGTGAAAACAAGTTATGACAGTAACTGTGTAAATGATCATATTTCAAAAATTGGAGTAGACGAATAATCGAAAAAGAATTGTATAATTAGATTTAGAAGTTTTGAGTGTTGATTATTATATCTAAAAGTAAATAACAACTGAATGGTAATAATAGTTTGTTCTCTGTTGTTAAATGTAACCTGAAATATCATATAGGGATGCACGATATTTATTGGACAGATAAATTATCTGGCGATATGGGTGAAAATGACATCATTTTTATTGCTTCGATGACTAGATAAAGTACGCTGGCTGGTAAATCAATCCGTCTGATTTATCCGAGATTCTTCCACTTTCCGATTGCAAGTGACTGCAGCTTTAAAACTGTGTCGCGCTCATTACATCATTATCTGTGAACACTTCGCCTGTCTGGAAGTTTTTCTCGGTGGCAGCGGAGGACAATGCCGTTTACAAAGCATGTTTAGCAAGGATTCAGAGAGGAGGAGAAAAGGCATCAAGTTTTAACACAACAAATCTTATACTTCAGGTGAAAGGTCGTCATCGCGGCGAAGCTGTATTAAAAGAATATGCAGCAGCCGTGGCAGCAGTTAATAACACTAAGCCTAAAACACGGAGCGTCAATGTCTCCATTCAGTAGAGACAGAGAAGAGAACTGACAGTGAAGAGAACTATATAAAAACTATATCATTTCAGAGAAATCTCAACTACGCCTGATGCTCTTTTGTTGTGGATGCAATTTTTTTTTCGATTTTGACAAATGTTCATGCGTTTTATTTCTGTATTTGAAAAACATGTGACTCCTCATCCTCATACACTAAAGTTTGAATAGATGCATTTCTTTGTTATGCATGAAATGCTTGAATATAAATTTGTTGTTAAGTGCAGATAAACCTAGTTCTGTCATAGTTCTGTTTCCTTTCTGTTACTAAATATCGTGGTGCCTTACACAAAAAATAGAAACATTTGAAGAATCAGGACTGATGTTTACCATTATAGTTGGGCCAGGACTACTAAAATATCAGTGCATCTTAGATTTTCTATTCTCCTTGGTGCACAAACTGCAGATTATATGGAAATTATAATATAAAAATATGACCTTATTGGTTATCGTATCGGCAACGAGAAGGACTTATTAGGAATTATCGGTTATCGGTATCGCTTACATTTTTTCATATTGTGCATCCCTAATATTATAGTAATGTGCAAGAAAGGGCTCCCTGTTTATAGTTTACAACATCAGCTGAAATAGATTTTTTTTAACTTTAAGAAAATTTTACTTATAACTGAATTTATTAAAAGAGAAAGCAATTTTATGTTTAGTTTTCCAGGTTGTGACGTCAACACAGAGGTACGTACTGAAACATGTTTGTGTACACCCCTAAGACTTGAGTACACATGTTGAGGACCATTATGTATAATAACAATAATGTTGTTGTTAATATCAAAAAAATTAAGAAGTAGAAGAAATGCAGCTACAAAGTGGCAATCATTTATTGGACTTGACCGCTATTTCCTGAAGCACGACAAGCAATAGGCCTATATATAAAGAATATATATAAACTTTGATGCACTTCTGTTAAGCAGTTTTATGAAACTTATGCATGCAAGTCGGTATGGATATTTTCACATTTGATTCCGCTTTGCATGCAGAGCCGTGTTGTGCCCAATTCTGATCCCCTCAAGATTATCCAAAATTGGCTTTTTCAAGTTCTAGCTGAGCATGTTAACATGAGTATTACGCATTATATCTTGAGGAAACTTGTTGTGATGGACCCATTGGTTTGGAGAGAGTTGTTTGTGTTGTTGGACATTGCTTTATTAAATGCTGTGAGGCGTTTAAACGGCCTCTATCCCCATACACCAGCAGCCTCCGTGAAAACATGCAAGCGCCCGCCAGCAAAATGACTATGAGTTTAAACTTCTGTATGAATGTCAAGGGCTATGTTGGTCGGACTTTTGTTGGGCTTAACGCATAACGCCATGGTGTTTTACATGCACAAATGTTCACACATCATCAGTATGTGAATAAACTGTTTCCATCACTTTAATGTTCATTTGAACTAATGCAAATCTCAAGATAATCTGCGTGTAGTGTATTCAATTTCTTATGCGCATTTTCAAAACGCACATCAAAATAGTCGGATGGAAACGCGACTGATATGTTCCGTCACATTTCCCAACCCCACTTACTCGCCGGATCTGTCACTCTCTCCCTTTTTCCGGGACCTCAGAATTTACTAATTAAGCACTGATTATACCATTCAAATCCAATTAGATCCATTTATTTTCTGTGTGTATGGGTGCATGTTTGCAAGGACAGATGTCTTACTGTTCAGAGAATAGCTCTGAAATTGTCACCTTTCTCTTAAATTCATAAGGCCTATCCTTTAATAATCGGCATAATAATCTAATAATGAAATAGAATCCACTATGAAATTTTCTCCACATACCTGTAAAGACAACCACTATTGCCGTGAGGAAAATGAGCTGTGCTGTGGATCAGATTCAGCATAATTAAAGAAAAGCACTTAAGCTTTACCTGTTTATATGCATTTATATGCACTTTTTCACAATGATTCACATTCTTCCAGTATGCACTTTCACACAGCAGTTTATTTTCTTGCAAAATGCATTAAAGCCACCAAAACATCTCAAAATCAACCCCATTCTACCATAAAACTAACATTTAAAGACAGTCCTGTGTGTAAAAAGGGGTTTTACATTTTTACTACTGCTTAATGCTGAGTGAAAAAACATTTTATGGGTTTTCAAATGTGGTGATTAAATGCATTATGTATCAAAAGAAAGACGAAATGATCCACAGTTTATTACACACTGTAGGTATTGAGAAATACACAAACAATTGAATGCTCGATTTAAAGGGATAGTTCACCCACCGCAAAAAATGAAAATTCTCTCTTCATTTAATCATCCTCAAGTTGTACCAAACCTGTATGAGTTTCTTTCTTCTGCTGAACACAAAAGACGATTTTTGAAGAATGTCGATAACCAAACAGTTGATGGACCCCATTGACTTCTATAGTATTTTTTTCCATATAGAAGTTAATGGGGTTCATCAACTGTTACCCATATTCTTTGAAATATCTTCTTTTGTGTTCAGCAGAAGAAAGAAATTTATACAGGTTTGGAACAACTTGAGAGTGACTAAATGAAGACTGGGGTGAACTATCCCTTTAACATATAACACATCAAATTAACAAGTTTATCTGTCCAGCTGTAACTAAAGATACAACATTATGAATCATATTGATATAATAAACATAAAAGTTTTTTAAGCAGAATTCAATCTTTTTCTTTTCTCTCTCTCTCTTTCTCTCTCAAATCATCATCTGGAGCAGACTGGACTTCTCCACAAACCTAATTTGTGTTTGACAACCCAATATTAAAGTCTAACTGGACAGGAAAACATTTTTTACCATATGGGAAAGAGCTTGAGTTGACATCAAAAGAAAAGTGTGGGCATCAAAACATCCCTGATTGGTTCTTTTCAATGGTCGGACCGCTCACTGAGCCCACTTCTAAATGTAATCAATGAACATATTAAATTTGATTTTTACCCTGTTTAAGTGTGTTGTCCTTTTGGTAAAAGCGTTGAAGTTTATGAAGCTTTGAACTAGGAGGGAGAGACAGACATGTAAACTAATAGCAAATTAAAATGGAAACACTAACATCATTAATAAAGAAGATTCTTTTGAGTAAAAAAGTTTTTTTAATCCAAAAAAAGAGAATTAATGTTCACCAATGGTTCGATATTTTGGTGCATTGCGAGAGTGTCTGTGTATCTACCGCCGATGACATCGATGTGCAAGCCTGAGAGCACAATGCATTAGTGTGTGGATATGACAAACACTGACAGTGTGTGTGAGAGAAGCGTTCTTATTGTGCAGGGATAAGCAGAACGGCGAGGTGTGTGAAAAAGGGAGACGGAGAACAGGAGACAGACAAATAAAGATGGATCAACAGGGTGACAGGCAGAACAACTGACTGGCAGCAAACTACTGATGACAGATTTTCATTCTTTCTTTTATTCGTTTTGCTTTTTTTCATTTTTTCTTTTTTTCTCATCTCGCTTTCTTTATTTTGTTGTATTGTGCTTCAAGACTAGGTGTAAAGTGCTAAATAGTCTGACGTTTTATTAACTATTACACGGTAATAAGCAGTAAAACTCAACAAAAATCGATAGGGCTGTCAGCTAATTGATGAAAATTGTAATTAAATTAAATCGCGTGACATTTGCTGAGGAAGGCCCGCAGAATGAAGATAATTCAAACATAACCAAATCATTACATAGACTTTAAAAATAGTGTCTATTAAAAAAGTCAATAAAAATAATAAAATTAATAAATAATTTCTATGTGACTAAATCTAAGTCTATGACTAGTTTTTAATGAGTGTATGATATAGGTAATTAAAGGCTCATTATTATGATTTACGTCTTATTAATATACATGTGCGATTAGTCGAATAATCGCTTAAATCAATGATTAGTAGTTGACTAGAAAAATCTTATATATGTATGTGTATATAAATATATATATAATTATATATATTATAGGGGGTGTGCTGTATCATACCGTCTACAATAATACCGGTATAATTTTTTACATGATAAAAAAAGTGTCATATCGATGACGTATGGCGTGTTTACGTTCCCTAGCGCGCACACTAACAACACCTGTCAGAGAGTAAGAGCAGCATGTCAGCCTCCGATGACAATTTAGTACCTAAAAAGGGAGCTACTTCAATAAGTATGGAAATGGTTCGATTACAAGAGGTCAGACCGATTTTCCTCATGATCATCCTGGATAGGAGACCGACCGGTCAGTGTCACGTCTTTCCGTTTCTGAGCTGATCCGTTTTGTTACCAGCTGCATAGGAAATAACGTCGTCTACGTGTTCTCGCTCTTTTCTCTCCAGCGGTGAGGTAACACACACCTCGCCTCCTCTCGTCTCATTCGCTTGGTTTGAATTGTGCTTGTATAGCGCATAATTTTAGTCATTCCCGGAGGTTTCGCGCACCACCACTACTGATCTAAATTAGCGGCGCGCACAAGCCGCTTCTCAGTCTCAAAGCTTCTGAGTCACAAGTACCAAAATGAGTGGCTTACTGCGCTAAAACGGTCAAATACATACAAAATTATGTCAAAATGCCCATCTTGGCGAGTATTCAGTTAAATACAGTCAGTTTTGAAACGTTAAACTGTTGAGAAAGATGCACAGCAGTGCAATATTTGCACTAATAAATGCTGCTGCCTGCCAGCTGCAATCACCAATAAAATGTTTCATATAATTTTCTCTATATCGTCATAAATAGCGTTATCGCAAATATTCTTGAAATATCGTGATATAATTTTGAGGCTATATCGCCCACCCCTAATATATATATGTGTGTGAATGTGTGTGTATATACATACACACACACACATATATTTATATCCACACTCCAATCCAGAAGGGGGTGCACGCGGTAATGCAATGCTGTTTGCTAACTGCCACAAGAGAAAAAAGCACAGAAAGAAGAAGAGACGATATATGCATAGATTTACATGTAATCACTCAATCAGTGTTTCAACGGCAGAAAGACATCTATAAAACAGCTTGAGAATAATATCTCCCATAGCACTACATCTACCTCAGGCAAGTCATTTAGTGTCCACAGCATGTTAGTTCACTGGAGAAACTCTAGAGTATTTCACTAAATATATCTACAATATTATGTTACGATACTTTAAAAGGACGGCGCTCTGGGAAGATGGGAGCTCATTCTGGTGTTGGCCTTGTGGCGTGAGGAGCTCCGGATTCCTTCTCCAGCTGACAGATTTCTAACCGCTTGTTTTTGTTTTGTAAATTTATTGTGAAGTGATTTGAGGAAGCTAATGCGTGTTGTAGGAGCGTAGGGGTGTCCTGCCATTTATTTTTGACCTTATTTGCGATTTGTTTATTTTAGGGAATTAGGGAAGTTTATTGTATTTTTATTTTCTTTGTTAGGTTATTTACTTGTTTCATTTGTAAGTTGTTTTGTTTATTATTTTGGCCTTGGGACATCCTGAAGCCATGGCTCCTTCCTTTAATTATTGATTTCCACTTAAATAAATCATTTGTGGACCTTACTTATGTCTGTGTTGATCTGTCGGCTGGGGTTGGTTTCCCGTGTACCACCAAACTCACGTCAAACCCTATTTTCTATTTAGAATAGGACGTAACAATTAACTGAGATATTCATTATATTTAATTTACCTGTTAGAAATGTCTTAATAATTTAATGTTTAAATACAATTGTCATGAAAACAACATGTTATGACAGTAACTGTGTAAATAATTATATTTCAAAAATAAATTGGAGTCATAATTATAATAATTAGAAGTTATTGCAAAACCTGTTTTGTTTTTTGAGTGTTGATTACTATATCTAAAAGTAAATAGCAACTGAATGATATAGTTTGTTCTCTGTTTTTAATTGTAAACTTTAATATTATAGTCATGTGTAAGAAAGGGCTCTCCGTATATAGTTTACAGCATTAGTGGAGACAATGTGTTCAATAAACCACTGTTTAATAAAAAGTGAAAATGCATAAGTATATATACATATATAATGTAAATAACAATAATAATGTGAAATAATGAATAATGTGAAAAAGAATGTATAAAATAACATTAAATTAATATATACTGTATGGTTTTATATATAAACAAAATTTATTCCCAAATAGGGAAAATAATGCAACTAATGCTTTACTCGCTCCGTCAATGAAAGCAGCCCTAGTGAGCGTGTTGTTTTTGTAGAGCTGTCAAAGGTTTTTGGAAATGATCTGTTTGTTTTGTGTGTTTGTGTGGCAATGCTGTCACTGATGACAATGATATGTAAGTGTCCAAGCGCGCAAGGCATTCGTGTGTGGATATGACACATACTGACAGCAGATGTTCTTGAAGGTGTGTGTGAGTGTGAGTGAGAGAGCGAGAGTGTGTGTGCGTGCGTGTGTGTGTGTGTGTGTGTGTGTGTGTGAGCGTAGAAGGTTTTGGAACATCACGCAAGGGACAGGGAGAGAACTTGACACGCTGTTACTCCTAACCTCAGAAACTATATTTAAAAGATAAAAAAGATTGAGCAGCTAGTAACTTGAGGCCATTTCTACAAAATGAAAACCAATTAGCTTCTCTACAAAAGTTATTTTTAGAAATCATACACATGTGATACTAACAGTGCACATATCAGGTAAGGAGACAAACTAAATGTAAAACAGTGAACGCAACACTCACAATGTGAATGAAAGTTTAATACTTAAAAATAGGGGTTTGTTCAAATCACTAAGTATGAGTAATAATAATAGTTATGCCTGCCCTCAAAAGCACCACAAATAATCGAAATAAATGTAAGCTCAAGACTCAAATGTTACGTCACTATTAGTTTATATCTAACCAATCATTATCTAACGGTTGGAGTATATAAGATCGGTACTAACACATGTCTGAGTTCACAGATGCTGACGCCAACCTTTACCTCCATCCTCCTCACCACCACCAGGATGGTCCCTGTCCATACCTCCCGGGGGTCGGCTACGCCCCGCCTTCATTGCTGATTATTAATAAATATCATTATTACGTTATCTTGCCTCCTGAGTCTTTCTGGTAGAACTGGTATTTTAGCAGAAACCATTTATTTCTAGTAAATTCGATACCAATTTTTTTTCAGTATAGTTACAGGGTTAGTTCACCCAAATATGAAAATTATGTCATCATTTATTCACCCTCATGTCCTTCCAAAACCGTAAGACTTTCTTTTTGATGAAATCTGAGAGCTTTCTGCCCCTACATCGACAGCTCCACAACTACTACTTCAAAAAGTTTATAAAGAGATCGTAAAACTAATCCATATGAATTGAGCGGTTTAGTCCAAATTTTCTGAAGAAACTGAAACCGCTTTATATGACAAACAGATTGAATTTAGGCTTTTATTCACATATAAACATTCAGAAACGCACACTTCAGTTGTGGTAAACGGAAGCTCAAGTGTTTGCTTTGATGAGTGCGAGAAGAACCGATGAGGTTCGTTCTCGTATGTTACGCAGCACGTTTGAGCTTCCGCAAGAGGTTTGTTCTCGATCGAGCTTCTGTTTATGTTCGCTGAATGCAGTCCCTCCAGAAAAACGCAATTATGCGATCGCTTGATTTCATGCATAATCAGCCAAAGTCCGCATATTTATGCGGGGGTTGCATTTTTTCAAATACGCCTCACTTTCGCCGCATAAATTGCCGATTTCAGCAAGCAAAATATGCAGGGCTAGCATGATTTGGATGCAGGGCTAGCATGAAATCCCTGTATTTTCATTGCAAAAAAGTCACATATATGTTAGCAGAAAGTTGAAAAATGTTGCGTTTACTTAACACAAGTAAAGAGCCATTATTTTCCACCTATTGCCATGGGAACCTTATGAAGTGACGTAATTACGCGACGTGAACATCATCCGCAAACCCTGCGT
This sequence comes from Zacco platypus, assembly GCA_038088235.1. Lineage (NCBI taxonomy): Eukaryota > Metazoa > Chordata > Actinopteri > Cypriniformes > Xenocyprididae > Zacco > Zacco platypus. The sequence continues at coordinate 35,566,597 of CM076082.1, read as the reverse complement.
GAAACCAGGGTGAAACCATGAAGAAGCAAGCAAATAATTCTCATTCGCCAACAAAAATAAGCACAAAAGACAGCGCGAAGCAGTTTCATGACAGTGGGGCAAATTATTTTGCACTCTGTGCAACTGCGTGTTAGACCGCAGACGACGCTGTATATTAGTAGTATGTAAATAATTTACGTTGCAGTAAGAGATTGCACTTTGTGCACTGGAAGCACTTAATTTAACAGAAGATGTCTGTTTTGTGTAGCTACCTCTGTAAAACAGGAAGCACACATTTTATTTTTTTAATATTTTATTTATTCATTTTTACAGAAGTTGTTGAATATTCCGTTTGTAAAGCTACAGACCTTGTTTGACTTGTTTGTAAGTTTGAGCCATGTGTTAATGAAGGTCTGAAATAAAACAGAATGAGAACTTAAATATTCTGTGATTTAGTGTGCTTGCTCATCACAGGAAGTAATAAGAAATGACTCTTTACATGAAGGTAGAGTCTAGTGAGAACAGGGTGTTGGGGGAATCACCGTTTTTTCCTCTTTTGCATCAAACCGAAAAATTGCAAAAATATCCCGCATATTCCATCGCATTTTTTAAGGAAACGTGCCGCATAATCAAGGATTTTTGCCCGCAACAATCACACAAAAAATCTGCGTTTTTCTGGAGGGACTGTGAATGTTTACATGTGAATAAAAGCCTAAATCCAATCTGTTCATCATATAAAGCGATTGCGTCTCCTCAGAAAATCTGAACCGCTCAATTCAAATGGATTAGTTTTACGATCTCTTTATGAACTTTAGAACTTTATGAACTTATCAAAGTGGTAGTTGCGTGGCTGTCTATAGAGAGATCTTCATTTGTGTTCTCAAGATGAATGAAAGTCTTACGGGGTTTGAAATAACATGAGGGTGAGCAATTAATGACAGAATTTTCATTTTTGGATGAACTAACCCTTTAAAAATTAGAGTTACATTAATTGCATCCTTGCAAAATTGAACTACAATTCTGTATTCTATTTGCTACCATAATTAAATTTAATAATTGGATTGGAATTCAAAAGCCATTCTCAATTAAATTCGGAATGGCGCACAACCCTGCCCTATGACACAATATCTGTCCATAAACACCACATTATTGAAACAAACTGCAGCTGGCCACTTTATATTGGTCAAATGGCGTCTTCCTGCCTAAGTGGGCGGTTCTTATCTGGACTAAGCAGTAATGAGCAGCAGACTCAATGCCGCTAGACTGGTTATGTGAGACTTGAGCGTAATGCCTGCCGTGGACTCTCCCCTCAGTAAGACCAGCGCTAATAGGGAGGAACAGGGATAGTTAAGCTTCATTACACCTCAGCTATGCTCATTATTTGCAACTCTGCTCTGCAGAACGGAGGGAAAAATGTGCCATAAAGGTGAAGGAGAGGAGCAGGAGGGCAATATAATTTATCTGCTTAAGGTTTTATATCCAAGATAAGAGCACAAAACTCACGACACACACTCTAGGGAAAAAAAACAGTTTGTGCTTATGTTGAGTGAGATTATGAAAGAGTGAAAATAAAAAGAAAACTGTGCCATGGTAACCGTAGTTTCAGATAAAATGCCAATTAGCAGATAATAAACATATTATTATTTCTCATGTTTGTTTTTTGCTTTTTTTAACACCTAAAAGTAACAAGTAACATTGACGTTTTTTGAAGGGGAAGAAAGGCTAATAACTCTGTTATGGCTTCTTTTCTTATAAAGCTAATAAGGACACTGAAGAAAGAAAAAAGTGATATTATATAAAAGGGAATTTCATAACAAACTAATAAATGAGTGCATGTCTCTTTAAAGGAGCAACATTTCATACTGTGAGGGAAATAATAATTCAGATCTCAGTCAGACTGCACTGCATACATATCACTGAGATGAAAGGCAGATAGGAAGTGGGATCGGATTCATTGATATTGCAGGTCTCCAGATACTCGTTCAGGGTCTCCTGGCAGGTTTGTGTCCGACAGCTCGACTCCCGTCAGTAGGGCACGGCTGTGATAAATCAATGATACGCAGGGATGCAACTGAGACTCGGGCCCTCTTAAACACTCATTTAAATTCGCAATCATGACTCCAATCTGGGTGGGAGGGGGAAGAGAGCGGCTCATTACGAAGGCCAGACTGGGGAAAAGAAAACCGGCCACACTGGTGCTTATATGCCTTTAACATGACTTATCATTAATGGGACAGAGAAATAAAAAGACTGGCATTAACATGGATGAGGACTGCTTAATGGTGTGACCCCTCAAACACAGTGCTTTAACATATGTGCCGGGAAATTTACAGCCTGACACATTTCCGTAAACTACATAGAAAATGCAGTAAGTCAAAAAAACTGTGGCTGGGTGTATCTCATGACGCCTGTCAAGAACACACTCGGGTCTTCTTTCACTCAAAATTGAAAAGGAAAAAATAATTACACAGATTCTTTTCACATTTCCGTGTTTCTCAGAAGCGGAAGTCATCGGTTAGTTGACTAAACTGAACTGAAACTACAACAAATATACTTTTTGCGTTCCCATTTGGTCAGATAACAAAAGAAAAAATCCATGATATTGTTTCTAAGACTTCCCAAAAGAGGAAAAAAAATCAAGAGATTGATTACTTTGCTCAGAAGAGAGAAAGATGTTGTTGTATTAGAAACACTCGGACAGAAAACTGACTTGTTAACTTATAAACTAGTTTTCTGTAATTTAATAACAAGGTAATAAAACGCAAAGTATAGTGTTATAAATTTACATTATATTTTAAAAAAAAATGAAAATACAAAAACTTTGCAAGATTTAAAATGTTAATAGCTGAGGAAATGCATCACTGTCTGTGAAAAAATATGTATTAGTTAAAATGTAAAGAATTTATACATCTTGGCTGTATTTGTTGTTCTGTATTCTAATGCTACAATGCAAATTTTATTTAAATAAAAAAAAATCATTCCAGCCTTGAGAATCTTCAGTAATAATACTGAGAATTACAAACTCAAAAGTAAAACATTCAGATGTATGATAATGAAAATTGTGCTTAGTTATCATTCAAATAATAATATCACATATCTTTTTTTTTATTATTTCAGAGTGTTTAATAAGATTCACCCAAAGACCTACACTGATTCTGATTCTGAGAGGGAGCGAGAGCAAGAGAGAGAGAGAGAGAGAGAGAGCGAGTTTGACCTGATCAGAGTTCAGGTGCAGGTGTGTTAAAGTCATGATGGATGGGACTCTATTAGCAATGTGGATTTATGAGCTGTTCGTGCACATTTTGAAGAGTGAGACCATTAAAAGTGCTTTTAAGACCGCACAGCACTGCTGATAGCTAGTAAACTGAATGTTTACACATTTGTAGCTTGACAAAATAATCTATAAACATAAAAGTAATTTTAATAAAATGAAAACAACAACCAGAAAGTGTCCAAATACCTTTTGTTAACTAGTTTTATTGAACACTAAATCTTTTGTTTCGCAATACCTAGTATATATAGAGTGCTTTATCATATTAGTATTTACAATAATAAATAAACTTATTTCTTTAAAACCTTCCACCACTTATTCCCCCCGTCCCTTTCAGATAGCGTCTTTGATATTTGGGCATATAAGGGCTTTTATACTTTGAATGACTTGTGTGATAATCTTCTCCTCTTTCTCTTTCTTATCAGCTACATTTAACCTTCCTAATAGTCATCTTTTTCGTTTTGTCCAAGTGAGGCACTTTATTAAAAAGTTGTTCCCCCATTTCCGTCTACCCGAATCAGAACTTGATTTAATTCTCACCCTCGACCCTGGTCAAAGACGGCTGATATCTACCATTTATGGTAGAATAATCTCCCTAACTTCATCTCCGATGGATTCCCTTAAGCAAACTTGGAAGCAGGATTTGGATTTTGACATTTCTGACGACCGGTGGAAGAACATAGTTAGTTTAGTTCTTCATTTATTTGTGCTGGACACTCATTAGTACAATGTAAAGTGCGTCACAGAGCCCATTTCACCAACGCCAAATTGGCTAAAATGTAGAAGTGATGCCTGTAACAGATGCAGACAATCCCCAGCGGATCATCTTCACATGTTCTGGTCTGGCCCGAGGCTAATGGACTACTGGTCTGACATTTTCAGAACTCTCTCACAGGCCCTTAATACAACTATTACCCCTAACTCCTTGACTGCTTGTTTGGCCTTTCCCCAACCTCGAATATACCAGGCACAGCACACCGCGCCATTGCCTTTACTACTTTTCTGGCCAGGCGTGCTGTGCTCTTAAAGTGGAAGCATGCCTCTCCTCCATCACATGATAACTGAATAAGGGAGGTATTGCAATGCATCCACCTTGAAAAAATTAGACACTCTCTCAAAGTATCGGGAAAAAAAAGTGGAGCCCTGTACTGGCTACTATTGAGGGCGCCGTGATGCCAGAACCTCCTGTTTACACTTCTACCCGGGGGAGAGACTTTTCATCTCTTTTCTACTGTTTCTTTTTTTTTGTAATTTTATTTATTTATTTTATTTTTATAATTTTTTTTATAAATACATATGATTTCTTTTTATTTGTAATGTTCCTCCTGGTGGGGTGGGTGAGGTGTGAGGTTGGTGAGTGCGACTCTATGTTGCTGTGCTGACCTGTTCTGTAGCTTTTTTTCATACAACTGGTCTCATTTTGTAATTGTTATAGCACCTTTTATATGTCTGCAGAAATGTCAATAAAAAAGTCAAGAGTAAAAACTCTTGATATCTTGGTCACACAGATATGGCAGGAACATAATGCATAAGCAGGTAGGTGATGATACTTGAGATTGTTAGCAGATGAGATAAGTCTTTGTCTTACAGAACACACACACACACACACACACACAAGAGGGAACAATGCTGAGATGAGGGATGGCTGGAGATCGACTTCGATGAGATAATAATAGAAGCTAAAGAGGTAGTCAGGAACATAAAGCAGGTGAGCAAAGTAAGTCTGTAGTAAGCTTCAGATAATAGGTGCATCTCAATCAGCTCCCTAGTTCAGAAGTTAGGGCACTGATCAGGGAGTCGGCCATTTTAAAGGCTGTCTTAACTGCAAAATCCTACCAAGGCCCCCATTGACTTCCATTGTATTTTTTTTCCTCCATACTATGGGAGTCAATGGGGTCCATGAACTGTTAGATTACACATATTCTTCAAAATATCTTCTTTTATGTTCAGCAGAAGAAAGAAATTCATACAGGTTTGGAACAACTTGAAGGTGAGTAATTAATGACAGAATTTTCATTTTTGGGTGAACTATCCCTTTAAGTGTCATAATACCTGAATAGTGAGTTCTGTACAATTCTTCACCAACCTCTAAAAACAAACAATTTAATGCAAATAATTCAAGATCATCCCTTAGACTCAGTCACTCTATTTCACAATTACTATTTAAAAATGACTAGGCAACCCAAAACCACAGAAAGTCCTTTAGCAACTTCCACCAGCCAAGAACAAACATTATCTGTTAGGTCAAAATGTTGATGAAACTACAATGTTAGGTAAAAAGAAAATCCGCAAACAAGAAATTTAGAAAAGATTCCATCACACATCATTACAAATTTAATATAATCACTTCTGCGTATTCTTTATTAAATGGCTCATCTGCACGATAATACAGATTTTCAAACATTACCCTAAACTGTTCATTAATTTGGCAAAGTTTTTACACAAAAATCTACAATGATTCCATACCTAAAAATGAGTTTATTTTACTGCTTGCAAAATTTTGGCTTCCGGTCTATACAATGTTAATGCAAATCTAATATTTACATACATATACACAAATTGTGTATTGGCGTTCCGTTGCATCATAATTTGCTTGATTCTCTAATTTTTGTATGACTTCTGTGAGCCCAAGGCAACATGATCCTATTTCCATATCTTTAGATTGAAGCCCCGACACCGCAATAGCCCTGAACTAAACACGATGATCAAACACAGGTCTGCTCCTCGTCTTATTTCAAAAGTTCTCAGCAATAAAAACACTCTCATTAAAAGTGAGAGATGTGGATGGAGACAGAGCAAAGGAGAGGTAACAGACCTAATCAATCCAAACACAGGGGCTCGCATTGAAGCGGATGCAAATTTCTCAATTTCAAGTAATCCACGGTGGAATTACTTGAAGAAAAGGCTTCACAGCGTGATTCATGCGCCTCCTCCTCCGTCTTCCACCCTGTTCCCTGTCCCTTCTCCTGTATTTACTCCATTTCTCCATCAGAGTCTCCCGAGCTCATCAGAATAAATAAAAAAGTGCTTAACATTTGCCGTTAACTGTTCCCACGCACGCTCTCTCATTAAGCTGTACAAATACACCTTAACTTTCATAAAGGTGTGCTCATATACATTCTTTTAGACAACTTTATAAAACTTTATATAACTTTATAAAACACTATGATTGCAGCACCTCTCTTCCTAGTCTGTCTGTAACAGTAGTTCTATGAAGCCCCTCCTTCCGAAAAGCACAACGTGCTCTGATTGGTCAGCTGGGCCAGTGTGTTGTGATTGGTCAACAAGCGTCTTTCAGAAATGTCACGCCCCTTACACACTAATACTAATGCTTCCCATCCAGGCCTCGCTTCTTTTTTGTATATGCCTTGGGCGGGAATTATTTAAATGAGCAATATTGTGACTTTTTTCATTTACTATCCCTTTAATGCTGCCCTCGTTTTTGCCAGATAAATACTGCTCTGACTGTGAAAATAGATTATATTTAAATCTACATTTATGCATTTGCTGAACACTTTTTTCCAAACCAACTTCTATTGCATTCAAGGTATACAATTTTATCAGTTCATCCATTCCCTGGGATTCAAACCTATTAATAATAAATTCTTCAATACAGTTTGACAGTATAACTTTTTGAAATCGTAAGTAACATGCGACATGGGAAATTACAGTTTTAAAGTAGCTATAGCTGTCTTCCGGTTCATCAAGTAGTTGACTAGCACAGAGGCCTGGAGAGACATTGGCCTTTATGCAGATGCTTGTTGACGCTCATTAGCATAGCAAATAAGCTTTGCTAATTATCTCTACAGCTGAGAGCAGCACTCAGCTTGAAAAGGGCAGAGAGAGAGGTGGCCTGGGTACATAAGCAAAATTAATAGCCATCCACTCCACACTTAAAAAAGTTGAAGAGGTGACAGGAAAGATGCGATGCAAAGATGTGATGAGAATCAAGTGAATTAACTCAGGAATATATATATATATATATATAATTTATATAATATATTCTTATTATATAATATATAATTTATATATAAATTATTATAATTATATAAATTATTTATATAATTATTATTATTATTATATAAAAATATATAATAATTTATATATATATTATATTTAATATATATGGGAATAAATAATATTTGTTTTAATATATAACAAAAATATGATATATACAGAAAAACATAAATAGATAAAGATATATACACTATCGTTCAAAAGTTTGAGGTTAGTACGATTTTAGAAAGAAAGTTACGAGGTTAGTACGATTTTAGAAAGAAGTGCCTTATGCTCATAAAGACTGCATTTATTGGATCAAAAATACAGAATAAACATTTAATAATGTGAAATTTTAAATAACTGTTTTTAATTTCATTGGATTTTATAATGTAATTTATTCCTGTGATCCCAAGCTAAATTTTCAGTCTTCAGTAGCTATGTTTCCATCCAAAGTTGCAAAGTTGGAATATCGCATAAAACATTTGCGAATTGGAAACACTGTTTCCATCCAGTGAGTCGAAGAGAACAAAACCATCACTTCCTGTTAAACTGGCGCTAAATATCACTAAGAAAAATGGAAGTTGCTGCAGTAGAAGCCACTGTATATAATAATTTTTGCTTATAATAAATTACTAGCACACAGACGAATCCCAATAAACTATAGATGTATGCCCGTCTTGGTGTTTACAACAAATACAGCCATACATATAAATGTACAAATATAAAACATCATTGAAATCATATTAAACAGATTACAATAGCAAATGAATCTAAAAAATCCTATCAGTTACGATCCAATCACAAAGGCGGAATCAGATGGCATGCAAATCAAACAACACTAATTTCATCATCTCCTGCTTCTCCGTTCCAGCCGTTTTTCACCTTCAAACCTGCCAGATATAATAAAACAGCTGTCAAGCATTCCACGCTTCAAACGGCTTTCAAAAATATCTCCTCACACATGCAAACACCATATAATAAAGGAGCCGGCAGGTAGTAAGAATGCTGCACAGTGCAAATGACACCATGAATGATGACCAGAGAGAAAATAACATGTTAGCTCTTTATGAGATGACTAAAGGATAGACGCATTCTCACAGTCTCCATAGTACAGATTCTTCTCATATAAGCAGAGGGAATGCTGTGCTAGATGCACATTTGAATGTTAAGAGAATTCCTCTGTCCGGTCTCATTAAAAATCCCTCATAAGGAATTCTGCAGTGCGTGTGAAGGTGTCTCTCAGTATGTGAGGGTCATAGGTTAATGTAAGCTGTCAAAAGGTCTGTAATTACGAGGAAGAAACAGGGTGAGCTCAGATTTATGGCCACTTCTGTCCCTCGTAGGTTTTTCACTGGGCCACCCTACCAATACCAGTAAAATTCTATGGTAAAAGAAAGCAAAAACAGTTGAATTAAGTACAAAAAAATCATTGTTTACATCCCTGTTTTCTCCAGTGCTGATATACCAGCCTGGTCTCATTGTTAATACGTAGGTATAAATACGAAACTTTCAAAGCAACAAAACGTACACTTTCATACGTTTAAAGGGTGCTGAAACGTATAATAATGACATATTTAAAGCACTAAAATACTATTAAAAAAGTATTTTTACGTTTTAGTGCTTTAAATATTTTAGTGCTATAACGTTAAATATTTACGAATCTTTCATGCCATAAAAATATGTATAATTTCCCTTTTATCGTTTTGTTTATCAATGTAAGATCCCTAAACCACATTCCGAACCTAAACATACCCATTTTATACAGAATGTTAACATAATGGACAGAAATGTGTAGGGAAATTATAAATTTATTAAAAATATAACATTAAAACTACTAATCCTACACCTACCCATAAACTTACCCTTAACCATTTCTTAAAATTAATTACTGTTATAAATAAGAGAATAACAGACAAAGAAGCGTAATCACAATAATTTATTTATTGCGAAAATGTCAAAAGTGGAAGCAAAAGTAGTTCATGAATTGCAGTAATATATATATATATATATATATAGCAATATATATATTTTTTAATGTATTACAGAGCAGAATTTAAGTTATTAATCCATGGAAATATGAATCCAGCTGAAGGCGCACACTCATTTCAAATCAATCCACTGAAACACGGCATGTCACGGTCTGTGACGAAGCAGGTGAGAACCAATGAGCGTTATACATGGGAATTCATATACATTCGTATTTTTATTGCTGTTAATACACAAGTGTTTTTACGTTTTAGCGCTATAAATATGTCAATATTGTACGTTTTTATGTGTATGAAAACGTAAGTAAATGTACGTGTGGTAGAACCACACTTTACATAGAAATACACCAGTATTCTCATGAGATCATGTTGGATATACATTAACTAAATTAATAAATTTTGATTTTTGCAACGGAATGAATCAATACTGAATTTATTTAAGCTGGACAATGACACCGTTTTCTTTAAGAGCTGCTGTGCAGCCAAAATTATTTGCCAATTATTACTGTAAAGCTGACACAATTTGCATTGTAAAAAGCACTATATAAATAAAGGTGACTTGACTTAAGCTGATCTATTGCATCCACACACTCAACAGATATGATTGTGATTGAATACAATGCTCAATGCTTGTAAAACATTTTGTAAATAGAAACCTTTGATGCTCCAGCTAGTGTTATACTTTCCGCGCAACGCAACGTAAAAATCGCCATGCGCGATTCGCCAATGGCGCGGACAAGTATGCGCAGTCATTAGGCAACAAAAGCACCAACTGCGCATTTGCTGGAAAAACAACAACTGTGTGAAGAAGTCCGGTGCTACAAACACCTCTAGAATCTGTTGTTAAAAAAAATATGAAGACAGCCAGATGTGCTATAATAACGATGTGCAATAATCCATGTTTGTTTACTGTTTGAGCCGATCTACTGCTCCAGAATACACTTCCATACAAGTAGTCCGCAGCTGTCGGTGTATGCATCCGAAATGGAGTATAACCGAGGCTTCAGAGAGCGCTCAAACAAACATGAACTAGAGCGTTTGAAAGCAGCAAAAATCAGTGGGTAATGAAAATACCAAATACCCGCCTTTGTGAAAGTACCTTTTTTTCTGGTACTGGTAGCACCGGTGGACCCTGAGCCCTAGCCCATTTCTGAAGAGAAACACAATTTCAGACTTCAAACAACCTGTCTCTAAGCTCTCAAATATAAAACATCTTCAATAAAAGGTTAGTAGATGATTCTTGAGTTTTATCTTGGGGATTTTAATTAACACAGAGCAGATTTGGAGTCGTGATCTTGCACTTGCAGTATTTGTCTTGAGACCTTTTGAGACCATATAAACGTGGCCTTGTTCTGGATCTCATTAGGTGGTGTTTGGGTCTCAGGTTATGGAGTTTCCACTGTACTAAAGGTGATAATTATGTCAACTACTATAGTCAGCGATGACTTTTCAGGAACTGACACAGGGTAAAGTTGTTTCTACAGATCTTGATGTCTTCGGTGTGTATGAGCTCTAACATTTGAATATGATTCTTCAAGTCAACATGAATTTCCAATTTACTTCCATAATGTAACATATTCATGAATGAAAGCGAATTTTAAAATAGTGGGACTTCATTGTATCCATGTAAAACGAAATGTAGACATTACTTGCAGTGAATATATTAATATAATGGTATACAGGCGAGCTATTTGGTTATAGGTTAACATTATCTAACAGCCCGAATGACAAAAGAAGCAGCAAAAAGAAAATGTGAGAATTCATATAATGAGATCATTTTACATTTTGAATAAAGATTATAATTTTTTCAAATAAATGCTGTTTTTTCTGCTTTCTATTCATCAAAGAATCCTGAAATAATATATCATGGTTTCCACACTGTTTTCCCAATATTACTGTATTTTGATCATATCAATGCAGCCTTGGTAAATATAAGAGAAAAATATTTTTTTTTAAAAATCTTCCAAACCCCAAACTTTTGAACAGTAGTGTAAAAATAATTTCATTCATTCACAAGACCAGCAACATGCTGGTGCACGCCTCCTTTAGTTACTGTTGCTATTGAAGGGGTGGATTCTGGAATCCACTGCCGCTTCAATATATATATATTTTGAGTGATTTATCACGAAATTATCTTTCTAAATGTTGAATTATTTAGAATGAGTAACTTTAACTTACGTTAAAGCCTTTAATTTCCTTTTCATTTTCAAACACTAGAAAATACTGATGTATATTGTCTGTACCTCTGACTGAGAGAAAAGTACAACTTATCAGTATGTTTTGGAAAAGTTTCCTGTTCAGAGCAGAGCTCAGACCAACTCTAACCTTGAAGAAACTGTGAATCATGTGTATCTTTGTATGTGCGCTAAGTGTTCTGTACAGGTCTGTTATGGGTACTGGTGGACTGTTGTCATCTGGACTGGAGACCTGAAGGCGCCTATAGGCCTGACCTAGAAGGACATTCTGTGCCTAAGTTCAGGGTCCGATCGTCAGCATCATAATGGAAGAAGATATGCTTCTGACTATCTGTCCATGTGTGGAAAATTACCAGTTTTGTCTAGTGTTCTTAACCAATCAGTATCTTAGTAATGACGTAGTTAGTGGACTCTGTTAGAGTATAATTGTTGTGGAAATGTGAATGTATGAGGGAGAGAGTGAGGAGAAAGGAGAGAGAGAGAGCGGCCTACGAACTCCTTGAGAGACTTGAAGCTGCTTCTGCTGATGAAACTGCAAACTATTCTTTATTAAAATTTTCTTCAAATTATTTTTTTAAACTCTGACTCCGGGTCTTCATTTATCATATCTGGTCTTTTGGGTCTTTAACTGTAAAATCCCCTACAGTTAATGGTGGAGGATGCGGGCAATCATTCTTTGGTGACATTCCTGGCTAAACAACAAACAAGGTAGGAAGTTGTTTTATTATTTTTGCTAGGACTGTCTGGAGTGGAAGTGGTGGAGAGAAAGGGGAGCGATAGGGTTCCCTCAGACGTGAGGGCCCATTCATCTTCCAGAGGTCGATGTTGACCAGGGTTGATGTTGAGGACAGGAAGCTGAGGTTCCAGTTCTTTTTCGCTTGATACGCTGTGAAAGGCGGGCGCTCCGGGGAGTACTCTGGATGGGACACTTGTTTGTGGCACATTGATTGTGCATTTGGTGTATGGACACCCCCACCAGAGTAAAAAAAAAAAGTGCCCCGGTGAACACGCTCTGATTGGGACACTTGTTTGTGGTACATTGATTGTGCATTTGGTGTATTGACGCACCCCCAACCAGAGTGAATAGGCACTTGATGTGTAAAATCGTAAACCTGACGCTTCATTGCTGCCACTCCAGATAGGGGTACCCCAAACTTAGAGATTCAGATAGGTAGGGACAACAGTTTTAATTAGATACAAAATATAAAAGATAATAGGGTTGTTTGTTTGCCAGGGATGCATCTGGAGCGATTCCGATTTTTATAAGAAAATTTTGTGACCCTGATTGGATTGTACCAGTATATGTGACCAGTGTCTCGTAGTATACTTTGCAGTTTCATCAAGCAGAAGCCAAAGCTGTGTTTTTCAAAGGTTGCCGTCTCCATCTCTCTCAGGTGAGTATTAACCGTGACTAAGATATGGCTGACAAATTTAGTAACTTGATCAGTAACTTGATCAGTCCTGAAACAGATAATGAGACAGAAGAGAGCAAATGCTGTAAGCAGCTCTGCTCTGATTCGCTCACTTAAAAGAAATTTGCAGAACTTATTAAGAGAATGTGAGGCCTAGGTTTTAATTCTGATTGGCAAGTTAAACGACTTGACTGCCAGTGTCAAAAAGATTCAACCTGATGGGAAATTTGTAATTTCTAAATTCCCTGATATGTGGGTAAAAATAAATATAAAAATGATGTTTAATTCAAAAATGCATGTCAATTCTGGCAAAGTCTGAAGCTGGGCCACAGTCAAAAGATATCAGACAAAAGTCTGATGTTACAAGTTTATGAAAATGCAGTGTACCAGTCCTGAATGCCACAGAATCTCTCTCTCCGTCTTGTTCAAAGTCAGCTAAATGCTGCTATCTTAGCCGGTGTTATAAGTGATAAGCTATTTATAGTAAAAAGCACAGTGTGTCAGTTGAAAATCATTGACAAAGATGTTAAAGAAATGAGTGCCATGAAGAGGGCAATGTTAAATTTGACAAAGTAAAATGAAATGTCTTTAAAGAGGTCTTTAAATACAGACCTGAAATGATAGAAGTGACTATTTTGACAAATTTACTATATGACCAGTAACTTTTTTGTCTCATCCTAGTCACCACCATGCACAGGCGGATGGTTCCAGTTAAAGATGTATAATCTCAGCTTTGATGTTCCTGCTTTAAAGATGTCTAATGACTTTTAGTGATTAAATACTGCTGTCATGAACCTGTTTCCCTGTTGTAACACTATTAGGCAGTCCAATGGCTCTGCTGGCTCTTGAATGCGTCTTCCTTAAGTTCAACAAAACACCTGATTCTGTTGAAGAAGACTGTCAAAGATTCTGCAATGGGAAAGAGCGGTTACCGGTGTGCACGAGGTGATTTCTCAATGACGGGTAAGATCCTCTTTGGCCAGACAGGGGACAACCTAAGGCAGGGGGTTACCGCCGACACTGGGCATCTCCCCTGAAGGGAGGTGTTTATGTGAGATGGGTATGAGAGTGGAGCGGATGTCTGTGAGGCCAGCAGCATCATTAAGGGGGGATCTGTGAGAAGTACAGAAGTCTGACCCAAAAATGTTCCTCCATACCACTCACCAGAAACCGCATTCCTAGGATGGCTTGTTTTTAATTGAGACAAGTGTCCACAACTTGATGCAACTATGCAAGGGGACAACACCCTGAGGAAGAGAAGATTATTGATAAAGAGCTGATGGGAATGAGCTTTCAAGAGCCGACTGAGACCATGAGGTGACTGTCCGTAGTTTCTGGGGAGATCAGGGCAAAATTTATTAACATGATGTTGGTTGCCCTATTGGCAAAAACTGTATAAGTTTTGGATTCAGTATTACTGTGAATCCCTGAATCTGTGAGACTGTGTTGAATTTGAAATAATACGTCTGCATCATAGTTTTACTCTAGCAGGTCATTAGACATGGCATAGGAATGCAAAGACATGGTGGTGGCTAAAGATGAAGACCGCGTTTGCAGATTCAAGAGGAAGTTAAGTAAAGTGAGCATTTAAACTAAAGATAACCTTAAAAGGCTCCTAGGATAACATATAAGGATTGTGGTAATGGTTTTTTTTATCTGAAAAATAAACATGTATTATAACATAGGTTAATGATTAACAGTTTTATATGCAGTAATGAATGAAATATTTAATTCTGTCTAAGTTACAGTCTTGAGGCTGTTGAAAAGATTATTTGAAAGTAGGAGAGAGAGAGAGAGAGACTGCTGGGGTGGAGGCAAGGATGGTGCTGTATCTGTTATCGGCCTGCTAAAGTTTGAACAAAACAAAGTAATGATGTTAGAACTGTAAGAACTCTGCTGACTTTTCTAAATAAAACAAATTATAGTGAAGAGGTATGCTTTGAAAATGGATTAAAGATTATATAACACTAAGTATAATTTACGTGAAAAGTGTGAAGTTTAAATATGTTTTTAGACCTAGAAAATGAGCGGTTCACATACATGTGAACAAGTGTGTGTGATGTTGACTGTTTGTATGTTTGTATGTGCTCATTTTGGGGAACTATTGTGTGTGTATGTCATTAACCTCTGGAATGAGTGTTTTTGTCATTACAGTGGGTTAAGTGAAACAACAGTAATTGTACAGAAGCCGATACTTCTGATCGAATCTGATGAAAAGACGATACAGAACATACAGGACGAGCTTTAAGAGGATTGGTTATCCAGCTCTGTCTGCTATTGGTAATTATGACTTTTGTCATTTCTGTTGTTGATTTGAATTACACTCTGGATTAGTATATTTAAGAGTATTTATGTAAATTGTAATGTGAAATTTAAGATTGCCGTCCTTGGGTTAAAAACCCTTGTCTAAATTCAACTGAGGGTCTAAATTAAATACTGTCAGTTATGTGTGATCAGAATGATAAACGTATATGTTATAAGATTTGACGGCAGAGGCAAAGTGACACATTGGCTGAGTCACTATTAAAATACTATCCAGAGAGCACCCTCATTTATGGAAGGCCGGTGGGCAAATAAAGGAGGGAATATAACTTTTAAGTTTTATTTTTCATTCATTAAATGGATGCATGACATTAGATGTCTAGAGAACTACATTTTATGCAACAAGGGTTGAAGAAGGAAGTGATAATGACTGTAAATGGATCTGGAGTGAAAAGAAAGCTTAACGAAAAGGTTTATTAAGGTTTAATGAAGATAATGAAAGAATTTATGATGTGAATTCTTTTTCTGTTATTTCCATTTATAGAGGATTCAGAAAAAGGACATTGAAAAGATGTTCTGGAATTAAGATGGTACATTGTATGTCTGTAGACTGTAAGATGAAAGTGATTTTTAGAGATTTAAAGTAATTAGATTAATTATCATGGGTGTTGCTTATATGTTTCATTGTTTATTTTGAGTTAAACAACAATTTTGTTTTTAATCTTAAAAATGATCTAAGGGAAAACATATTGTCTATTTTATCAAAATTGTAACCTGCCAGGGGAGCATGGGTCATAAATGTAAAATTTTGAAGCGGCTTCTATTGTTAAGACCAGATGTGTAGTTTAGGACTCCACATTGGCCTTTAAGGGGGGACTGAAGGGGTGGATTCTGGAATCCACTGCCGCTTCAATATATATATATTTTGAGTGATTTATCACGAAATTATCTTTCTAAATGTTGAATTATTTAGAATGAGTAACTTTAACTTACGTTAAAGCCTTTAATTTCCTTTTCATTTTCAAACACTAGAAAATACTGATGTATATTGTCTGTACCTCTGACTGAGAGAAAAGTACAACTTATCAGTATGTTTTGGAAAAGTTTCCTGTTCAGAGCAGAGCTCAGACCAACTCTAACCTTGAAGAAACTGTGAATCATGTGTATCTTTGTATGTGCGCTAAGTGTTCTGTACAGGTCTGTTATGGGTACTGGTGGACTGTTGTCATCTGGACTGGAGACCTGAAGGCGCCTATAGGCCTGACCTAGAAGGACATTCTGTGCCTAAGTTCAGGGTCCGATCGTCAGCATCATAATGGAAGAAGATATGCTTCTGACTATCTGTCCATGTGTGGAAAATTACCAGTTTTGTCTAGTGTTCTTAACCAATCAGTATCTTAGTAATGACGTAGTTAGTGGACTCTGTTAGAGTATAATTGTTGTGGAAATGTGAATGTATGAGGGAGAGAGTGAGGAGAAAGGAGAGAGAGAGAGCGGCCTACGAACTCCTTGAGAGACTTGAAGCTGCTTCTGCTGATGAAACTGCAAACTATTCTTTATTAAAATTTTCTTCAAATTATTTTTTTAAACTCTGACTCCGGGTCTTCATTTATCATATCTGGTCTTTTGGGTCTTTAACTGTAAAATCCCCTACACTATGTCCGACAAGCCATGTGCTCTCACGCCACATGCGCTCTCACACAGTGAAAAATACAGACAAATGAAACAGTTTCATATTTAATACATTGTAATTTTTTTAAGAAGTTTAAACAATAAATAGCGTATAGAGTCTCTTTAATGTGTCGTGACAGATCGCTGTAGCTCCTTCAAGCGGCTCGTGAACTGATCATCTCTTCATACTAGTTCATTTATAGCATCAAATAAACATGAATGAACATCAGAAGGAATGTTGTTTCAAGCGCGGAAAGACGTGAAGTTCAAGTTCACCAACATTAATCTACTAACTCCCATGACTGCTTTGTCAGACAAAATGGCAGATTCGGGGTTATGATTGTTCAGATCGCCTGTCAATCAAACTGTTTGCGAAGGGTTCAGGTTCATTTCAGGTTTTCTCCAATTTATCCTTAAACTGTCAATAACGAATTATGATGGTGCCTCACCAAGATGCATTCATAATCAATCTGCATACATGCTGCACATAAGCTAAGCATCGTTCATTCGTCGTGATCCAATCAAATCAACAGAAAATCCAAATGCATTGTGTCTGAAATAGAAATTCGGTGTAAAACTTATTAATATACTACCTGTCCGGACAGTAACTGTTTCCTCTTTCTACATTTCAGCTAAACAGCTGTTCTAATGAGATATCTGTAGCACCACACGTCATTTATTGAGGTAGGAATTGAAAACGCAGCATTTCTCAATCAGCTTAAGCAAATATGTAAATCCTGCCATTAAACAATTGTGGTTAGAATGTCCTGCAACTGGTGATGAAACAAACCATTATGAGGCAACTAAGGCTTTATACAGAAAGTGCACCTCGACAATAGCAGTGAAACAATGTGGGTTTGACAGACAAGCTCATTAGCCGTTTCAAAAAAATAAATAATGAAAACCACCATAAATGACTAATATTCTAAAAAAACTGAGGAAAGTTGTTTTGGAGAGTCTTCAGGCCCATTCACACCAGGAACGAAAACTATAACGATAAAGATGCAGTTCTAAATATAAAAGAACAGCAGAATCTACACCACTATAACGACAGAGAAACGATATCCTTGGAATTATTTTCAGAGTGAGCGATTAAAACATTGACAGCCAATCAGAATCCATGCTGCTTTAAAGAGCTTGAGTATTTAAAGCAGCAGACTTAGGTCGCTAAGTTATCGTTATAGTTATCTTTACAGTTAACGTTCTTGGTGTGAACAGGTCTTTTAGCTAAGTTCAGACATCAAAAGTCATTTTCCATCCACTAGTTCCACATAAACGGCCAACATCTACATCATTACTGTGGCAATCGATGAACGTGTACCAGATATTGGCCTTGTCTTAGTGATGCTTATAATGCTTTTTGCACAATATTTCACTAAACAAAACATCATAAGGTTATGCTTTAGACCAAGAATGCTGGAAAAAAGGAGATGGACTCACTGTTGACGTGAACGTGAAGCTAAAATGAAGTAGATCTGGATTCAAAGCTGATTGGCTTTAAAGGGATAGTTCACCCAAAAATGAAAATAATCTCATTATTTACTCACCCCAAGCCATCCTAGGTGTATATGACTTTCTTCTTTCGGGGAAACACAATCAGAGTTATATTAAAAAATATCCTGGCCCGTCCAAGCTGTATAATGGGAGCGAATGGTACCTTAGATTTTGAAGCCAAAAAAAGCGTATCCATCCATCATAAAAGTAATCCATACGGCTCCAGTGGGTTAATAAAGGCCTTCTGAAGCAAAGTGATGGGTTTATGTAAGACAAATTTCCATATTTAGAACTTTATAAACAGTAATCACTGGCTTCCGGTAACGAAGTATGACATATTGACAAATGTGGAAGTGCAGAGGCTACAGCAAAACAAAACACCTGTCACAAATTAGAAGTCTAAAACAAGAATTTTTAAAGAGAAATGATTTTAAAGAAAAAAAGATTTATTTCTTTGAGCTGTGAGAGGCATCTACTCTCATCAAAGCTTAGTTTACTCCTACATCCTACGTCATACGTCAGGTCAGACGTCACTCTTCTGCTGGAACTCGACTCACATACAGCCCTTGATGGAAGCCAGTGATTATAGTCAGTGTTGGGGAAAGTTACTTTTAAAAGTAATGCATTACAATATTCCGTTACTATTTAAAAATTACTAATTGCGTTAGTTATTTTTTATGGAAAGTAGTTTGTTACGTTACTTTTACGTTACTTTTTCTCATCTGGGCTGGGCTGTTTGTTTGTTTTTATAACAAAAAAGTCTTATTTTTGGTAAATGTAAAGGCCCTTTCACATCAAAAATTGAAGGAAATGCAATTCTCGGCTGTACATTAGATGGCGCAGTTCAAACACACAAGCCTTTTTATGCTTTCCATTCTGCAATACAGAAGAATAGAATGCAGGAAAAGTAAATGAATAAATGTATGCATACATTGAGTCCAGAACTAATCTGGAATACCCATCGTGTTCACACAGCGCGCACGACGCCTCTGCACTTACTCCCGATTTCTCTCAACATGGAGAGATGTCAGTAACAAAGTAAATTGCATTACTCATTTGAAAAAGTAACTCAGATATTTTGTTGTAAATTTAAAAGTAATGCATTACTTTACTAGTTACTTGAAAAATGTAATCTGATTATGTAACTTGCATTGCAATGCATTACGCCCAACACTGATTGTAGTTCATAAAAGGTATAAATATAGATATTTTTCTTACAAAAAGGCATTGTTTTACTTCAGAAGGCCATTATTAACCCCCTGGAACCATATGGATTACTTTTATGATGGATGGATGCACTTTTTTGGGCTTCAAAATCGAAGGTAATATTCACTCCCATTATAAAGCTTGGAAGAGTCAGGATATTTTTTAAATATCACTCCGATGGTAACACTTTACAATAAGATTCATCAGTTAAACATTCATTAATGTATTAACTAACATAAACTAACCATGAGCAATATATTTGTTACTGTATTTACTAACCTTCGTTAACATTAGTTAATGAAAATACAGTTGTTCATTGTTTGTTCATGTTAGTTCACAGTGCATTAACTAATATTAACAAGATTTTAATAATGTAGTAATAAATGTTGAAATTAACATTAACAATTTTAACATTAACATTATTAGTTCATGTTATCTTATGTAGTTAACTAATGTTAACTAATGAACCTTATTGTAAAGTGTTACCACTGATTATGTTTGGCTAAAAGAAGAAGTTCAATACACCTAGGATGGCAATAAATCAATAAATTATGGGGTAATTTTCATTTTTGGATTGAATTTACAACCAAATTCCAGAACTGGTCATTCATATACATCAAACAACAAGCTGTAAAAATGAGGCACGCTTGCCATTTTTGGTATGCCATGCATGTTCACGCCTAAAATTACTGTTTTGTAAGACAAGGGTTAATTATACATTACAATGACCTCCTTGTGCAAACATATCAGTGCCTGTTCACAAACTGTCCTCTGCATAAATCAGTGAAGTCTCAAATGAACAATACAAGTCCCAAATCAGGTCTAGTGGAGGTATTGAAATAGCTTTGTCCTGATTGGATTTCCCTATTTGCTGGCATTCTCAGCATCCAGGCCCTTATTAAAGGGACACGGAAAGGGTCTGGATCACATCAGAGCAGGGGGACTGGTAGTCACTGATCTAATGCCATTTAATCCAGTTTACTGATCTATGTTAGGAAGCAATGTCTCTCCATTCTTCTATTTCTTTCTTTCTCTGAAGACAACACAAGACATGACCCCTCATAAGTTACGCTCTATAGTGGTCACTCACGCACGGCACACGAAAACTGCATGATTCTAGAGAATATTGCTTTCAAATTATTCCAAAATAGTTTGCCATTAACATGTTCCTGAACAAGACAGGAGGACTGCACCATACTGAGGGGAGGATGGATGGGCTATGTATCGCGAGATCTTGGCCAACAACCTCCTTCCCTCAGTAAGAGCATTGAAGATGGGTCATGGCTGGGTCTTCCAGCCTGACAATGACCCGAAACACACAGCCAGAGCAACTAAGGAGTGTCTCCGTAAGAAGCATCTCAAGGTCCTGGAGTGGCCTAGCCAGTCTCCAGACCTGAACCCAATAGAAAACCTTTGGAGAGAGCTGAAAGTCCGCATTGCCCAGCGACAGCCCTGAAACCTGAAGGATCTGGAGAAGGTCTGTATGGAGGAGTGGGCCAAAAAACCTGGTCAAGAACTACAGGAAACGTATGATCTCTGTAATTGCAAACAAAGGTTTCTATACCAAATATTAAGTTCTGCTTTTCTGATGTATCAAATACTCCTGTCATGCAATATAATGCAAATTAATTATTTAAAAATCATACAATGTGATTTTCTGGATTTTTGTTTTAGATTCCGTCACTCACAGTTGAAGAGTACCTATGATAAAAATGACAAACTTCTACATGCTTTGTAAGTGAGCAAACCTGCAAAATCGGCAGTGTATCAAATACTCGTTTTCCCCACTGTATATTTATACACATATTTATACTTTTTTATTAAATGAAATACATATATGCTGATGAATTAATCAATCAGTGTGGATTATTTTAGCTGTGAAGGATTACATGCAATGAACAATGTACCTTAGAAGGGAAGCCTAATTTGCTTCCTAACTTTTGACTTTTGCGTCGAAAGCATTTTTACAATGTCTTAAAATGCTGTCAACATAGGCAGATCTCTTGGTTTTGCTGAGCTAGAGACTAACATGTGATCCTCTCACCAAAAAACAAATCAACAATTAAAATGCACTGCACAATTACACTGAACCCTGTATAATGTAGTGTGACTCACTTGGGTGTCTGTGCGTCATCTATTCTGTTCCCCAGCTGGAACTCGTGGGATTTGCTGCGGTGCAGAGCCGTGAACCCCGGCAGAAGGTGGATGAGCTTCCGGCTGGCGGGCGGTGGGGTTCCGGGGGTCTTCAGTTTATTCCTGCGCCTGACCTGCGGCGTCCCTGGAGGGGTCATGGTGTTCACTACTAAGGGAGTCCGCGGAGGCGTGTGGGCAAAGTGCCTCTGTCGGGGGGAAGGAGGGAGAGAGTGATGTCCCGTATCCAGAGACGAGGGGAAGAGGCCAGAGTGAGGGTCTACGGTCAGCCGGTCCGAATGCGGGTGAGGGGAGTAAAAGGGGGGCACCAGGGCCTGGGGGCTCTGGCACAAGTGCTGGCTATAGCGTGAGTGCAATTTTGGGCTCTGGGAGAGCTGGAGACGGACCCACTGACTGGGGTCCGACGGCCCCACAGGGGTGTTCTCTTTACCCGACTCAGACGTGGGCCACTGAATAGACCAGTCCTGCTTGGATCCTGTGGACACACAGTGTGAGAAGTGGACATTTGTACTGGCCAGAATAAAGAGGCACAGGTGAGGTAGATGAAAACATTGGAGGAGAGGAGATGATATAAGATGAGAAGAAATAAGAAAAGAAGAGGTGAGAAGCAAACAGGTGATGAAATAATAAAAAGAGAAGGGACGAGGTGAGATGAGGTTATGAGATGAGACAAGAGAAGAAAAAATGAAGATGAGATGAGATAATGGTTGTTGTTTTTTCTATTCCAATATCTTGGCTAATGGCTGATAAAGTCTGTATATGACACAATTGAATTTAACTGAATCTGAAGACACATGCTGAAAATAAAATTTATTTTACGTATTTAATAAAATTATCTGAAATAATTAATTGAAAACGAATCAATTTGAACATAAAAATTAAATCTGTGAATTTATAAAATTGTTTATTTTACATCATACTTAAATAATTTAACATATTTAAAAGAAACAATCTGAACAAATGAACTGAGCTTGAAAAAATCTTTCAAATAAATATTTAATTTATATTTACAGTAATTAATTTGAAAATGAATCAATTTGAACAAATAAATTGTACTTGATCAAAAATAAATCTGTAAAATGAATATTTATTTTTAAATAATATTTACTAATAAATGGACAATTTAAAAAAGTCAATTTGAACAAACTTTGAACAATTATTTTATATAATATTTACTAAAATAATTTTAATTAATTTAAACATGAATCCATTTGAACAAATACATATGTAATAAATCTGTAAAATAAATATTTGGAATAATTTGAAATCATTTGAAAATTTATCAGTTTAAAAAAAGACTAAGGATTCTGTAATCCTTAAAGGCACAATATGTAATTCTTCACCGCTAGCGGTCACCTATTCAAACAAACATAAAAAAAAAAGGAGTTTAATTTATAATTGCTGGATGGCTTGTGTTGCTAAATGGCATGAAATTAATCTTAAAACATACTGTACGTCGGAGGAAATGCTGTATTACTGTTACTAAAAATAAAGTTGCATATGACTATGTTATGTTAGTCACTTGATGAAATAGTGTTTTTCTCTAAGGTGTGGTAAAAACATGGTACTCACAGAAAATCAAAAATCCTTGTCTAAAATAACATATAATATATTAAAGCGTCTTTGGTGTTTCCATAGTTTCTACAAAATAAAACCGGAAAATCAAGGGTAAAGCAGCTATGACATCACAGATTATCTACGAAATGTCACGAGATGGGACACTAGTTAAAATTGCTTATTTCTCTGGATTTAAACATTCTAGGAATCATCTGGGATAATGTAAGTACACAAGTCAACAAAATATATAACACTGTTCTAGTGGTTTTTGGATATTTTAATCCAAAAATCTTACATATTGTGCCTTTAATCAGTCAAAAAGAAAAACTTACCGGCTGATGCCAATAATTACAAACATTCAAATATCAGACAATATTTATGCCTTGGCAACATATCAGTTGACCACCAGACAAAAAGAGAAGAGACAGCTGGAGATGACAAGACACAGGAGAAAACAAATAAAAGAAGAGAAGAGAGATGAGATGAGCCAAGATGAAAAGAAAGGATTCAATAAAACGACGAGAAGAGAAGAGAAGAGAAGAGAAGAGAAGAGAAGAGAAGAGAAGAGAAGAGAAGAGAAGAGAAGAGAAGAGAAGAGAAGAGAAGAGAAGAGAAGAGCAGAGAGAAAATGAGTTTGATACCAAGTGCCAGATGAAGGATGTCAACAGTGAAGAGACTCAGACTGCATCTATCATGACAAACAGACAGAAAGATGAAAGGATACTTGTGATTGAGAGCAAAGTGATTCTGAAATGTCTCAATGTAATGACTGCTGAAGTTGACTGATACGTAAACACACTATGACAACAGACAAACTTGAGGAAGAGAAACTGACGGTGCCTCACCTCCATTACTCTGTAATTTGTCATCCTCAAGTTGTTCTTGAAAAAAAAAACACAATGCATATTCATTAATATATATTCAAATGCAAATCAATGCATATTTATTAGATTTCTCCACAGAACCTTTCTAAAAACAGTACTATTGACTATCATAATTTATATCATTTATTAGAGGGTACAATTCAGGTATATTCATCATTAATGATTATGTTAAACACAAATTAATCTTATATTTAACCCTCTTTCAATTTCTGAGCATTCATAATAGAATAACCAACACCATTAATTTAGAAGAACCACAAAGAGGGAAATTAAAAGATGACGAACACAAAGCTCATAGTGAACTTTATCTATTAGTGATCCACCTTTTGTTCCAGAGGATGACCATCATCCATCATGTCCTGTTTTTCACAATCTCTCTAGCTCTCTCCATCTCTTTTCCTTCTCTCAAAAAATTTGTTTTGACATAAATTTCAGTGCATTGACATTAAACGCTGCATTACAGCGAACAAACAGAAAACCAGCAGACTGACATTAAATATGTCTAAACTCTAAAGTCTGTGGGGTTCTTTTCGGCTTAACCCACTTTTTGAGTATATGTATTTTCAGGAGATTGAAAAGTGAGCAGTAGAAAATGTCTTCAACTCTGGAAGAGCAGGTAGGCTGCTGTGATTTGATTGATGGTACCTTTATTTAGAATAACTGAAAGACAGGAAGATGGATGGAAACCCACATGATGAAATGTGCTATCAGGACATCACTTCTTTTTCATACTCGCCCAACAGGTTAATTGTAAACGTGGTTAAATTTTTCATAAATTGTTTCAGTTCTGCACCTTATTAAATGACGTATTCCCAAATTCCCAAAATGCACATTAACATCTCATTGTAGATACAATGTGCTCCACAAATATTGGCACCCTTGGTAAATATGAGCAAAACTAACTGTGAAAATGTGTTCTTGCAAATTCTCCTTAGTCTTTCATTCAAAATATTGACAAAAGTTTAACGTTTAATTAAAGTCAAATAGTGGAAAGAGAAAAATTCTTAGCATTTTCTCTTTTTTTTCCAGAAATATATGTGATTTAAAATCCGTTGCAAAATCTATGTGTGAAAACTTTCACCATAACACGAAATTCCAGATCACATGGATTCCTATTGAAATGACTGGATTTTATCTATGGCCCTGTTTACACATGGCATTAAGTAGCTTTTTTTGTAAATCCGATCACAAGTCCACTTGACTCCACATCCAGAGGTAAAAAAACGCATTCAACAGGACAGAAACATTATGAGAAGCCAAGTTTGGTTTGAAGATGAAAAATGTACCAAGCACAATGTTCTCTCCCCATTCCTGATTTCTAACATGCACTCACTGCGTTTGGTATGGTCTTGCGGCTATCAGAGCAGAAATGAAGGCTGATGCTCTCTGTTTGTTTTTCTGTTGTCTCTGACTGCATTCATATGTAAATTGTGCAAGCTTACTTTGTCCATTAGATTGAAAGATCTGAAAAAACCCATACATTTACCCACCCATAGAGCCTTCCCTCGAATAAATCAGAACAGAAGGGGTTGAAAGTGGACAAAAGAGACATTAAAACACCAGGGAATGTGTCTCCCTCGTCTACTTGTGATCTGATCGACCAAAACTCATCATAATACCAGGTGTAAACAGGACCTATGAACATCTGCCAAACAACAGACACATAATACTACACATTTAAGCTTAAATTTTTTGTTCAAATCTGTCAAATCTAAATAATTTCATCTAAATAAAGTTTAAGCATACATCTATCCTTGCAGAATGAGTATTGCACATTTTTCTTGAAGCGTGAATTTTATTAATAAAGAATAAGGTAAGGAAATATCACAAGCCGGATTTTAATGCATGGGCATCACATGATGTAAAACCAAACAGTGAAATTAATTACATGAAATAAGTTCATTTCACTCAAATAATAATGAAAGTTCATTGTACTTAATAGAAAAGAAAGTTGCATGAACTCAAAATTTCATCATAGTATCTTAATATGATAGAGTTGAAGCATATTTCTAATTCCCAGCATGCTTTACGTCAGACTGTATAAATAAATGTTGTCATTATGTGTTATTTTGTGTGTTTTTGCACAAGATTATTATAGGTAGACATAAGTTAGTGTTATATGTTGTGTTATATTGGGATTACCACTGTGATTAAGAGTAGCACCTGAGGATTGGCTGCAAAACTTTTAAGACCACATATACTGTACGTTGTTTGATTATCTACATGCAAGTATATAACGACAGTCTCTTAGATAGTTTTAAACAGCATGTGTTATTTGCTATCTAACATTTAGCCAAGATCTGAATGTCATGTTTATGTAAATGAACAAATATTATGATGAGTTGGGCGAGGCTGAGAACCGTGGGAGCGAAGGGATGCCGGTAACATGAGGTCTTGCTCCGCTTCCACAGCTCTCGGCCTCGCCCCACTTGTCACAAAAAGTTAGTTTCCTCAAATATTTTGAGTATTCTGAACGTATTGAGTTTTACAGTGCAGATGTCAGGGTAAATGTAGTAATATTTAGGCCACATTGCAAAACACATTGCAAAATTACAGCTTCACTAAGTCACGGTTTAAAAATAAAACTTTCTGAAAATAGAGAAAATGTCACAATGGTCAGTTTCCTTCAAAGATTGTTAGTCGGTAATTGCTTGGAACCCATAATCCACCAACTCCACACACAAACATCATTACAGGACCTTCCCTCTTGTGGTTTCTACCTGGACCGCAGCTCAGCGGTCACAGTTCACTGTGCACAAATCGTTCCAAGGGTCCTTAACAACCCCCCAACCCCCTTACAAGACACACTCGCTCTAGGGGACACACTCCCACTCTTTGAGCATGATGGGAGATAAGTGTTTGCTACTCCTAAGGAGGGGTCCAGTGGGCACAGCTGAAGGACACTTCTCCCAGTCCCCCCATGGCCTGGAAGATGCTCAAATGAGCATTTTTAATTACAGCAAAGAGATGACAAACAAGCTACTTGAAGTTTCAAAGTTTCAGGCATGGCCACCACTTGACCCGCGGGGAGATGTGTGAAGTTTGCGATGTCAAGTTGCTTACACGATGAGAAATAAATCCCTAACTACTTGGCTAGATAGTGATACTTCGCATATCCTCGAAGGAGCATTAAACAACATCCTTCTCCTTCTTTCAGTGTGATTTCTAAGGAGTGACAAACAAACAACAATCCTAAACAATTACATTAAATGTATAGCTCATTTTAAAAGTGAGACATTGACCAGAAATGACAATATATGGACTTACAATGAAGTTGAAGACCTCTTTAAAGGGCAAATTGGCGTGCAGCCACAATCTAATCCAAAACACTAATGGGAGTGATGATCTACTGACAATGTGCAAATTCATTGAACTTTACACAGTTATTGAACTGAACTGAATCAATACTGAACTAATTTCAGCTGAATAATGACTGTTTATTACTCTTTTTAGAGCCGCTTTACAGCAGAATTGAATTCTGTTTGGGTTATTTCACCAAAAATTAAAATTCTGTCAAAAATTGCTCACCCTCATTCCGTTCCAAACCTGTAAGACTTTCATTCATCGCCGGTACACAAATGAAGATCTTTTTGATGAAAATGAGTCCAATTGGATTTTAAAGGAAATTGGAGATAAGACTCTGATTGGTTTATTGCATGTTACACCCAAAACACACCCATTACTCATTAAGACCATACGCCGGGTGCACCAACCATTTTTCCAGATGCTAAACTAGCAAAAGTGGATTCGGACGTGCCCTAAGTGCACTTTAGACCATGCGCTTAGATCATTAAAATAGGGCCCTTAATACAGTGCCTACATATTTAACAACCCAAGATAGCATTTCCTTGATTTCCATAGGATTTTTCCATTTGCTTTTGGATTATTGCAGGAAATAAGCTCTATGACCAACAAATTCGGTTCATCAAGACCAAATTCAAATGAACAAAGACACGTGCTTTGCTGTTTCAGTCCCCTCTCTCATGCTTCAAGGGCCATTTGGAAGACACAAAGGTGCTGATAGTGACCAAGGCCTGTAGGCCAAGATGCCTGTGCATCGAGGGTCTATGAATTGTCACACCTTCAGTACAGTGGGGAATGTTTTACTTCTGATTGGTCAGTTTGAATGTCTCACATTTGGGTTACAGTCACATGGTCAAAGAAGGGATAAAAGAAGATTGTTACTATTGCTCTGGTCTCTTCTTTTTACACTCTGCTTTCTCTTACTTGGGTACTCTCTGTCTTTCTCTCTCTCTCTCTCTTTCTCTTTCTTTCTCTCTCTCTCAGGTAACTTTTTACATACATGCTGGGTACGATTAATGGTATAAGTTTTTTATCATCTCATCTATTTTGTAATCATTTTAAGTGTAACCATAAACCAATATATTGTCATTAAACTCTTTCACTACAAATTATGTGCTAACTAGTTCTGATTTGGTATTAACTTTGATGCTCTACTTATTGCAATATAGTATTGTCACATTATAGCAACGCTCTCCCATATAGGGGTGGTAATAGACAAGAAATGTACAGTTTTCTACCATTTTGCTGATAATATTTCTTAAGTCATTCGTCAACCCTGCAGCCTGAACCCCTGTAGGCGATCCACCCTTACATGCCTAAATACAATCAGCAGAAGTAAAAAGATACAGTTAGGCTATAAACAAGCTGCACAATGTCGTCACTTCATCATCACCATAACTAAGCTAACAAGCCAGTATAAGCAGACTAGGAGTAGTTCAGTTTTCCTGTTCGGCACAATGACGTTTAATGTCCTCGACCACCTCTGTAATCCCATTTAGCCACTTGTTAGCAAGTGCCTTTTTCAAGACATTATAAAGCTGATTAGATGCTCAAGAAATGTATTATTAATATCACCGTTGAAAACAGTCGTGCTGCAGTTGTGGAAATAAGCAACATATTTTTCAGGATTCTTTGATCAATTCAAAGTTCAAAAGAACAGCATTTGAAATAGAAGTCCTTTGTAACTTTATGAATGTCTTTACAGTCACAAACTTAATACATCCTTGCTGAATAAAAGTTTTAATTTGTCTAAAAAAAAAATACAAACTATACATGAAGCACAACATAAAACAGATTTCTGATTAGTACTTTTAAAACATGCCACAGAAAAAGAGCATACAACAGATTTTAAAATATAATTTAAAAATAATTCACATAAAATTAGCAATGGAAACATTAATTTTGGTGGATATGCCACTAATATATTGTGCATCCCTACCTAGTAACACCCTGAAATGAGTGTAAAGATAAAAAAACAGAAAAAAAAAAAACAGTTTGTTCTCCAAAAAAGCTGTTATGTGTATTTTTCTAAAGATCCTCATCTCACCACCCCATGGTAGTTTTGTCTGTCGTCAATTTTCAACCTCAAGATTCACCTCTGTCTTGCTACAGAAAGGTGCGAATGAATCCATCTGTTGTGCGGTAGATTGTGGCAACAGCTGTCAATAATTCCTTAGGGTTTGTTATCCTGAAATTATGAATGCCTCTTATTAAAGCAAGCAAATGTTTTTAATTCTAAGATTTAATTCTACATATCACTTGAAGACGTGTGTTGCCTCTCAGTAAGTGTTACAAACGTTCTTCCTTTTGAGTCACAAATCATGTGCAGAACTTGACGCCGCAACGCTAGAATGTTCTGGGAGTTTGCCAAGGCATTGCTATGAGGTTGCTAAGGTGTTTTGAGAGGTTATTAATAAGTTGCTAAGATATTCTGCATGATTTTTATACAAAGATATGACCAAATTGAACGCTTAAGGTTAGAGGTATTGGCTCAAATCCCCAATCCTAACCATGAGCCTTATATCACCACTTATGACATAATGCCCAAACTACAGAACACAAAGAAGGAATCCTAATCCTAATGAGAGCATTTCTGAAACAATACATTTGCAGTCACAACCATTGCCTAGCAACAGTGCCTTATGCAACTCCTACAAAGGGACACATGGATACTTCTATTAGCATCTCGATTAGCAATGCCATTATCACAAGTCAAAGATACTGGCATTAATGTCACAAAACAACTAATGAGAGGTGTCAAGAGGTCTAGTCACCCCTGCGGTTTTCCCATACATTATCATCTCCCAATGCTGTTAATAAGGTTCTGCTCTAATAATAAAGCACTTTAACTACACGACACAATGACTGTGAATATGACTTAGCAGTGATATTTGTGTCAAGACAGGGATAAAGACTCAGCCCTCCAGAGTGGACAGAATCCTGACAGACAGGAAGTGACACATGCATCAGATCAAAAAGACATTTGAGATATTGAGTATCTCCAACCAAACATGCCTTTAACCAAGAGGAACTCGATAGGCTTCAGTGAGACCATGAACAAACCCGATGTAAGCCTGTAAATCAAGTCTGTACACTTTTTTACTATGTACTTCTTTGTTTTAGATGCATATAAAAGGCATTTTATGTGTTACACTTTACAATATCAAAAGTTTACGGTCAGGCTGGATATTTTTTAAAAGGATTTTGATCATTCTTTTCAGCAAGGATGCATTAAAATGATCAAAAGACATTTAGAATGTTACAAAAGATTTATATTTTAAATAAATGCTGTTCTTTGGAACTTTCTAAACGACGTATCCTGATTTAAAAAAAAAAATGCATCACAGTTTCCACAAAAATATTAAGCAGCACAAATGTTTTCAACATTGATAATATTAATAATAATTTAAAAAGTTTCTTGAGCAACAAATCAGCATATTAAAATGATTTCTGAAGAATCATGTGACACTGAAAACTGGAGAAAATTCCGCTTTGCATCACAGGAATAAATTACATTTTAAAATATATTCAAATAAAAAACAGCTATTTTATATTGTAATAAAATTTTAGAATATTTTACTGTATGTTTGATTAACTGCAGCCTTTGTGAACATAAGAAACTTCAGTTCTCTTTTCCTAGCTCAAAAATTCTAAGAGAAATTCTAATTTTAGCCCTATTGTAAGTGCATTACTGGACACACATTTTTCCTTTGTTTTTACGACAGCAGCCCAAAGATCCTGCTGACAGAGCTTATATTGTATTTGTTTAAAGTAAAAATGTCATGGTTTATTTAATTTGATTTTCCTGTTTATACGTATTTCTTTTATGAAAACAGCCACTTTGGGGCCAATATTTGTGGCAATGACTCTTCTGGAAAAACAGATTATTTGTAAAGCTGTTTGAGGGACTGCATTTGTAGGCAATTGAAAACATACATCCCAATTACACACTAATATGGATGATAAGCAGCATTTACAATGAGGAAGCCTGCAGGGGAGGATTGTGGGTAAAACAAAGACACAATTAGAATCCTGAATGTGACTCACCAGCATCTTAACTGATTCAAAAAAATACAGAATTATACTCTTTAAGGCTTTTATCTCAATGAAAAATATCATCTTTTCCTCTCACTTTGCTTACTTAACTCATAAGTATCTGAGCGATGCCTCCAGCACGGCCTTCAAATACACAATCCCTCAATTTTCAGTCATAAAATCAAGTTTAAATGTCTATGAGATGCTCAAAGCGAAAAAATCTCTTCAAGGTCAGATTTGTATAGACTGAAAACAGCACTAATAGTTTATTTACTGTAGTGCTTTTAAAAAAACACATTCGAGAGTAAATACATAAAAGTAAACTAATTTTGCACAAAATAGATTTGTCTGAGAAATTTTAGGCACTTAATGTTAAAATTATAATGTATAAACTACCTATTCAAAAGTGAATAGATGAAGAAAAGTGAGAGTTTTGTCCAACAATGGGAGGTCAATAAAATAGCAAGATGAGCAGTATTATACACCTGATCTTTATAATCTGTAGATATATAAACGCTGACATGCTCAACATGAAATTGGTACATAGTATTGAAAGGTCGTGGAAAATGGCTGAGATGTGACTTTCCACTTTCGCTATGGTGTATATCTTCTAAAAGATAAGACAGAAATCCCTCAAACCAGAAAAAGTGATTTCTCTCCAGTATCTAAAGGGCATGTTACTTGAAAAAGTCATAACTTGTCAAAACTTGTATATATATATATATCTTATAATATATATATACAGTATATATGTATATATAATTGTATTAGGTTTCAAAACAAGGTAGATGATTGATTCCCTTGCGCTGCTTTGCTCTGCCTAAAGGAAACCTGTTTAAAAAAAAAAAAAAAAATTCTCTGGAGAGCAGTGAGGTGCTCACTTATTCAGTTTAGCATACTTTCTTTCTTCCGTGGAACACAAAAAGAAAGGTTTAAACTGGTTTAATCTGGGTCGCTTTCTTTCAAAAGCTCCAAAAAGCGTAATAAAAGTAGTCCATATGCACTATATTACATTTAAGTCTACTGAATCCTTATAATAGCTTTACGTGAGGAGCAGACCGAC
Organism: Zacco platypus; assembly: GCA_038088235.1. Taxonomy (NCBI): domain Eukaryota; kingdom Metazoa; phylum Chordata; class Actinopteri; order Cypriniformes; family Xenocyprididae; genus Zacco; species Zacco platypus. The sequence continues at coordinate 35,534,130 of CM076082.1, read as the reverse complement.
ATACTGTATAAGACTTTATTTACTGATAATCTTGCTCGACGTCCCTGTTCGCCATTCGCTTTCATTGGATGAAAAGAGCAGCTCGGATCGCAGAAGAAACAATGTCCCAAATGGGTTTGGAATGACATGACAGTGAGTAAATGATGACAGAATTCTCATTTTTAGGTGAACTATTCATTTAAATGAATCACACAGCAGAGATGAGAACAAGGGGGGTATCGAGTGGCAGACGGAGAACGAGAGCCAGAAAGAAAAAGAAATCAAGATGAAGAGAGGTGCGATTTCTAAATTATACACCACGCTCTCGTGACAGCTGGAATCCCCCATAGTCCTTGTGTGGCACCTTCGCTGAACCCTGAAGGAGCCCGAGTTGTGTCCTCAACAAGCTACTAGCGTCTTAAAAGCATCTCTAAGCCTGTCTTTAAACAAAGCAATCCAGCCTGATCACACTTTCAACAGTGCAATAGGCGGTTAGCGCTGTCTGAACACTATCACAGCGGGAATCCACGTTTGAGAAAATTCAGGCGCTCCAGGGCGGCCGCATTAATGCTGCTCAAAGCAAATACAGAGTCAATAGAGGAAAGAAGTATCCGATGAGAGGAACTGGCGAAGAGATTCAATGCCAACAAATTCTATTACATTTGATCACTTTTTTTAAATCAAGATAGCAGCACAATTTGAAAAGCCTGTAAACAAACACTCAAATATAAAAAAAATAAATAAAAAAAACACCATAAGGCTTGTGCAAAGTATTATGTGTGATATAATTCACCTGCAAAGGAACATGCCAGAATAGCTCTCCTTTGTTTTCCCACAATCCTTATTCTAACATTTACACAACACACTATCAGACTGAAAAAGCTTTGCTGCCCTCTGTTGGTCAACACAGAAATGTATGGCTTTATGTCTTTGACCCTTGGTAAATATGAGCAAAGAAGGCTGTGAAAATAAATCTGCATTGTTTTGACCTTTTATTCAACAAATTCACAAACATCTAACCTTTCATTCAAGCAAAAATATTGGAAATGGGGGCATTGGCCACAATTAATGGCATCCTTTTTATTCCATGCTTTTTTCAACCTCCTTTTGTCAAGGGGTAGTCATGGCCTAATGGTGAGGGAGTTGGGCTTGTAAATAGCAATAGCTGCCCACTGCTCCGGGTGTGTGTTCACTGTGTGTGTGTGTGTGTGTTGTCTGTGTTGTTCACTACTCACTGCTGTGTGTGTGCACTTGGATGGGATAAATGCAGAGCACAAATTTCGAGTATGGGTCACGTCACGACTTTCACGATTTTCATAACGATTTTCAAAAGAAGCTCAGAGTCTTCTTCTATAACACCTAATGAGTTTGTAATAAATCTGACAAGAGGTCAGAGACCATTCCTTCATACAGAATCCCTCCACATCGGTCCATGTTGATACACTCTAATCAGTTTTCTATAGGGTTCAGGTCAGGGGACGGCCATGGAAGAACCAACCATGCCCCATTAAGAGATTTCTGGTAGAAATCTTTTTTTTTTGTTTTTATATATTTTGTATTTGATAGTTTCCATGATCCGAACAAGATGTCCAGGACCTCCGGCAGAAAAACAGGCCCACAACATTAAAGTAGTATATATAACCGTACTTTTGTATCCATGTTTACACCAAAGCCATCTGGTGGGGTTGCTGCCAAAAAGCTCTTTTTTAGTTTCCTCTGACCATAGAAGCCGGTCCAGTTTGAAGTTCCAGTAGTGTCTGACAACTGAATCTGCTGGAGTTTGTTTTTGGATGAGCGAGGAGGATTTTTTTTCAAACCCTCCCAAAAAACATGTGGTGATGTAAGGGCTTTTTGATATTTTTTTAGGCTTTCTGACCCCGAGACTCAACTATTTTCTGCAATATAGACAATATAGACATGCGTCCTCTTCCAGGCAAATTCATAATATTTCCTGTTGATTTGAACTTCTTAATTCTTGCCCTGATGGTGGAAACAGGAATTTTCAATGTTTTAGCTAGTTTCTTACACCCAATTTTTGCGAAACTCAACAATCTTTTGCCGCACATCAGAACTATATCCTTTGGTTTTACTCATTGTGATGAATGCTTAAGGAATTCGGCCTGTGTGTTTCCTCATATTTATACTCCACTGAAACTAGAAGTCATGGCTGGTGAAGGGGTTGGATTCTGGAATCCACTGCCGCTTCAATATATATATATATATATATATTGAAGTTAATAATCAACATTTATCTTCCTAACTTCTTCGACTTATATTAAAGCATTTATTTTCATTTTCATTTTCAAACACTAGAAAATAATGATGAATATTGTCTGTACCTCTCATTGAGAGAAAAGTACAACTTATCAGTATGTTTTAGGAAAGTTTCCTGTTCTGAGCAGACCTAAGATCAACTTCAGCCTTGAAGAAGCTGTGAATCATGTGTATCTTTGTTTGTGCGCTAAGTGTTCGGTACAGCTCCTTTATGGGTGCTGGTGGACAACTGCGCTCTGCTTGAGACCTGCAGACGCCTTGTCCTGACCTAGAGGGACATTCTGTGTCTAAATCTAGGGTTCAGGCGTCAGCATCTTGATATATAAAGATACGCTCCAGACTATCTGTCCATGTGTGGAAGATTACCAATTTTGTCTAGTTTTCTTAACCAATCAGAATCTTTTTACCCTTAGCAATGACGTAGTTAGTGGACTATAACTGTTGTGGAAATGTAAATGTACGCAGAGCGGCCTACAAACTCCTCGTGAGACTTGAAGTTGGTTTCTGCTGATGAAACTGCAAACTATTCTTCAGTAAATTTTCTTCAGTTGATTGCACTTCTGACTTGTGGTCTTTCATTCGACATATCTGGTCAAGGGTCCTAAACTGTTTATCCCCAACACTGGACAATTTCATGCTCCTAGTCACCCTGGTGTGCTAAAAATTGTAAATATGAAGGGGAATATAAATCAGATTTATTTCATTCATAAGAATTTCTATGGGTACCAATAATTGTGGCCAACATGCATTAGATCATAATGTCATAATAGTGTGATTTAATGTGATTTTCCTCCACAGTCATTAGTTTTACTTCAATGATAAGTTACATTTTCGCGATTTTTTTTTAATGAAAGATCAAAAGGATAAACAATGCAGATTTATTTGATCATATTTACCAAGGGTGCCAATATATATAAAATTGCTGAAGTTCAATAAAAACTATCATTTATTTTGAACAATATTCACTCAAAATGCATCATGTTTGCATCATCCATGGACATAGTGGTCGGTAGATTTTGGAACAGACTAAAGGGGTCTTCTCTGTCAACACCAGTAATTTCAAAACAGCCAAATATGGGTCTATTATTAATCTGGCTGACATATCAGTCAAATTACTAATCATTTGCATCAATAAATGCATGCATCAGTGGAGAAATCTGCAAGATGTGGTATTATAATACGAGATGTATTATATGCAAAGCATTTAGCATCAATTATCAAGCGCTTCTAACTTCACACACTGGTGACAACTTAACCTGGACTGAGATTTGAACAGCTGTAGAAACACTTGCTTCAATCAAATCTTTCTCAGGTAACGGCAAGAACAATCATCTCCAGCTGTGGAGTAGAGGACAAACACTCCGAGAAAGATGTTTCCGTTCATTTAAAGTGTGATGTTACCTAACACCATTATCAAACTGCTCTGTATTTCAGAGAATGATGCAATGCTGCCCTCAAGTGGTAGAAACACCATACAGGATGTACAAACACAGACATGACTCTCACTGCAATGAAAACATCTGGAGAAAAGCCTCATTCAATTAAAACATTTTAGTTGAATGAATGTATGAACTGGGTATTGAATTAAATTAGATTAAATGTATTATCTGTGTTATTTTGGCTAATGATTTTTAAAATATGAGCTTCATGGGGTAACAAATGATTAAATTGGTAAAACATTTCTGTACAAAGTATTTGTTTTTATAAATAGTAGTAGTACTATAATTAACTAACTTTTTTAACTACATGTAACCCCTCTACCACTCAACCCGGTCTGAGCGGGCCTCGAACCCGAGTCTTCTGGCATGGGAGTTGGACGCTCTAACAAAGAGGCTAAAGGCTGCAACATCTAGCATCTGTCGCCAGAGCATCTCTTGAGGTCAGAGGAGTGAGGTTTACTCGCACAGCAACTACTAGCTGGCCTCCATTACACTCACCCCCCCCCTAAACTTCATTCCCGTTTGGGTCACGGCACCAATGTAACCCCTCTACCCAAGTCCTACTCGACCCACTCTGAACGGACCTCGACCCGGGCTAAATGCTGCAACTTCTAGCGTTTGTCACCAGAGCATCTCTTGAGGTCAGAGGAGTGAGGTTTACTCGCACAACAACTACTAGCTGGCCTCCGTGACACTCACCCCCCTAAACCTCACTCCCATCCGGGTCACGGCACCAATGTAACGCCTCTACCTGAGTCCCACTCGACCCGCTCTGAGCGGGCCTCGAACCTGGGCTAAAGGCTGCAACCTCTAGCGTCTGTCGCCAGAGCATCTCTTGAGGTCAGAGGAGTGAGGTTTACTCGCACAGCAACTACTAGCTGGCCTCCGATACATACAATCTTATTAGATACACATGTTTAGCTGCTCGCCAATCAGCCAATCACATGGCAGCATGGTCAAGATGATCTGCTGAAGTTCAAACAGAGCATCAGAATGGTTAAAAACGGCGATTAAATGACTTTGAACCTGGCACGGTTGTTGGTGCTAGACAGTCTAGTCTGAATATTTCAGAAACTGCTGATCTTCTGGGATTTTCACACACAACCATACAGAGAATGGTCCAAAAAAGAGAAAATATCCAGGGAGTGGCAGTTCTGTGGGGGTAAAATGCCTTGTTGATGAGGCCAGGCTGTTGTAACTCAAATAACCTCTCGTTACAACAGAGGTCTGCAGAAGAGCATCTCTGAACACACAACACATCCAACCTTGAAGCAGATGGACTACAGCGGCAGAAGACACACCGGTGACACTCCTGTCAGCTGAGAACAGAAACTGAGGATACAATTCAGACGGGTGCACCAAAATTGGACAACAGAAGATTGGAAAAAAGTTGCCTGGTCTGATGAGTCTTGTTTACTGCTGCTACATTCAAATGGTCGAGTCAGAATTTGGTGTAAACAACATGAAAGCATGGATCCATCCTGCCTTGTATCAGCAGTTCAGACTGCTGTTGGTGTAATGGTGTGGGGTGTATTTTCTTGGCACACTTTGGGCCCCTTAGTACCAATTGAGCATCATTTAAACACCACAGCCTACTTGAGCATTTTTGCTGACCACGTCCATCCCTTTATGTCCACAGTGAACCCATCTTCTGATGGCAGGGTAACTCACTATGTCACAAAGCTCAAATCATATCAAACTGGTTTCTTGAACATGACAATAAGATCACTATACTCAAATGGCTTCACATCTCAATATAATAGAGCTACGAAGTATTAAGGCAGTTCTGAAGCCAAAAGTGGATCCAAACCGGTACAATCAAGGTGTACCTAATAAAGTGGCCAATGAGAGTATCTTAACTTTATTACTGCAGAATATATTATTTGTATGCATACATGTATGCTATATATACATTACCATTCAAAAGTTTGGAATCAGTAAGATTAAATTAAATTAATACTTTTATTCAGCAAGAATCCATCAAAAGTGCAAATAAACATTTATAACTGTAATTACAATGGATTTCTATTTCAAGTAAATGTTGATCAAAGAATCTTGAAAAATATCACGGTTTCCACAAAAGTAGCAGCACAACTGCTTTCAACGTTGATAATAATCATGTTTCTTGAGCAGAAAATCATCATATTAGAATGATTTCTGATGGATCATGTGACACTGAAGACTGAAGTAATGATGCTGAAAATTCAGCTTTGCATAACAGGAATAAATTACATTTGAAAAATATATTCGAATAGAAAGCTTTTGAAATGTTATAATATTTTTACTATATTTTTGGATGAATATTAGATGTTTTTAAAAAAAACGAAGCACAAAGCTCCCTCCCCAGTCCATCCCACCTGAAATTAACAAACTAAAATACAAAATAAAGACTTCACACAAAAACAACCTTCTGTATCATTAAGTAAAATCAGGTGCAGTATATAACATAAAGATCTTTTTACACCCCAGTCCACAATAATGAAACTCGGCATTGTGTTGCCCTCTACTGGACATTCTTTGCTAGAGCTTTTTTTCACTGTAACATAACAAAAAGTATGTGAATACCAGTGTTGGCTGTAACTCTTTACTGATAATTAATTACTGTAATTGAATTGCTTTTCCCTTGCAAACGTAAAGTAAGGGATTACTCTAAATTTTTCTGTAATTTAATTACAGTAATTAAAACAATAGTAGATTTAACATCAAAATTTACCATCTTATGTAAAAATGTATGTTTTTAATGTAACCTTCTCCCTTCTAAATACATTGATCAAGAATAATATATGCAATTTCGTTCATTTAAAAGAATTAAAAGAGCAATTTCATGTCTATCCTTGTATTGTTCAACTGATCGAGGTTGATATGGAATTTAGAACGCAATTAGTAATCAGTAATTCGATACTTTTTTCCGAGTTTTGAGAGTAATTAGTACAGTAATCCAAATACACTGATGAAGATGTAATTAGTACATAGTAATTAGCTACTTTTTTAGAGTAACTAACCCAACACTGGTGAATACCGCCTTCTAATGATCTATTCCAGTAATTCTGTACAGACAGACAGACAAATAGATAGATAGATAGATAGATAGATAGATAGATAGATAGATAGATAGATAGATAGATACTATCACTACATTTCTAATAGCACTGTCAGTAATTCAGGACTGTATGAAGGCTTAAAGAACATTCTGGGGATATTTTTAGCAGCATCCGGTGAACTCACCTGATTTGTGGGCTGATCGTAGACATGTGAGCGAGGCATTGAGCCGAGCACACTCTTCATCACTCGCTCCAAACTTCTGCAGCGCCTCGCACACCTGCTCATCCGACATCTCCAACAGAGCCTCGAGAGTCAGCTCACCTGGGGAGATCTCCTACAACAAACACGGACACACAACTAATCAGTGACGGAGACATGCGAGTCGACCAAGGCTGAAAAGACAGGTGGACTTCCAAGAAATTGTATTTGTTAAATTAGTACACTACTATTCAAAAGTTCAGGGTCAGTTTTTTTTTTTTTTTTTTAAATTGACTTTTATTCAGTGTAGATGCTTTAAATTGATCAAAAGTGACAGATTTCTATGTAAAATAAATTGTTCTTTTGAACTTTCTATTCATTAAAGAATCCTGAAAAATGCATCACGGTTTCTACAAAAATATTAAGCAGCACAACTGTTTTCAACATTGATGATAATAAGAAATGTTTCTTGAGCAAATCAGCTTATTAGAATGATTTCTGAAGGATCATGTGACACTGAAGACTGGAGTAATGATGCTGACAATACAGCTTTGACATCACAAGAATAAATAGAAATTGTAATTGTTAAATATTTCACAATATTACTACAGTTTTTTCTGTATTTTTTTTCTGTATTTTAAATTCAGCTTTGGTGAGCATTAGAAACTTGGGAAAATGTGTAATATTATAAAAAATAATATGAGAAAATCAAAGAGAAATTGCAGAAGAAATCTTCATAGACATGATAGTGTCAAAAAATAATTATATGATGTATGAAATTATCTTTTGTAAAAGTTTATACAGTAATATTTAATATAAGTATGACCTGATCTGAACAAGGAAACTATAAATAATACTTATTAAGTAAATTAAATCAATAAAATTATTTGAAAAGGGTTTATAAAACTAACCTACAGAATATAAAAACTGTTTGAGACTTGAAATGATTCATGACATAACACTTAACTTAGCCTCGTAAATATGCTGGCAACACATACATTTACTTTTTTTTATTGCTGTTAACAACAATAAATTACAATAAACATATCGCCTTGGAGCAACCTGAGGTTAAGTGCTTTTCTCAGTGCTGGCAGGTTCAAACCTACAAACTTTCAGCATTCAAGATGCCGTTCTGTACAACTACATTCAAATTCAAATATTAAACACTCAACTTCAGCATCTTCAAGAAGTATTTTTCCATAGGGATCTTTAAAAAGTCTATGTTTAAGTGTTATAAGCCATGAACCAAACCAACCAGCTAATCAGACAAAATTGAAAAGTTAAAGACTGTGCTTAACGGCTTTAATGACGGAAAGAACTACAATCCCATGAAGCAATGCAAATGACATAATCAAATTAAAAAAGATGGAGAAATGTAACACTATTGATTTAAAGATGCTGATTATATACACAGAAACAAATAAGTTGAAATAATCTGGGCTGATAGCAACCCATAGCTTAGCAGGTCTTTCTTTAAATGTTTAAAAGTTACCATACGAAATTAGTTCCCTTATGGAAAAAAAAATAATACGATATTGAATATTATCATTCCTGGAAGCTGACTGTTGCACTCTATAAAACTGCAATTCCTTCTCCAAATCAGCAGGGGGCTTCAGAACATTGGACAGCGCCAACACTTCAGCACCAAGGACAGTGATACACGAGAAAAAAGCCTTCAGAGCCTTATTTAGAGATATACTGAATGGTACTTCCCCCAAAACATCCTAATCTTTCATGCTCTCACCAGCCAACCATAAACCACTGACACATTTACATATAATTACACATCCAGGGATTTTCATGCATTGAAAATATTTTGCCGTCCGCCAAAATGAATCTTTGTCCCAGCAAAGATATATTCGGTCATTTAATGAGATGATACCTGCGATTCTGCAGTACCGGTGTAGTGCCGACTTCTGTGCCCCTAGTAGGCGCTGTAGTGACGGTAGGGTTAGGATTAGGTGTAGGTCAGATTCACTCAGTACAGCGCATACTAGGGTCATATAATTCGGTGGGTCAAAGACTTTACAACGCTCCTGTAAGTATTTAAGCGCTCAGTGAAGAGCTTCAAATGTTTCTATTTACAAAATGTTTTTGCAGCATTGAACTTTGAAGCCAATCAAAGACATATCTGTTGGGCATGTGTACGCAACAGCCAATCAGAGGTGTTTGAGTTAGTCAGAGTCCGCTCAATACCGCTGAAAGCAGTGGAGTTTTTGTTCTGCGGGCTCTCGTCGCAAATCATTTCATAATAACAAGTAAAGTATAAACACGATGTCAATAAGAGACTCATTGCACAGCATATATAGCTTATTTGAATAAAACGTGAGTTTTCACAAGAGTGCAGTGCAGCTTTGTGTACCTCGCGTTGTAATTGTAAAAAAACCATAGCAATGGGCAGAACTAAACAATCTGATACTGTACACTAAATGATCTGTGCATTGAAGGGTTAGTGCTCCCAGAAATGAAATTTCTGTCATTAATTACTCACCATCATCATGTCATTTCTAACCCGCAAGACTTTCGTTCATCTTCGGAACACAAATTAAATTATTTTTGATGAACGACTTTATTCAACAGTTTTTCCTCTTTCCTGTCAGTGAACTGCATTTACTGCGCCAACTGAATATGAGACTGACAAGAAAGAGGAAAAATTGTTAAATAACGTTGTTTTTTGTTTTGTTTTTGTGGCTGAACCACTGTAGTCATGCTGACTATTTTAAGGATGTCTTTACTACTGCGGTTCACTATATGTGTGAGCTTCAGAGAGATGGTTTCTGAGCGCTTTCATGAAGCGCTCATAGTCCGTGTGAGTACTGAACTGAGTTCTTCTTGCCGCCTAATTGGGCTTCAACGGTTAAATACACATACTTATTTGTCAAAATGCCCGTCTTTGCAAGAATCCATGTAAATACATGATGTCTTAAGTGAACGTAAACAGCTGAGAAAGAAAACACACGTGTAACAGTATATTTGAACACGTGCATTCAGTCTTAAAGTGACAGCAGGATAATATACCTGCTGTAGTCTGTGACAATGTTAATCAAACCACAAAAGAGAGAAAATCTCTCAGTGCTCTTCACTAAATGACTTTTGTCTAACTTTAATAAGAATAAATGTATATTTAATTTACACAGTGAAGATATGCAATGTTTTTTTAATACATATGATTACGTTATACAATTTACGTAGACTAGTATTTCTTATTTCTAGTGCTTGACGTTTTTCAGGTAGGTCAATTTCTTTGTTCTACTGTAGTTTGTTGTCCTTGTTGCTTGTAATTAGTTTCTTTGTTTTTATTTTATCACTGACTGTTTACATGTCTTCTATAAGCTTGAGATGTTTTTCTTTTTATGTAGACTAGTATTAGTTGAGATGTTGAATATTGTGATATTGAAATTGGTGAGAGGAATTATGAATTTCAATGGTACAAAATATTTGATGATATAAAAATCTTATTTACAGGTGCATGTCAATAAATTAGAATGTCATGGAAAAGTTAATTTATTTCAGTAATTCAATTCAAATTGTAAAACTTTTGTATTAAAAAAAAAATCAATTCACACAGACTGAAGTAGTTTAAGAAGGTTCTTTAATTATGGTGATTTGCTATTTGTGATGACATTTAACAAAAACCCACCAATTCACTATCTCAACAAATTAGAATATGGTGACATGCCAATCAGCTAATCAACTTGAAACACCTGCAACGGTTTCCTGAGCCTTCAAAATGGTCTCTCAGTTTGGTTCACAATGCTGACAGTTGTCCAGAAGACAATCATCGACACCCTTGACAAGGAGGGTAAGCCACTCTGGCTGGGGTCAAGTCATCAAGAGCCACCACACACAGATGTGTCAAGGAATTTGGCTACAGTTGTCATATTCCTCTTGTTAAGCCACTCCTGAACCAGCTCATAGCCCAAGTTGCTTGAAGTCCAGTGTTAAATTTCCACAGTCTGTGATGATTTGAGGTGCAATGTCATCTGCTGGTGTTGGTCCGTTGTGTTTTTTGAAAACCAAAGTCACTGCAACCATTTACCAAGACATTTTGGAGCACTTCAAGCTTTTTCCAGCAGGATTTGGCAACTGCCCACACTGCCAAAAGCACCAAAAGTTGGTTAAATGATCATGGTGTTAGTGTGCTTGACTGGCCAGCAAACTCACCAGACCTGAACTCCATAGACAATCTATGAGGTATTGTCAAGAGGAAGATGAGAAACAAGAGACCAAAAAATGCAGATGAGCTGAAGGCCACTGTCAAAGAAACCTGGACTTCCAAACCACCTCAGCAGTGCCACAAACTAATCACCTCCATGCCACGCTGAATTGAGGCAGTAATTAAAGCAAAAAGAGCCCCTACCAAGTATTGAGTACATATACAGTAAATGAACATACTTTCCAGAAGGCCAAAAATTCACTAAAAATGTTTTTTTTTTTTGGTCTTATAAATTATTCTAATTTTTTGAGATAGTGAATTGGTGGTTTTTGTTAAATGTGAGCCAAAATCACCACAATTAAAAGAACCAAATACTTAAACTACTTCAGTCTGTGTGTATTGAATTTATTTAATACACAAGTTTCACAATTTCAGTAGAATTACTGAAATAAATGAACTTTTCCACAACATTCTAATTTGTTGAGATGTAGTTATCGTGAAATAAAATGATACGTATGATACAGGACACAGGATTGTACATACCTCAATAACCTCTTTCCTCATGTTAACAATGCGGAACCAATGTCCCAGCCGCGGGAATCCATCCAGTTCCACATTCCGCTCCTGTAAGGACACTTTACGCTTGCAAGAGAGCTGCCGACTAAAATACTTCACCAGTTTACCCTAGAAAGAAAAAAAGAAAGAACTTTATGTAGCATTCATTAACCTATACAATATTTGAACATTTTTAACATGTTATGTTAGAGAATTTACACCAATGTCTCAAACAGAATGAGCTTAAAATTCTTGAGACTTGTCACTCTGAAAGTTCCCCTCACTTAGTATGTTTATTAAAATTACTGACAATCTTTAATGCTCCCAGAGTGTAGTACTCTCAGCTCTGTCTGCACATTTTAACATATTTAAACTTTTTAAAATTTTAAATTTAAATTTTAAAATTTTTCGAATACTATAAATTCGAACATACTCGTTTGGCGTACTGTATATAGCAAGGAAAAATCATATAGGACGATTATCATTCATGATTCAAGATTATGCATATGAATTAAATAATAATAATAATGATGTGCATGGATAAATCATTTATAATAAATACTGCGTGCAGATTCCATGTAGGCCAAACTATGTGTTTTTGTCATATATTGTTGAAGTATATTTAGTTAAATGACAAGCATGCAGATCAGTAAGCAAACGCTAAATGCAATGCTTGGCATTTTTATCTGTCCTTAATGTCATTCAATATTTTATGATCTCTTTGAACTGATTCTAAGCATGTTGAAAAAACATGAATATTCTAAACAGTACAAGTTTCCCAAGACAGTGATGTCACTGCAGAGTTTGTGCAGGGAAACGAGGAGGTTTGTTAGTAACATTAAGGTTTACTAGTACTTTCATGAATAAACATAACTCACAAAAAAGGAGACATTAGCTTTTTTCTACAGTATTTTACACTTTTGAGTGCTATATACAGTATCTCGTATGGTTAAAACAGCATCCATTTGTTAGAACATTAGAATATGCCTGCAAAAAACACATTAGCAAACAGAGACTTATTTTGCAAACGTAGCTATTCACATAACTATTTGGTAGACAAAAAGCATAAATGCACTACACTGTAAAAGTGATTCTTACAACAAGTAAATATTGCTAAAAAAAAATGTTTTTTCTGTCATGGCTTTAAGCACAGCAGGTGAGTTAAATTAATGCATTTTTCAGTTCAAATAGGTCTACAGTGAAAAACGGTTTTATGGTTCAACTCCATTCCCAGCATGCACTGGGGCATGAATTATTAATATGGTTGCATTGTTTGACTGTTTACCAGTTTTATTCACAAAGACGTTATGCGTTTTGTTGTCACATTTAGAAATGTTAGACATTTTAAGCCATTCCGTGAGTAGTTTTGTCCCATATGATTTCACATGAATATACACTGAAACGAATTTGGTGAAGCTTTTTTTAGTCAGAAATTGCTGTATCACAAAGTAATTACAAAGAAACGGCAAACAACACATTTTGAAGCTGACAGACGGAAATAGTATTTTCTTGTAAAACTATTCTTTTTTTAATTTACAAATTCAAAAATTATCAAGAATATTAATTTCATAGAAAACATGAGGAAGCACAAATGATTGAAAGGATGGTTTGCAAAAAAGCAACTTAATCTTATTAGTTAAACTTAATCTGCATTGATTAGTAATCAGTAAATTGATTAATTTATTCATGCAAACTGTTACCCTTTTTTAAATGCTTTGATTTTGTTTCTTTCCAGTGTACAAAATGCAGCAACACATGTTTTTGTAGTTTCCTGTTTGATTGTCCACAAGTGAGCCTATGAGGTAAATGAAGAATGTCGCACACTTATAGCAAGAAAAAAGAATGACGGTTGACAAATCATCCAGAAACTGGATGCCTCAAGATACATTTGACCTTTCAAACTAATGGGTAAATAAGAATCAGCTATTTGATCATTTCAGCCTTATCAGTTTATTGAACACTGCCCATCTACATCTGTAGTCTGTTCAGTTTCATTTGTGTTGAGTTGATCTCACAACACCGTTTGCTGAATGTTACTGTATGAAAACAAAGCACATTGTCCGCGGGTCCCAACTCAAATTAAAAGATTAAAGCCTAGAGATGTTCTTTCAAATGCATTTTCACTCAAAGTTTTCAATTCACGACCTGAACTAAATACCCTTTCTGAATTGAAAAATAACTGACCCAAATGCAGGAAAACTGAATTATAAACTCCTGTCACTACACACATCACTCTCTCTTAGCTGCAGGTATATTGCAAACAAAAATTCTTGCAGGGAATCCCAAACTTTTTTCATCAGAACCCTTTTGACCTAAATATTTTCTTGAAGTACCCGAATTGATTTTTTTTCCCATTATGTCTTATTTTTATTTTTTAATACTTAAAAATTTTAATTTAACATTTTTATCCCAGCTGAACCCTATTCTTTGATGTAAGCATTTTTAAATTTAAAAATGAAAATAATATTTCAACATTTTTAGTTTAAAACAAACATATTTACTCCCGATTCTTTTCTGAATTTTGAGAGTTACACATCTGTCCATACAGTGGACGAATGCCATGTTCTGTAGTTTTTAATGTAATAGTTTCTGTAGTTTCCTAATTACAACCAGTGGCCATAAGCAAAGGATATGCTTGTTTTAACCCATTAACCTACAATGAATGTAATGAACTTAGAAAATAACAAACTATAATCAATTATGATCCCTGATTAGTAGGGGTGCAGCGGATCGTAGTTGATCCGTGGTCTGTATGAACCAGGCCCCACGGTTCGAAGAATAACTTCAGTGAAAGTTTATTATTTGCATGTGTTTGTCTGAACAATTTAAAACACTCAAGTGTTTTGAAACCATTAAAATGCAAGAACAAACTAAATTTGTGATCGCACATTGTTTTCTGTGCACGAACACATAATCGGGCTCTGTTCGGGACTCCTTGAGCTTGAACGGACATGCACACAAATGATCTCAAAATCCCCGTCTCGATAAGTATTCTTGAATACAGTCGCTAATAAAGCAATTTATTACTTAAAGAACACTTTAAGTGTTCTTTATGTATGCATTAAGGTACGAGAGGCACTAGTCTCGAGTACCTTATTGCTTTTATAAAACGGTTACCATTCAATACAAATATTAAAGCTAAAAATATGTATCAATGCTACTTTCATGAAGTAAAATCAGTAAATGCCTTCCTTCCGCCGGAAAAAATAGTCCCTGACAGTAAACAGCAACCGAATTTACATTATTACACCATTAGATGGCAGCAAAGTCTGTCTTTATGAGTGTGTCAGTCAGTAGCGAAGACTTTTACATTGAAAACATGGAACAAGACGCAACTGACAAATGCTTTGACTAGCGCTGTCAGTCACTGAAAACCCCTAACTGTTAAAAGGACAAGACATTGCAGTGGACATTTCACGAGTTCACACTTACAAATAATCAGATATAATAAAATAATCTGTCCAAGGAGAGGGCTCCGAGCTCGGTGTTTGGCCCGAGCCCAGAGTACTCCCCCCGTATTATGGTTTAGGAGACGGGGTGGTGGAAGGATGCTGAAAACTGTCCAAAAACACATGATGATGATGATTAGTTTAGATCATTTGAATGTGTTCCTCCCGAACTTTGTTAATAAAATATCATTTAAACAGTTTTTTTTATTATAAACATAGGTCTGACCTGAAGGAAAATGCTCAATCTGAATGCAGGTAATAAACTCGCTCACTCGAACTGTTTCTCACGATACTCTTCTACATAATACAGTGAGATTCAATGAACAATATCAACTGAGAACAGTTTACGTTGTTAAGAGTGGTTGCTAAGGGTGTTGTGCAGTGATACACAGAACCGTTGGGTGAAGCGTCCTAGCCGTGTTTTATCGTGAATAAAACACAGCTATTGACTAATCAGAATCAACGACAGGAACTAACCATTTTATAATAATTATTTATTCTGGGTTTTTGGGGGTTTTTTTTGCTGATTCGAAAAATTTTCCAATCTGTGATTCGAAAACCATAATATGATCCGAACCGAAGGTTTTGTGAGCCGTTGCACCACTACTGATTAGAAAACAGATTCTATCAGAATCTGATGTAGGCTATTTAAAGGACAGAGTTTGTCACTGACAATTCAGACAATTCACTGTTGCAACACTTTAAAGGTGCAGTAAGTGATTTCTGAGAATCATTGTTGAACACAATTGATATTTGAAAACAACCAAAACTAACACACCCCTCCCTTCATTGCTCTGCTCCCAAAATGCACAAACATGCACCACACGCTCAAAACCAATGTTACTCATGTGTGGATCATGTAACGGAGGCCAGCTAGTAGTTGCTGTGCGAGTAAACCTCACTCCTCTGACCTCAAGAGACACTCTAGCCATAGATGCTAGAAGTTGTAGCCTTTAGCCTCCTTGTTAGAGCGTCCAACTCTCATGCCGGAAAACCCGGGCTCGAGGCCCACTCAGAGCGAGCCGAGTAAGACCCGGGTAGAGGGGTTACATTGGTGCCGTGACCCGAACGGGTTACAATCAGAAACAACGCAAACTCTGCATCTGTTTTCAGGCTTTCCCACTCAGGTCTTTCCAGCACTGGAAAGCTTTTCTAATATTAACTCGGGTCTAAAGCTCTTGTCTGATCATAACCCTTCTTTTTCCAGTGACCTTTTCTCTTTTGTAATGTCTCTCAGCCATCTCTCTTTCTACAGTCTTTCTTCAAATCTCTCCCCTCCCCCATCATGTGTGGACATGCCCCCTACTGCTGATTGACTGCAAGTGTGTTGTGGTGCTCCACTTTCAACAGTGTTTCTCAGAATTCGATGACTGCACCTTTAAACTTTGAATGAGTTAGTATTTTTTGGAGAGAGTGTATAGTTAAAGAGGGATCACTGTATCTCTGTAACCAAATGGCATTACGCTTTGAGCATCAATGCTGCCTGGTTGATTGAGGATGCTAATGCATGTCCATCACCAGGTAAACAAGCAAGAACCCCCAGATAATATCTAATGTTTGTAATTATTATTCCATCAACATGAACAAACAAAGTGCTTCATTGTGACATGCTGACACTAGTGACGGCTGCAATCAACAGCCAACGGGAAAATGGGTTTCCCCACGTCAAGAGAACAAGGCACAAAAATACTAGAGCTGTTGAAAAGCAGACTAGTTGGTGGAGTAAAAAAAAGGATAAATGCAATGCCAACAGCACATAATCATGATCATAAGTATAATATAAACAACTTGAAAAACTAAAGACAAATAACTGACTATAGACTGCTGAAAGATACCGACAAGTGATGGCGGGTTAAGGAATACAGTAGGTGTCATATACATACAGTAACATATGGCCTACACATTAAGCCCATAAGCAGAGATCACTTTTAGGACTTCTTGCATATACACAGACCCAGTCTAATGTTATAAGCCTAAACATGCAATAGAACACAGCAATAGAAGACAAACAACTGACTGCTGGGAGGAAATCTGTGCAAAATCACACAGAACTGCAGTTGGATGTGGTTTAGTGTACAATTCCCCATCCATTCAAACAGGTGCCCAGGGATACGTGTCCAACAGGGAAGTTGTCACAAAGGCTACATCTCTGTAACTATAAGGTTTCAAGTTACAAGACCAGTTGCACAACTGTGTTTTCTCAGTGGTTTTGTATGTTGGTTTCAAGCACTTAATTCAAATGTTTTAAATGTTATAATTTTAAACAATTTGTAGCTATGTCTCAAAAAAAGTTTGAAATTTTTCCTATGTTAAGCAAAATTTTTGCTGTTTAATTGATTTATTGTTAACATTTTGCTGAAAAGCCTATACAACAAAAAATATTGAGTGCAACCATGGTGTCCCATACTTGGAAATTGAGCTTGGCATTTCACCCTTTCAAGTGTGCACACATAGCAGTGAGTACTGAACAGACACACACACACCGTAAACACACATTTTTGCTTTGGCGTCCAGGGAGCGATTGGGGGGCATCTCAGTTGAGAGCGGAAGAGAGCACTGTTCATTCACTCCCCCCACACGTACATATTCTGCCGGTACTGAGACTCGAGCCCACGACCTTCGGGTTACAAGTCCGACTCTCTAAACATTAGGCTTCAACTGCCCCGAGAAGGTGCCTCCCTGTCGGGGAATAGAACCCCGGTCTTCCGCGTGACATGCGGAGATACGTCTATTAGCGAAGACTATACCCTTAAATAGGGCATTATTTGAGAGGACAGCCATTTGTAGTGGTGTCCGAAACCATAGTGGACTTTATCCTCATTCAATCCCATAAAGCACTGCAATAACGAGTGTACAACTGATGTACAATCAACAGCTAGAGAAAACCCATCATGCACTGCAAGGGTCGCGCAGAATGAATTCCTGTGTTTCGCCAGAAGATGGCGCCGCAGGTGAATCATTCATCCATCTATTTTCCAAACCTCTGGTCCAATGTGGGTACAGCGTAATATCATATAGGTATAAATTCCTTTTTAATTGATTATTACATTGTTTAATTAAGGTTTATACATAGTTTCCATGATAGAGTTCAAGACAAATCTTTTCATTACTACTGGAGCTGCCCGTTTGCTAAGATTCAAAAGATTTTTAAAGCCCCACTGAAGTGCCTTGGAAAGCGCAGCTTTATTCACTGTGTTGATGTAATTTCCAATGAATCAGGTAGACAGAGCGGAATTTATGTAGAAGCTCCTCCCCTTTTTTCAAAATAGCCAATAGTGTTTCGCCTAGATCACATCTCGGCCAGAGCCGTTGAGCTCGTAAAACCCAATTTTCTTCATAAGCTCTAACCGTTTCTCCTCCATATTGCTTTAAAATATAGCATTGTTTGTAGGATTCAAATGTGTCTGAACGTTTTGTGGTCTGTGTTCACGTATGATCCGCTCTCTGATCGTGCTGCGGTGGTTCACGTGACACTAACGTGAAAACGGACTACATTCGCGTCAATGGAAAGAATATTTACACTCTCTGAATCGTTCAATATTCTCTATACAGTGAACTATGTGCCATTCACCGTATAGAAACTGGTAAATGTCTGAACAAACAACCGATTTCAGCCGCAGCTTCAGTGTCTGTTTATAGTGTAAAAGTGGGCGGGACTTCAGATTCTAGAGAGTATTTGATTGGACAGAAAATTTGATGATAAGCGGAAGTCCACGGTGATGTCATAAAAAGTGAGAGACTGTATGTTTTAAATGCATATATCTCCTAAATGTGAATTTTGTCATTGTTTTGGAACACACCAGCTTATTCATAACCTAACATATTCGTACTAAAAGCTTTGATTTCAGGCAAGCATACGTAGAAGTGGAAACCTTTCCGGCACAACCGGTGTACGAATTTTGCTCAATCGTTTTCATTTACTCCTTCAAGTGGACGATATTTGTGGGCTCATACACAGCCAACCAGTGTAACCAGAGTAATTTGATTCCTGAACAAATTACCTAAATGAATCGGTTCATTTTAGTGAATCAAACAAATATAGCGGAATCAATTTAGTCGAAATCCCGAAGGAATGTCTTTTATGAGTCGATTCTTTTTAGTGAATGAAACAGTTCCTGAATCATTTATTGAACCGTGAGTTAATACTTTCGTCCGGTTACCATGTTTTGAAGAAAGTGGACTATATTAATGGGCTAATACACAGCCAACCAGTGTGACCAGAGTAATTTGATTCCTGAACAAATGACTTAAATGAATCGGTTCTTTTTAGTGAATCAAACAAATATAACGGAATCAATTTAGTCCAAATCCCGAAGGAATGACTTTAATGAGTCGATTCTTTTTAGTGTATGAAACAGTTCCCGAATCATTTATTGAACCGTGAGTTAATACTTTCGTCCGGTTACCATGTTTTGAAGCTCGTGAGACATAAATCAATAACCTTAAATGTTAAGTTTTGTTGCAGTCAGTGTTGTTTTATAACGATAATTAATTACTAAAATATGTTATCAAGTCTAATTTGAATATTCACTAGGGCTACGTAGTTTTAAAGAGTTTTTAACAGTGTAAACACACCTTTAGTTTTGTCAAATCTGAATGTTCTCATCTAAAATAGTTCAACCTCAAAAGGAGTTCGACTCGAATGGCTTTTTTTAATTAATTAATTAACCTTTTTTAAAGAGAAAACTTTAATAAAGAAATAGAAGAAAGCTAAATTGTACGTTTTAAACGAATATTGCTACCGCGTTCGTCTAGTTTCTTCAAGTCAGCATGAAACCGAATCGAATGACTACTAGAACCGATTCAAATCGTTTAGAAAAAAAATCGCAACCGGAATCATTCCCATCCCCAAGTTTGAGACTCATGACATGAAGAAAAAATGCAACAGTTAAAAGTCTCCAAGTCTAATTTACAGCAATAATATATAGCACACCCTGATCTAGATATCGAGCCTCTGAAACACCCATATTTGGTCGACCATTATAATATAGCCAACACAAAATATTGGCATCGTGTCAAAAGAAAATATCCGGGACATCAACTCTTGTTACATAACACAATTTAAATCGACGCGATGTTTATATTGTACCCACGAATGTTTTAATGACGCGGATGATTTAAAAACGAGGATATAAATTAATGTCAACAATAGGCCCCTCTCGGTGTCCATGTTAGCCGCGCGAGCGCACGAGCCACCTTCTTCACCACCTGCAGAATGCGCAAGCTCGCGCCTCTCACTGCAGCGCGAGCGTCTTCATTTATCACGCCAGTACAGTCAATCCCCGAGATGCAACTTTAATTTGCAACACACTGAAAGATGCAAAACGATTTAAAGTGCATGCACCTGCGCACACATGTGCAAATTCACAAATGGATGCTTGCTTACCTCCAGCGTTCGGATTTCTTTTTGTGTCAAGTCGTTGGATGTGGCACATTTGGTCCTCAGACCTTCCAAGCTGGAGATACTAATGTCAATCATGTTTTGCACCAGTTCGCACTGCTGCAAGGCTTTTTGCAAACTCAGAAGATGCTCGTCGCTTTTGGTCATATTCTCCTCGTCCATAATTTGTGAGCAGTGGTCCTTTTCTTATGTGCGGGCTACTTTTTTCGCTCAATCAGATCTGAGAACACTTTTGATGGTGCGTGTGTGAAAGCACTAATAATGGTGTGATCACGAAAAAACTAGACTCTACGTGTAAGGCGATTCCATTGTTGATATCCTGATATATGTTGTCATCAGGGTTGCACAGTTTATGTTTGATGCTCCGGCTTGACTCTACCATAATACACAGATATTGAAGGAAGGAAAGAAAAAATAAAAATCAGATCCTCGCTGCGGCGGCATCAGCTAGATCCAGTGCGCGCGTGAGAAAAGCAACACAAATTGAGACATATTTGTCAGAGATGGTTAAGGAGAACGATAGGTGATATTTCTTAGCGATAACGTCTGGTTTGAGTGCATGTATTCCCCTTCTGGAGCATCATCAGCTGCATCCCGGCGCTCCCCCATCACACCGACATGTTCGCGTCAATCAAATTCACAGCAACAGCATCAGCATCGCCGACACAAGCAGGGGAGAGAGTTCTCGCGAGATAAGCATCAATGCAGTGAGCTCACTGTTTGAACTCGGGGAACCTTTTCTAATCGAACCGCTGTTTTATATGGTCATGTTTTATAAAAGTAGTTTGTCAAATGGACGTGCTGCCCTAATGCATTTCCAAGTGTACTTTATAATTGACGAGATCCACTCCGAAAATGAATATGACCTGATTACATTGGCATACACGGCAGTTAAAGTCATTTTAAGAGGCAGGAAAAAATTGTGCAGGTTCACTTTTTACAGTAAGATATATTAAAGACTGTATAGTTTATTTTTCTAAATAAAAAAATAATAATAATTAAAAAAAAAAGCTTAGACCAGTCTAAGACTGTCATATATATATATATACAGTCATATATATATATATATATATATATATATATATATATATATATATATATATATATATATATATATTACAAATTGCGGTGTGTGTTTTTATGTGTCACAATACAAGCGTTATTCTCATTTACATAATTACTGACGAAAATTTTTTTTGTTTTGTTTTTTGATTTTGTTTAAATTTTGTAAATGCTAATAAAGGTGAGATGGGAAAGGCACAACATATTGTATAGGTTGCAAACAAATAATATGTGGACTTATATTTTTAATGAGGCTATATAGTATTATTGATTTACCTCAGTTGTTTAATTGTTTATTTTTACATTATGGTATTACTTTTTACTTCTTTATGTTCTAATTATCTGTACAATATTACTTTTAAACTCTATTTTATATTTTAATTTGCACTACAGTAAAAGGACACTTCTTACCACTGTATCTGACAGCAAACCAGCAATGAATAAAATGAAATCTGCTAAAGCTTTGTGCATTATCATTTTGTGAGAACCCTTAAATACTGACGGTAATATTATATTAGGGGATAAAATGTACAATATATATAATATAATAATAATATAAATATATATATAAAAACTGTACATCCTTTTTGGAGTTTACCGTGCACATCGTTGACGTAGCTAGTAGCTAATGACTTTGATTATGTCATAAACTCTTATTATGAAATAACTGTAAGCCAGTTCCTCGTTAAATCCCGCCTTCATTAAAAGCGCCCTTCTGATTGGTCAAGAAACTGTCCGCTAGTGACGTTTGCGGAAAGCAATCTCTGTGTAGTCAGAAAAACGCGCCAAAACACATCGAAGGGTTGAAAGAACAAAATACAAGAGAATGGCATCAACAAGTAAAGCACAACCTCAGACGAGAAATTTACCATGGTAATTTAATATGCGTTTGGTAGTACAGATTTCGCTCTTTTGTAATCAGCTGATAATTATAAATAAAAGGCGTCAATGCTCCTTTAGGCACTCTTTAGCCGGCACGTGCAGCTTTGCAGTTTTGCGTTGTTTACATTTGGATTGCACTTATTCTGCACGTCTGACCATGATGAAGTTATGAATAATAATAAACCACTGTCTGTAGTTGAGCTTGTTATGCAGTATGTATGAAAATCGATAAACGAGAATAAATCAGACCTGCATTGTCATACTAATGGAGAAAAGATGACTAATCTGTCAATTCACTGCAAATATCTCAAAACTCTTTATTAATAAAATCTACTTAAAGTATTAATGATAGCTATTATCACGTTAATAATACTATAATGTTAATATGAGGTAATATATGGTTAATTTAAAAATGGTAAGTAATTTCATAGGAGTTGATGTCACTTAAACAACATGATGAATCAAAATTAAATATGATTTTTTTTATTTTTCAGGGTTGAAAAGTACAGGCCACAGACATTAGATGATCTCATCTCTCACCAAGATATCCTAAGCACAAGTAAGCGGTGTGATATGTATGGATTATAAATTTTACGATATTATTATTAACAAATAAGGATTTGCTTTGTAATACTACTAAGTATTACTAAGTAATACTAAGTTCTTAAAGGAATTGTTCACCCAAAATGAAAATACAGTTGTATATGTGTTGAATTTCAGTTTGTTTCTTACACACACATTTTGCATGCTTTTTGATGCTTTAAAGCTCTATTCTTTGTAAATATTTTTTGGGGGCAAAGACCAGAATTGTTTTTAAATGTCTATGTTAATTTCTTTCCACAGTCCAGAAGTTCATCAGTGAAGACCGATTGCCTCATCTGCTCTTCTATGGACCTCCAGGAACAGGAAAGACCTCTACCATACTAGCATGTGCTAAACAGCTGTACAAAGAAAAAGAGTTCAACTCCATGGTTCTGGAGGTACTGCGAGGCTTTTGCACTTTTTCCAAATGTATGATACTCCTCCATGACAAAAAAAATTATTTCAACCATTTAATTTAGTTGTAATAGGTCTATTTTTAATTTTGTCTGATGTTCTTTGAGTCCGACATCAATCAGTTTTGTTTTAATTTATATTATTCCAAGAGATTAAAGGCCCATTCACACCAAGGATGATAACTATAGTGATAATGACTAAGATATAGTTCTAAAAATTGTTCTAAGTATAAAAGTATAGAGTAAAAACACAAGTTCAAAACACGACTGTAATATTAATAACACAGAGAAAATATATCATTGGAATCACTTTTTCTGACGAGATCATAAAAACAATGACGGCTAATCAGAATCCGCCCTGCTTTCAGAGCTCAAGCATTCAAAACTTCAGCAACAAACCTGCAACTTTCACCCTATTTCTGTTTGACCATTTATCTCTGAGGTAATGGAAAAAATTGTGCTTGGTAATTGTATTTCTGAAATCTGAAATTGTATATTAAATCTGGTTTTAAGTCTGTTTTAACATAAATCTGCCCTTTTGGGAGTGTTAAAGGATATTTTATTAGCTGCTGGCTCTGGTGACTCGGTGGTCCTAGTTCTTTTAGATTTATTCACAGCATTTGATAGTGTTGACCACTCTACAGATTAGAGTCATGGGTGGGATTAAAATAGTCCTTAAAGGTGCACTATGTAGTTTTTTCGCCGCTAGGGGTCGCTAAACAATTCAAAACAATAACAAAGGTGTAGATTGATGACGCAGTGAATATGGGATCATGGAACTTGTCGTCATGCCGATGGATTTAATTATTTTTATGGGTAAATAATGTTTATGGATGAGTGAACGCATGTTTTTAACATGACTGTGGTGTGAAGCAGGGCGTGGACGAGAATCACGGACGCGATTGATAATGAGAGACAGATATCAGTGGCACACGTGAGTCCGGGGGATATAAAGAAACGAGGACATTTCATTCTACCGAACTACTCATAAGTGCTGAAATACTACTCATACAGATCAGTTTATTTGACGAATTAAAACTGTGAGGTAACGCAGCGCTGTTTCACTTGGTCTAACGTTACACTATCATACTAAACTGTATTTGAGTGTGTTGAAAGTTGTAAGGTTTTGTGTTAGTTTGTTGTCTGTATGAGACTTAACAGTAAGATAGATCAACATTACATTATCATATTGATGATATTCTAACACTTCATCGAGTTGAGCTTTATAACATTGATTAGTCTTATGTACATTTGCTCACCTTGTCTAATAACGTGCAAGAGCGCCGTCTCTGTGAAGTCAAAGTTTGTCACAAAGCTCTCACCATCTCGGAAACACCACGCCGATATTGATGCTCATTTTATTTCTCCTTATGTCCCAAAGTTTGCTTGCCATGGTCTATAATGTTTGAACTAAACAACAGCAGCGTGCCGCTAAACGTTACACAGCTGTTCGTGTCTGTAGCCATGGTTACTGTGCAGCGCAAGAAACCAGGGATAACGCAGATACTACGTCACTGACAGGCGCTAGTGACGAGAGGGACGGGCACTATTTAAAATTGTGATTTTCTCTGAATTTTCCAAATTCTTGGAAGCATTTAGGATAATGTAACGAACTATATAACACTGTGCAAGTGGTTTTTTGATATTTTAATATAAAAATGTACATATTATACCTTTTAAGTGGTTTCAATCATGAAAACTTTTTGTCAGGTTAGGGAAGTTTTCCCTCTGTTTCTCATCTCACCTGTGGTGTCCCTCAAGGCTCAATCTTGGCACCTTCTCTCTTTTCCCCGTATATGCTACCATTTCCATTTTTACGCTGATGGTACAAAGATCTATTTACTGATCAAAAGACAATAAAATCTCTGTTAATGTTCTTGCACAAGGTCAAAGCTTGGCTAGCAAAAAAAAATTGCTTATCTTTCTCTGTGGTAGGGCCATGGTTATGGAAAAACCTGCCTTTATAAGTCAGATTGGCAGCTTTTCTATCGATTTTTAAGTCTCTTTTAAAAACTCATCTTTTCTCCTTGGCTTTTTAATTGCTGTGTCTTTTAAGTGTTTATGATTTTTACTGTGGCTTTTTTATAGCACTTTGGTAAGCCATTTTTAAATGTCCTATATTAATAAAAGTACTTGAACTGTTATCATTCATTGGTGTGTACTCTAATAAAGTCATTATTATAGTTATCGTTCTTAGTGTGACCGGGCATTAAGGCTAAATGTGCTTGTTGCAAATCTTTTTTTTTTTTTTTTAATGGGAACTATAACACATTTCACTTGATCAGCTCAATGCATCAGACGACCGTGGCATAGACGTGGTGAGGGGACCAATCCTCAGCTTTGCCAGTACACGAACCATCTTCAAGTAAGAACTGTACCTAAAGGTTTACAGCTCAATCATGAACAATTCCTATAATATAATAATGGAATTGCATACAACAATATAAGAATTTCATTTTCATGTATTCCGTATTGCACGGATTTTATTGCATTAAAATATTAATTTTTGTTGTAAAAGATGTGATCATTCTTTGTAATTGCTCCTTGTAGGAAAGGCTGTAAATTGGTGATCCTGGACGAGGCGGATGCTATGACCCAGGATGCACAGAATGCTTTGAGGAGAGGTAGCGTACCATCTGCCCCTCCATCAGCTCACCTGCTGAGCCCCCAAATGGCCTGATGGCAGAAGAATAGGGATCTGCCATTTCACTGTCCACAGTGAGATATGAATGAGAGCAGTGGGATTATGATTGGAAAAATATTAGTTTTAGATTAATTTGGACAAAGCATCTGATTTTATTAAATAATTGCACGCTTTATATACAGGTTTTAAAATGTAAAAAATTATGTTGTGGATATCTAAGTGGATAAAGGTATATTTACTAGTATTATTATTCAAATTTTTATTAATTAAAATAATAATTTCATTTTATTTCGAGACCTGAATGAGAGCAGTGGGATTGTTATTGGGAAAAAAATATTTCGAGAGTTTAAGATTAATCCATCTGATTTTATTAAATAACTGCATGCTTTATATACAGGTTTTAAAATGTAAGACTGTCTTGTGGATATCTTAGATAAAGATTTATTTCATATATATATATATATATATATAATATTATATTATATTAATATTTTAATTTGTGTATTTTATATTATTCTTCCTTTCAAATATTTTTATTATATAAAATAATGCTTTTAATTTTATTTTGAGATGTGAATGAGAGCAGTGTGATTGGGAAAAATATTCTGGGTTTTTAAGGGAATTTTTTGACAAAGTATCTGCTTTTATTAAATACTTGTTTATTTCCAGGTTTTAAAATGCAAGAATGTCTTACTTGAAATTCTACATTTTATTTTATTTTATTTTTACAGTCCCTTTGGAGATTTATTTATTCTGACTTCATTGAGATCTCTTTCTGTCCGTCTCTCTCAATTTCAATTTTCAATTTCAAAATGAGCTTTATTAGCATGGCTGTGTATCACAATGTTGCCAAAGCATGGACATATATATATGAATAATAGAACAAACAAACAAAACATATGTATAAATCATGTTATATGTAGCATAGTAAATAAATAAATCCATCTAAGTAAATGAATAAATAAAGCAGGTTTCTCTAGAGAGTTAACTATCTCTAATATAATTTTCTCTCTCTCTCTCTCTCTCTCTCTCTCTCTCTCTCTCTCTCTCTCTCAGTCATTGAGAAGTTCACAGAGAACACACGTTTCTGTCTGATCTGTAACTACCTTTCAAAGATCATACCCGCACTGCAGTCTCGATGCACACGGTTTCGTTTCGGCCCCCTGTCCCAGAGCCAGATGATCCCCAGACTGGAGCATGTGATACAGCAGGAGAGGTGAGACACTCATCACATCAAGTGGATGTTATTTATGAATGAAATTAATGTTGATAAATTGATTGCATATTGAAAGAAATCTTCTCCGCTCACATTTTACAGAAAATGCACAGATATAGTTACGTTTATATTTTTTATGTAACTAGAAGCAAGACATAATTAGATTGAAATGACAATATTAAGACTGTAGTGTTTTTATCAGAATTTTTGGATCAAATCTGAAGTGAGTCATCAGATGGATCCACTCAAAAGACCCTGAACACAAAAGATCCTGGCTGGAGTGACCCAGCCCTACGGCCCATTTGATTAAAAAAACTCTTCACACACACAAACACACGTTTTATATCGGCTCTGGCGCGGCGCAGGACAGCTAAACAACTTTGAGCAGATAAAACCAAACATTGTTTCCCTAGCATAGATTCATAAATATTTAAAAGCCTGTTTTGTTTCACTGATAGCATTGACATCACTCCAGATGGCATGAAGGCCATTGTGACCCTCTCAACAGGAGACATGAGACGATCACTAAACATTTTACAGGTGTGACAAAGTGGTTTGCTTATCATTTACATTGCTGCGGGCATGAGGAGTATTTTTGAGAAAAATGTGTTATGTTTGTTTTGATGTGTAGAGTACCCATATGGCCTATGGGAAGGTGACGGAGGAGACGGTGTACACATGCACTGGACATCCTCTGAGATCAGACATCGCCAACATACTGGACTGGGCCCTCAATAAAGACTTCACCACTGCGTATAACCGTATCCTTTTTACTCCAGTGGTTGCTTCATTAGTTCTTCAAGCTTTTCCGTAGCATATAATCTTTCTTTTAAAAAAAAAAAAGAATAAATAAAAAGTCTATTTGACCATTTTTATTGACGATCTAAAGTGAGTGGTGACTTTTTCTTTTAATTTCTTTCCCCTTCTCTAATAGAATAAGATCCATTTATTATTATTTTAGTTTCATGTATTTTATTTTATTAATTTCAAATATTTGTATCATTTAAAAAATATATATTATTATTTTTATTTTTTTATTTTATTATGTGATAGATCTGCTTTTATTAAATAACTATTTAATAAATATATGTATATATATATATATATATATATATATATATCTATATATATATATATATATATATATATATATATATATATATATGAATATTTTTTTCAACATGTTATATTCTTGATTTCAGATTTTTTTTTCATTTTCTATTTTAAATTTATTTTATTTATTTCATTCAATACCATTGGATATTTATTCATGCTGACTTCATTAAGCCACACCTCTCTCTTTTTCTGGCTTTTTATTATTATTTATGATAGTAGAGAGGGGATAAGAAATGTGAAAAATAAAAAAAAGTCACCAATTCGCTTTAGATAAAAGCATCTGCTCGTGTAAATAAAATTAATTAGATTTATAAATGATAATAATGTAGATTCTTTATTAATCTTAATATAGATTCAAAATTCATTATTTTTTTCATCTTTTTCTTTAACAATAAGCTTACGGTTTTGTAATTGTATTTCCCCCCACATTAACCCCTTCCACCAAAGTAACTAAAACATATGTAATATGATAATAATGATAAATTAATATTTAAAATAAGTCAAATTTACTTTAAAATATACACATTTATTAATTAACATAAAATGCATAGCAAGAAAATGACAATGCTCCATGCATCCTAATCTTACGTTTATGGTCCGTACATGTCATGTTTGATCAGTGATATTACATTTCTTTTATAAATATTATAGAAGAAAATGTTTTTAATATTGATATTCATAATAAAACAATTATTTTATTAAGGATATTTAACTGGGATGTT